>CM045492.1:14451766-14893193 GCA_024704745.1 Rosa lucieae | reverse complement strand
TTTGTGTACGTTGAAGGCCCAAAATCATAATATGAGGCCTTTGTTCTTTTCACAATGATGCAAGCAGTTGAAAATGATGGTTGGGCCCAACAAAATTAAATCTGGCCCTTAATTGGAGACATAAGGTGAATTGTAAATGCTCTGCTAGGTTTTTAGGATCTTTTTGTGATTCCTTACCCTTTGTTTTTTAAACCTGAGTCTTGGCCCCATTAAAACCCTTTATAAGACTTTTTTTATCCTTAAGATGGGACACCTTTTGATATGTGGAGATGAGTTATAAGAGTTGAACTTATGGCTTGGGTCCATTTGTGCAAGTAGTTAACATCTTTCATGAGATCTTGAAAAATTATATTCACAAAGTGTTTTTCGTTTCTTATATGTGAGCTATTTGATTGCCTCAAAATATTTTCTCTCATATATAATTGAGTGATATAATCTTTTAAGCATGACCCGTGAATCTGAGAGAAGAAAGAGTAGATACCTTGTGAGGATTTGAATCATAAACTAGTCTAAAGCATGCATAGCGCCATTGACCTCACTATTGTTGTTACGTCCCGAACCTAGAATTAACGATTTACTCACTATTTAGACGGTAAATGTCAAATACTTTCAATTTTTAACTGTCAGGACCCACCCCGGAATTACCCTCCTAACTCCAATATGGACCTGCGGGGCCCACTTTTCGGGAAAATTCGACAGAACTTCCCCTAAAAGTGGACAACCCTAAACCTGCTGAAAACACTTCTAAGTATAATAATTTTCAATGCTTGAAGCCACCCTGCTTCCTAGCAACAATCCGCAAATTTCCAAATATAAACACCGTACTACACAAGCATAACCACTTATATAAATTACAACCCAGCAAATCAAATGTTTCAACTTCCTCCAATATTATACAACTCCCATACACTCATAATTATACAAATGTATAAATCCAACCTTTTAAGGTAATCAGAGCAATCTATAGAACACACTGGAAATATGATACATAAGGTAGGTTAATAAATAACCTACTGAGGATAGATGGCAAAGTTGGTGCTAGCCTCAACTCCTAAGCCGGTCAGCAACGCTGCGATCTGGACAATTGAAACCAAAGGGCCCAGGGGAAAGTACATAAAAACGTTAGCGTGAGTGGACAAAATAAATAAGCATAACGGAAGAAGAGTTTATACTTTCCCGCATTTATTGACTTAAAAACCGATGCATGCAACAATTAGAAAACACATTCAGCTTTAAATCTAAGAATCTCAAAACGGTAAACCGACTAGCCTCGCTAGTCACAAGATTCGAAAAACAAATATAGTGTAAAATCGGAATATCGTTTCTCAAGAAGACAAGACCAGCCCCGCTGGCTATAATGAAAATCAGACTAGCCCCGCTAGTCAAGCAACGATAAAATATGGGGAAGAAATTTCACCATACGAAAGAAGGGAGCCTCCCAGGCTCGGGTCGGAGTGTCCCACACTCTGGAGCATCCCATGTTCTGCTCTTACTCACCCACGAACACATAGTAAGCAGGGAGGAGTACTAATAGGCTAGCTAGCAATAAAATATAGCGACCCAGGTATGGTGGGTAAAAACCATTCAAATCTAATAAATCAAAAAGGCTTCCCCATGTCCCACGAATAAAGAAAACATGGGTACGATTCCCAACCGTACCCGGAAATTCTCGTAAAAAATCGTATAAAACAACAGCGTGTCCCACACGCTAAGAGAATAATTAGATTATCAATAAGGCATTCCTAATGCCAAAACCGAAAGTCGATAAATAAATATGAAGATTTACTCCATCAAAAACTCATTTCGAAAATAAAGTCTCAAATCGACGAATATAAATATAATATAAATAGTATAAATCCGGCAATCACATCGGAAATAATAATTCGTCGAATAGGATTATAAATCATAACCAACTTCGGAAACAAATCACTATCGAAATCAATTATATGGGATAAAGCGAAATCAATTTCCAAAAATAAATCATGTGCTCGAAGTGTAATATCACAATTTAGTAGAGGATACTTTAATAAATAAATGCATGCATCATTTATTTGAAAACAAAAGTCCACTCACAGTGTACGGCTAAGCCTGCCGTCGATCCGAACCCTCCTCGAGGGAATCCTCCTCACGTCCTGTACAATATAACGTTCGTAAACCCATAATTACTGGATGGAAAACTAAATTACGATAAATAAAACCAAACCCTAACATTGTCCTTATATGGCCAAAACCTCCCAATCTTCTTCACTAATGTCATTCCTTAATGTATGGGCTTTAGGGCTGAATCAAGGAAATCCGATGGATGGATTCCTCGTAATTCAATTAACAATTTCCACCCTTGAACAAACATCGAAATCCATACTCCCTCTTCTCCAATTCTATCCCAAAGCTGCAATTATGAAACTAAATGTATAATTGACTATTTAGCTCAACAATAGAAGTTAAAGACCGGCCAAACACCGTCTCACGCTCCACCAACAGTGGCGGCGCGTGGCACCCACGCCCCGGTACCAACCTCCACAACCGGCTACCAAATTCCATGTACAGCAACAACTCAACCCACTGATTAATTTTCTCAACTACAACACCTCCAAATTTTACCTAGAAATAGTCGAATCCGGCCGGTGAAGATAACCCAGAAAACTCAAGAACCCTAGGGGTTGAAATTGTCGATTCGGCCTCTACAGCAAATTGGAATGCAAGACCTTAGGGGAAATGATCTCCGTCGAAAACTGAGCCTTCGACGCCGGTTTGGTGACCGGAGATGGCCGGAATCGCCGGAAATCGGCAAAAATCGCTAATTGCTACAGTAACCTTCCCAGCTCAAAATCGAGCTCCTCCGGCCAAATCTCCACAAAACACCACCACAGATGCAACAAGGGGGAGGAGACGAGCTTGGGGATGTCCGTATTTCGTCGTGGGTCGGCCGGAGGGGGAAGAAATCGAAGGAAGAAAATCGGGGCCGAAGGGGAGGAAGAGTCGGGGAAGAAGAAGAGAGAGTTACCGGGCTAGCTAGGTAGAATTTCCTAAAATGGAAATCTACCAACAGTAACTTCCATATATATATTAATTATCATGAACAGTAACTTTTACATTTTCGGCCATAACTTTCACATACTAAGTCCAATTTTTACGCGCCGCATATGCACGCGCTCGGTTTAAAGTCCTCTACAACTTTCATGAAGGAAATTTTCTCATAAACGGCCCCGAACAAAGTCGACCTTTGAGGGCCACTAAAGTATAAAAAGTAAAAATTGAAAGTATTCGACATTTGCCGTCTAAATAGTGTGTAAATCGTTAATTCTAAGTTCGGGACGTAACAATCTCCCCCCCTTACAAAAATTTCGACCTCGAAATTAACATACCTGCTAGCAAATAGGTGAGGATACTGCTGTCTTATTTGCTCTTCTGGCTCCCAAGTAGCTTCTTCTACCATATGATTACTCCAAAGCACCTTGACCAAGGGTATAGTTTTGTTCCTGAGTATCTGCTCCCTCCTATCAAGTATTTGAACCGGTTTTTCTTCATATGTCAAGTCTTCCCTCAATCGGATAGGTTGCTTTTGTAGAACATGAGAGGGATCAGCAACATACTTGCGAAGCATGGAGACATGGAAGACATCATGTACTCTGGATAATCTTGGAGGTAGTGCGAAACGATAAGCAACTGCACCAATCCGCTCCGTGATTTCATACGGTCCGATGTATCTAGGGCTAAGCTTCCCGCGTTTCCCAAATCTTACAATACCCTTCCATGGAGATAGCTTCAAGAATACACAGTCGCCTACTTGAAACTCCAAATCTTTCCTCCTGTTATCTGCATAACTCTTTTGTCTACTCTGAGCCGCTTTAAGTTTTTCCTTGATCACTTTAACCTTTTCAGTCGTAATCTGACCAATAAGTTTCCTTTCTCCTACCTCATTCCAACACAGAGGAGTACGACATTGTTTGCCATAAAGGGCTTCATAAGGAGCCATGCCGATGCTGGAGTGATAACTATTATTATACGCAAACTCTATCAATGCCACATGATTATCCCAATTCCCTTTGAATTGCAAAACACAAGCTCTCAACATGTCTTCCAGCGTTTGAATGGTCCTTTCCGTCTGTCCATCTGTTTGCGGGTGAAATGCGGTACTAAACTGAGACTGAGTGCCCAAAGCCTCCATCAGCTCACGCCAGAACTTTGAAGTGAAATGAGGGTCTCGGTCAGAAGTAATAGAGACGGGTGTGCTGTGGAGTTTCACTATCTCATTCATGTATAACTCTGCATATTTATCCATTTTATAAGTCTTGCTGACAGGTAAGAAATGTGCGGATTTAGTAAGTCGGTCCACAATTACCCAAATGCTATCATGACCATTACAAGTACGTGGTAACCCTGATACGAAGTCCATAGTAATGTGCTCCCACTTCCATTCTGGTATCGGTAATGGCTGTAATAAACCTGAGGGCTTTTGTCTTTCTGCTTTCACTTGTTGACACACTAGGCATCTTCTTACGTAAGCTGCAATTTCCCTCTTCATGTTAGGCCACCAGTAGTATTCCTTAAGAGTCTGATACATTTTGGTTCCGCCAGGATGCATGGCATAAGCAGAACTATGAGCCTCCTCTAGTATTTCCTGTTTAAGATCATCCTGATCAGGTACACAGATTCTATTCTCGAACATCAAAGCTTCCATCCCCTCTGATAATGAAGTCTACTCTAGCACCACTCCACTGCCCCTCTCAATTCTTCTAGAGCTTCATCATGAAATTGCGCCTCTCGTACTTTGTCAATAAGTATTGGCCTCACATGGAAACTGGCTATTAGGGCTGCAGATTCATTAATCACTCCCAAATTAACTCCTGTAGCTCGTAATTCATAAAGAAGTAGAACCCGGACTGTTCTCAAATGCGACAAGGAAGAGGAGGGTAACAGGGAAGGACAGGATTTCCTACTAAAAGCATCAGCTACCACATTGGCCCTTCCTGGATGATACTCGATCGTACAATCATAATCTTTAATCAACTCCAACCATCTTCTACTCAGGACCCACCCTGGAATTACCCTCCTAACTCCAAGATGGACCTACGGGGCCCACTTTTAGGGAAAATTCGACAGAACTTCCCCTAAAAGTGGACAACCCTAAACCTGCTGAAAACACTTCTAAGTATAATAACTTTCAATGCTTAAAGCCACCCTGCTTCCTAGCAACAATCCACAAATTTCCAAGTATAAACACCGTACTACACAAGCATAACCACTTATATAAATTACAACCCAGCAAATCAAATGTTTCAACTTCCTCCAATATTATACAACTCCCATACACTCATAATTATACAAATGTATAAATCCAACCTTTTAAGGTAATCAGAGCAATCTACAGAACACACTTGAAATATGATACATAAGGTAGGTTAATAGAGTTTGCGTATAATAATAGTTATCACTCCAGCATCGGCATGGCTCCTTATGAAGCCCTTTATGGCAAACAATGTCGTACTCCTCTGTGTTGGAATGAGGTAGGAGAAAGGAAACTTATTGGTACAGATTACGACTGAAAAGGTTAAAGTGATCAAGGAAAAACTTAAAGCGGCTCAGAGTAGACAAAAGAGTTATGCAGATAACAGGAGGAAAGATTTGGAGTTTCAAGTAGGCGACTGTGTATTCTTGAAGCTATCTCCATGGAAGGGTATTGTAAGATTTGGGAAACGCGGGAAGCTTAGCCCTAGATACATCGGACCGTATGAAATCACGGAGCGGATTGGTGCAGTTGCTTATCGTTTCGCACTACCTCCAAGATTATCCAGAGTACATGATGTCTTCCATGTCTCCATGTTTCGCAAGTATGTTGCTGATCCCTCTCATGTTCTACAAAAGCAACCTATCCGATTGAGGGAAGACTTGACATATGAAGAAAAACCGGTTCAAATACTTGATAGGAGGGAGCAGATACTCAGGAACAAAACTATACCCTTGGTCAAGGTGCTTTGGAGTAATCATATGGTAGAAGAAGCTACTTGGGAGCCAGAAGAGCAAATGAGACAGCAGTATCCTCACCTATTTGCTAGCAGGTATGTTAATTTCGAGGTCGAAATTTTTGTAAGGGGGGGAGATTGTTACATCTCAAACCTAGAATTAACGATTTACTCACTATTTAGACGGTAAATGTCGAATACTTTCAATTTTTACTTTTTATCGATACTTTAGTGGCCCTAAAAGGTTGACTTTGTTAGGGGCCGTTTATGAGAAAATTTCCTTCATGAAAGTTGTAGAGGACTTTAAACTGAGCGCGTGCATATGCGGCGCGTAAAATTTGGACTTAGTTTGTGAAAGTTGTGGCCGAAAATGTAAAAGTTACTGTTCATGGTAATTAATATATATATATATATATGGAAGTTACTGTTGGTAGATTTCCATTTTTGGAAATTCTACGTAGCTAGCCCGGTAACTCTCTCTTCTTCTTCCCCGACTCTTCCTCCCCTTCGGCCCCGATTTTCTTCCTCCTCCGGCCGACCCACGACGAAATCCGGACATCCCCAAGCTCATCTCCTCCCCCTTGTTGCATCTGTGGTGGTGTTTTGTGGAGATTTGGCCGGAGGAGCTCGATTTTGAGCTGGGAAGGTTACTGTAGCAATTCGCGATTTTTGCCGATTTCCGGCGATTCCGGCCATCTCCGGTCACCAAACCGGCGTCGAAGGCTCGATTTTCGATGGAGATCATTTCCCCTAAGGTCTTGCATTCCAATTTGCCATGTAGAGGCCGAATCGACAATTTCAACCCCAAGGGTTCTTGAGTTTTCTGGGTTATCTTCACCGGCCGGATTCGACTATTTCTAGGTAAAATTTGGAGGTGTTGTAGCTGAGAAAATTAATCAGTGGGTTGAGTTGTTGCTGTACATGGAATTTGGTAGCCGGTTGTGGAGGTTGGTACCGGCACGTGGGTGTCACGCGCCGCCACTGGTGGAGGAGCGTGAGATGGTGTTTGGCCGGTCATTAACTTCTGTTGTTGAGCTAAATAGTCAATTATACATTTAGTTTCATAATTACAGCTTTGGGATAGAATTGGAGAAGAGGGAGTATGGATTTCGATGTTTGTTCAAGGGTGGAAATTGTTAATTGAATTACGAGGAATCCATCCATCGGATTTCCTTAATTCAGCCCTAAAGCCCATACATTAAGGGAATGACATTAGTGAAGAAGATTGGGAGGTTTTGGGCATATAAGGACAATGTTAGGGTTTGGTTTTATTTATCGTAATTTAGTTTTCCATCCAGTAATTATGGGTTTACGAACGGTATATTGTACAAGACGTGAGGAGGATTCCCTCGAGGAGGGTTTGGATCGACGGCAGGCTTAGCCGTACACTGTGAATGGACTTTTGTTTTCAAATAAATGATGCATGCATTTATTTATTAAAGTATGCTCTAGTAAATTGTCATATTACATTTCGAGCACATGATTTATTTTTGGAAATTGATTTCGCTTTATCCCATATAATTGATTTCGATAGTGATTTGTTTCCGAAGTTGGTTATGATTTATAATCCTATTCGACGAATTATTATTTCCGATGTGATTGCCGGATTTATACTATTTATATTATATTTATATTCGTCGATTTGAGACTTTATTTTCGAAATGAGTTTTTGATGGAGTAAATATTCATATTTATTTATCGACTTTCGGTTTTGGCATTGGGAATGCCTTATTGATAATCTAATTATTCTCTTAGCGTGTGGGACACGCTGTTGATTTATACGACTTTTTACGAGAATTTCCGGGTACGGTTGGGAATCGTACCCGTGTTTTCTTTATTCGTGGGACATGGGGAAGCCTTTTTGATTTATTAGATTTGAATGGTTTTTACCCACCATACCTGGGTCACTATATTTTATTGCTAGCTAGCCTATTAGTACTCCTCCCTGCTTACTATGTGTTCGTGGGTGAGTAAGAGCAGAGCATGGGATGCTCCAGAGTGTGGGACACTCCGACCCGAGCCTGGGAGGCTCCCTTCTTTCGTTTGGTGAAATTTCTTCCCCATATTTTATCGTTGCTTGACTAGCGGGGCTAGTATGATTTTCATTATAGCCAGCGGGGCTGGTCTTGTCTTCTTGAGAAACGATATTCCGATTTTACACTATATTTGTTTTTCGAATCTTGTGACTAGCGAGGCTAGTTGGTTTACCGTTTTGAGATTCTTAGATTTAAAGCTGAATGTGTTTTCTAATTGTTGCATGCATCAGTTTTTAAGTCAATAAATGCGGGAAAGTATAAACTCTTCTTCCGTTATGCTTATTTATTTTGTCCACTCACGCTAACGTTTTTATGTACTTTCCCCTGGGCCCTTTGGTTTCAATTGCCCAGATCGCAGCGTTGCTGACCGGCTTAGGAGTTGAGGCTAGCACCAACTTTGCCATCTATCCTCAGTAGGTTATTTATTAACCTACCTTATGTATCATATTTCAAGTGTGTTCTATAGATTGCTCTGATTACCTTAAAAGGTTGGATTTATACATTTGTATAATTATGAGTGTATGGGAGTTGTATAATATTGGAGGAAGTTGAAACATGTGATTTGCTGAGTTGTAATTTATATAAGTGGTTATGCTTGTGTAGTACGGTGTTTATACTTGGAAATTTGCGGATTGTTGCTAGGAAGCAGGGTGGCTTCAAGCATTGAAAGTTATTATACTTAGAAGTGTTTTCAACATGTTTAGAGTTGTCCACTTTTAGGGGAAGTTCTGTCGAATTTTCCCGAAAAGTGGGCCCCGCAGGTCCATCTTGGAGTTAGGAGGGTAATTCCGGGGTGGGTCCTGACAATTGTAGCCCCATGTCCTACTTGTGTATATAATTAGTCATTGATCTTTGTTAGCCTTAGAATGATTTTGGATTGATTCTTGGTTTTATGTTTAAATTGGTGCCATAAAAGTAGGAGATTTGAGACACAATATTGAAAGACTAGTTTGTTTTGAGTCTAGAGTCCTTTGTTTCGTTTTTATGGAGTCTTGTTAGTTTTGATTTTGCTTAGAGACTAGCAAAAGCTAAGTGTGGGGGAATTTGATAGGAGCATTATATGCGACGTTTTATGTGTTTTTCTTCTCACATTTTGCTATCTTATTTCCTTTAACTTAATCATAGGGCTAAATACTGATTACTACCCTGTGGTTTAGGTCCCAAATCAATTTAGTCCCTGGTCTTCTAATTTCATCAAAAACACCCTTGCAATTTCTATTTTGATCTAATATGTCAAATCTGTTAGTCTTCCGATAATTGAGTCATTTAACTTGTTGACGTAACTCATATATGGCCTATGTTTTATGATGTGGTGTTGAGGTGGCATGCAAAGTCAATTTAGGAGTGGGTCTCACTATTAGAAATCTATCAAATAAAAAGTTTTTCATAAACTAAGTTGAACCCATAGCAGAATATTAACGAATTGGACTTATTAGATCAAAATTGAAAGTATAGGGGTTTTTTTGATGAAATTAAAAGTCCAGGGACTGAATTGATTTTGGACCTAAACCACAGGGTAGTAACCAGTATTTAGCCCTTAATCATATTAACTTAGTTTAGTGTCTTTAGGTACATTGGAGCTACAAACGAAGAAAATGAGCTGTAGGAAGCAAGAAATGAAAGAAATGAAGGCAAGGAAGAAATGAGGCGCCAAAATGATCAAGAAATGAAGAAATGGAGTATTCCTAATCCTACTAGGAAAAGGAATCCCAGTTGAACTAGGAATCCTGTGGCATGAGGAGTCCTGGTGATACTAGGAAACCTGAGGGCACAAGGAGACAATGTGGCTTCATGATGATTCTATAAGATAAATGATATTTTGGCAAAATATCTCTAGAATGTAAGAGATATTTTAGGAATAGTTCTAATTCAATTTGGCTTCTACAACCTAGAAGAGATATTTTGGAGAAAGGAATAGTCTTTATTCAATTTGGCTTCTACAACCGAAAAGAGATATTTCGGAGAAAAGAAAGTGTTCTAAATCAAATTGATTTCTACTTGCTTGTGGAAGATTCCTATTGGTCGAATTATGAAGAAATATCATGACACCAAGGCTATAAACAAAAGGGGGTGACCAACCACATACAGACCATATCACATAAAAAGAACCAGAGACACACCAAAGAAGAAGAAGAAGAAGCAAGACTGCAAAATCACACCAGAGATGATCGATCGCTGCTTCTCAAATATCAATCATTGATCGTATTTTTCCCAATTTCTGATTTTTGTTGTCTTCCTTTTCCATCAACTCCTTTGTGTTTTTGATTCCGATTATGTGTAACTAAATTTCCAGTAGCGAGGGAGTTGTTGAAGCCCTTAGACATGATCCATAACATGCTTTTATATTCTGTTTGTTTTCAATTAATAAAGTTGAGGTTTTGTTTACCGATTTCTCATTGATGAATTCTATGTTTGTATGCTTTGGAGGCCTACTTAGTATGCATGCTAGGGTTCTAATACTTTTATGGTTTCATGTCTGGATCAATAGTTGGATTCCTCAAATTATCTACAGAAGTAATTGGTAGTTTTCACTAGTAAGTAAACAAAATCCTAGGTTTAGCAAGGCGCTAAGTTATTTGCGATGCCTAGTGATTGCTCAAACTTTTTTAAAGCTTAATGATCCCTGCATGTTTAATCTAATAAACGTACCTTTAGATTGCATTGCTTGGGAATAGTCTAGGTATAGAGCACTTCCTGCCTACCATACAAAGTAAGAAAGAGTAATAGGTTGTGTTCAAGCGTACCGAGCCAATCTGAGCATCTTCGACTAAGTTAATTGGTAATAAGTTGAACAAAGTGTGTTGTGTGTGATTGTTAGGGGTGGATACTTCCTTCCTAGCTAGTTTCATCATCCTGATATCAACCATTCTAAAATATGCTTCAGTTTCGTTTTCTTTCTGTCCTCTGTTTTAACATATTTTATTTTCATAGTAAACGAACTCCAAAAATTCCCAAATTTTGTATGCTGGATATCTTCTGTGTTTAGTATGTCTCTGTAAATTTTCGTATTTTTTTGGGTTGGTTTGGTTAGGTTTTTGGTTTATTTTTGACTGCTGTTCAATAGGAGCTGCAGTCACGTTTTTGTGACTTTTCCTTTCTTTGATTTCGTGAGATGTGTTCTTGTATATAAATTTGTGTTTTTAGCTTTTCGTACTTGTAAATATTTCAAATATAATATGAAAATACCTTAAAAGAATACATTAGCCTTGTTTAGCTTTTAAGTTAGTTCATGTGAGTTTTCCTAGTTAGTTTCGTGTTAGAATTAGTTTTTGTTTAGACATTGTCTTTGTGTTGTATTTATTTGTATTTACTTGTATATATTTCTTTTCTTTGTTTTATTTTCACAAATATTGCTTCTTATTGTTTAAATTCTTTATTTGTTTATGCAATTACAAGTGTACCCTCAAAGTATCATGTCCAACACTCAAAGGATCATGTCCACATAAATTATCTCAAAGGAACTACGTGTTTGAGATAATTTATGTGGTTTTATTTGTTTGATATAAAACTCACATAAATTATCTCAAACAAGACTTACAAATTAGGGTATCTTATGCAACTCTCAGACTAACTCTTGAGAATTGCATAACAAATAAAGAATTTAAACAATAAGAAGTACTATTTACGAAAATAAAACAAAGAAAAGAAATATATATGTCACGCCCCTGATTTTTAACACAAACAAAAATCGATATATAATCCCATAATTATACATGTGTGAACGTTCAGTCATAAATATCTAATACCTGTAAACTTTTTCCCTTCAGACTACACACTTATTGATGCCCTGAACCTACTATGTCAATATTGACCCGCTCCACGGAGTCATATATTACATATACATATGAATTAAATTGTCAACAACAAGATAAAACGTAAACGCTCCTCAGAGTCTACTACATAGCGGAAGTCATAACAATGGCAAAGGCATCAAAATTTTCTTCCTACCCGTTCTGCTGCCAACAAGCTACCTCAGCTTCAACCACGATTATCCTAACTTGCAGGATTAACCTCTACACCATTTGAATAGTGTACCGGGTTGCCACACAACAAACCCGGTAAGCTTTTGCAAGCCGGTATGAGTAACTCAAAACAGTCAACACAACTCACACCAGAAATAAGGAAAACAACTCACGCTTTGATTCCTTAAAACACGAAATAAAGGAGAATAACTCAAACTTTAATTTCCTGTCAAATCGAAATAAAAGAAAGCAACTTACACCTTGGTTCCTTTTAAAACGAAACATAGAAAACAACTCACTCCTTGATTTCTATCAATTGTACTAAAATCATACCATAGAAAACAATTCACACTTGAATTCTATCAATATAACATAGAAAACAACTCACACCTTGAATTTTATCAATTGTACCAAAATCGTACTATAGAAAGCAACTCACACCTTGATTTCTATCAAATCGTTAATAAGGAAAACAATTTGCACCTTGTCCCCTTAAAAACCGTTAATAAGGAAGCAACTCACACCTTGTTCCCTAAAAACATGTAATGTCATGAGTTATCGATAACCAATTCCCGTTACCCCATTAATTACCTATATGGCAGACAGATTAGAGCTCTAACTGAAACGTAACCACTTGTCTGGCCAAAGACGTGATTACCTGATATTCTGCCCAAGGTCATAGACCTTCGTTCCTCGGGCCGCACAGTTCCTTGGAGCAAATCATTAAAGGAGTCGCACTGGACCCAAAATGTTACACAAATCGCAATGCTTTTCAAAACAATCGAAATCAACATTTCCATAATCATTGTTTTCCGAAAAGCCATAACACAAAATAATAAAAAACATCATTCCATGCATATTGTTTTCATACACAAATCTCAATGCTTTTCAAAACAAATCGAAATCAACATTTCCACAATCATTGTTTTCCAAAAAGCCACAACCCAAAACAATAAAACCCATCATTCATGCCTATTGTTTTCATAAATCCACAAACCACCAAATCATATATATTTCACGTAAATATATATCTATACGTAGTCATCCGCTCAGGAATGCCTACTAATACCAACTATAGTTTGCAGTTACTAAATAACTCTCAAAATAAAGGTATTTCGTTCATTAATGAACCTTGTAAGATTACTCACCTTGAAACTCCCGCTGCGTCTTCAATATAGAACAAGGCAGCCAATCCACAAATTAGCCATCTAAAAATACTTCGCCAAGTACCTAAGGAAGTACAGCTCTGATTCAGTCAACGAATCACAATTTAATAAAGTTCGAATCCCCAATCGAACCAAAATCTCAAAATAATGCCAAATTGAGGCGAAACCACATCCGAGACCTCCCAAAGTCTCCGGAACACTTCCACAATCGATATGTCCAAACCACAAGTCGATTGAACGCTCGGATCCTCACGGATCGAATAAATTCACCGATATGAAACGGTAAAAATCATAACAAATCCATTCGAACTCCAAAATTTGCATATTATATATCGAAACGCTCGTATCAATGAGTAGAACATATATTATACCAGAAACAGTCCCTTACATGGCCGGAAAGCCTCCAGAACGCCGCCACAAGCTGTGCCGCACCGTCGCCGGACAAAACTCAATATTGCACAAAACTTCCAACATCAAAGATGTTCATCTAAGCATGCTTGTGAATTTTCATAACTAGCTCGAAGTAAGAAAACAAGCATAAAGGGTCGAAAACTACCTTACAAGTTTTGAATTTTTGCTCAATCCGAGTTGAACTGATTTCCACGTAAATCGATCCAAACAAACACCATAGATCGATCCAGAAGGCTTCCACCAACCCAAAGAAGGAAGCTTGAAGCCATGCCGTCACTGGAACAAGGATTTCCGGTCGGGTTGAAATCCTCAAACTTTGCCTCCTTGCAGCACATCCGTGAAGGAGAATCGCTGTTAGAGGACACCAGAGGGAGGAGCAGACTGCTGAGACGAGCTGATCTGGAAGATTTCACCGCTGGAGAATGCTGGAAACCGCCGAAAAATTCGGGTCAGGTCGGGTCAGGTGGAAAACTTTGATTCTGAAGGTGCAGCCGAGAGAGAAGGGAGAGAGAGAAGGATTTCCAGAGAAGGATTTCCGGAAAAGGAAAGTGGAAATTATGATTTCATTTTCTGATTTTCCATATTTATACTAAAATGGAAACTTTTCCGATAGCCATAACTTTCTCATACGAACTCCGATTGACGGACACCACATGTCCACGAACTCGTATCGACGCGCTCTACAACGTTCGTGAAGGAAGTTTTTGGAGAATCTCAATGTATAAAAATTCAAACTTCACACAACCCCCTAAACTGTGAAATTTGAATAATTATTCGCCTGAAACACTTCCGCTCCATCCACGAGCCACGAAATTGTCCAATAACCACTAATTAATTTCTGAAAAATTCTCGGAAAATAAATACAAATTTCCAGGGAATCACAATATACAGGTAAATACAAATAAATACAACACAAAGACAATGTCTAAACAAAAACTAATTCTAACACGAAACTAACTAGGAAAACTCACATGAACTAACTTAAAAGCTAAACAAGGTTAACACATTCTTTTAAGGTATTTTCATATTATATTTGAAATATTTACAAGTACGAAAAGCTAAAAACACAAATTTATATACAAGAACACAAATCATGAAATCAAAGAAAGGAAAAGTCACAAAAACGTGACTGCAGCTCCTATTGAACAGCAGTCGAAAAATAAACTAAAAAGCTAAAAAAAACAATCCAGAAAAATACGAAAATTTACAGGGACATACTAGACACACAATATATCCAGCGTACAAAATTTGGGAATTTTTGGAGTTCGTTTACTATGAAAATAAAATATGTTAAAACAGAGGACAGAAAGAAAATGAAACTGAAGCAGATTTTAGAATGGTTGATATCAAGATAATGAAACTAGATAGGAAGGAAGTATCCACCCCTAACAATCATGCACAACACACTTTTTTCAACTTATTACCAATTAACTTAGTCGAAGATGCTCAGATTGGCTCGGTACGCTTGAACACAACCTATTACTCTTTCTTATTTTGTATGCTAGGCAGGAAGTGCTCTACACCTAGACTATTCCCAAGAAATGCAACCTAAAGGTACGTTTATTAGATTAAACATGCAGGGATCATTAAGCTTTAAAAGAGTTTGAGCAATCACTAGGTATCACAAATAACTTAGCGCCTTGCTAAACCTAGGATTTTGTTTACTTACTAGTGAAAACTACCAATTACTTCTCTAGATAATTTGAGGAATCCAACTATTGATCCAGGCATCAAACCATCAAAGTATTAGAACCCTAGCATGCGTACTAAGTAGGCCTCCAAAGCATACAAACATAGAATTCATCAATGAGAAATCGGTAAACAAAACCTCAACTTTATTAATTGAAAACAAACCGAATATCAAAGCATGTTATGGATCATGTCTAGGGGCTTCAACAGCTCCCTAGCTACTGTAAATTTAGCTACACATAATCGGAATCAAAAACACAAAGGAGTTCATGGAAAAGGAAGACAACAAAAATCAGAAATTGGGAAAAAAACGATCAATGATCGATCTTTGAGAAGTAGTGATCGATCATCTCTGGTGTGATTTTGCAGTCTTGCTTCTTCTTCTTCTTCTTCTTCTTTGGTGTGTCTCTGGTTCTTTTTATGTGATATGATCTGTATGTGGTTGGTCACCCCCTTTTATTTATAGCCTTGGTGTTATGATATTTCTTCATAATTCGACCAATAGGAATCTTCCACAAGCAAGTAGAAATCAATTTGATTTAGAACACTTTCTTTTCTCCGAAATATCTCTTTTAAGTTTTAGAAGCCAAATTGAATAAGGACTCTTCGATATCGGTTGGGAATCATACCCGTGTTTTTGTTTTATTCGCTGGACTTATGGGGAAGCCTTATAGATTTACTGGATTTTAAATGGTTTTTACCCACCATACCTGGGTCGATATATTTTATTGCTAGCTAGTCTATTAGTACTCCTCCTTGCTTACTATGTGTTTGTGGGTGAGTAGAGCAGAGTGTGGGACACTCCGACCCGAGGCTAGGAGGCTCCCTTCTTTCGTATGGTGATACTTCTTCCCCATATCTTATCGTTGCTTGACTAGCGGGGCTAGTCCGATTTTCACTGTAGCCAGCAGGGTTGGTCTTATCTTTTTGAGAAACGAGATTTCGGTTTTACGATATATTTTTCGAATGTTGTGACTAGCGAGGCTAGTCGGTTTATCGTTTTGAAATTCTTGGATTTAAAGCTAAATGTGTTTCTAATTGTTGCATGCATCGGTTTTTAATGAAATAAATGTGGGAAAATATGAAATCTTTTTTCTTTTAAATTGTTTATTTTTGTCCACTCACGCTAACGTTTTTCGTCTACTTTCCCCTGGGCCTTTCGGTTTCTAATGCCCAGTTTGCAGGCGTTATTAGTTGAGGTCGGGCATACATGGTTCGAGGCATAGTTGATGAATAGCTTCCACACTTCTTCGTTTGGCTCTGATATATTGTGAGTTAATGTTTTGGGTAGTCCACTTTAAGAGTGAATAGGTCAGGGCCATCCAGAGCCTGGTGTTGGGGAAGCTACTCAGTTTTAGGAGCAGGCGAGCGAGGATGGTCAACGTTCCCAAGTACTCGTTGAGGAGCGCAAGTCTCCCGAGGTTCAGGAAGGTACAAGGCAGTCCCCTCAAGTCTCGACAGGAAGGGTAGGACTTAGCGTCGTGGACTGGCCATCGGAGCCGATGGTCGAAGTGGAGATCTCAGTCGAGGGGTTGTTTGAGGAAGTTGAGCGGCGTCAAAGTGATACCAGTGTCAAGGCTCGCCTAGTACAGGATGCCATGTTAGAGCAGCTAGACGCTGTCTTTGGTGACGATATCAGCTGTCCAGTATAGCGA
Source organism: Rosa lucieae (assembly GCA_024704745.1). NCBI lineage: Eukaryota > Viridiplantae > Streptophyta > Magnoliopsida > Rosales > Rosaceae > Rosa > Rosa lucieae. The sequence continues at coordinate 14,876,311 of CM045492.1, read as the reverse complement.
GAGGTCATTATTGTTGACAGTGGGGAAGCGGAGGTGACTAGCCAGGCTGTTGGTGATGCGATACCAGTTGCTGAGGCTCCTGAAGCGCGACAGGAGGTTGGAGAAGGCAATGTTGGGGGTACCCAGGTTGCTGAGATGGAGGCCCCTGCCCGGGTTGGCGAGGTGGATGGGACCCGAGTGTCTGAGACTTGTGCTCGCACTTATGGAGCTGGGTCGAGGAAGAGGGTTGCTTCACAGATTCATTTCGGGAGTCCCCTAGTGGGTGTTAATGTCAATACCCATGGAGGTAAGAGGGCTCGAGTTGACGGTGTGTCGCACTCTAGATCTACAAGTGGGGGCTCTCGTGGTTCTAGTGACGGGGTTGCTGGGGGTCTCGAGCGCACTCTTGGCGAGATTGGGATCACGAAAGGTGCCATTCTACACATGGTCGCCGACTTGCGGAATTGCCATCAAGATCGCAATCGTGTGAATGTTGAGGATTCTCGAATTGGGTATCGGGAAGCGTAGGAGAGGTTGATGAGGGTATGTATCGCGATCCATTTGTATATTTTCATTACCTTTTGTCATTTGTGCATGTTCTAATCGGGTGGTGTGCGATGTAGGCTATGAACATGAATTATCAAGCCTCCGTCGAGTTGCTTGCGCATTTTGATAAGGAGATAGCCCGGCTGTAGGACGAGCTAAATGCTGAGAAAGAGAGAGCACGTGAGCTCTGGGGTGCGTTGGATCCGGACCAAGTGGAGTGGGGTGAGATGAGGCAGGCGATTAACGATGGAGTCGCGAGGAGGATGGAACTGGAGCGAGCACTCGCGATGGAGGAATCTCATTGTCGGGAGGTCGAGGACACTATTGCCCCCTTGAGGGAGTCAAATTTGAACCTGACCGGCAAGTTATAGCGGGGCAAGGTTGGTCTGAAGGCCTTGGAGGAGGTCAGGGCCCAAGTTGACATTGCCAAGGAGCGATTGCTAGAGTTGGAGAGGCAGGTCCTGGAGCGCGATACTGAGTTGGAGCTGCGTGGCACCGCCTTAGAGAGTTTGGATCCCTATCTTGATCGTGTGGTAGAATTGGAGGGACAGGTTGGTACTTTGCAAGGAGAAGTTGACTGCCTGAGGATTATCGAATGCCAAGCTGGCGAGAGGGAGGCAAAGTTGGAGCAATTGAGGAAAGAGTTGGCTGAGCAGCAGACTCAGGCTAGTGACTTTGCCGACGAGTGCCTTCGACACTGCGTGCCTCCACCGAGACCCACGGTGATAAGCTTAAGAAGGCCAAGCATCAAGGTGTGGACAAGGCGGTAGATCTCTATCTCAGGTTGGCACCCTTTCAAGAAAAGATGAATAAGACCTTCTCGGATGGGGCCTTACACTCCATCCGTGACTGTATTGCCGCTGGCTAGATTAATAAGGATAAGATGGTCCGTGACATGCAGGTGAAGAAAGCAGCGCAATCGCAAGCTAGTGCCGGTAGTGGCGTTCAGAGCGCTGGGATTGTGATCCGCGAGCCAGCTACTGTAACAGAGCATGTCTTGAGCCAGGCTGGCAATCGCGAGGCAAACGGTATTACCGGCGAGCAAGCAGAGGCAGCGTAGATACCGAGGGCGAGCTGCACGGCTAGAATGTAGGGGAGCGAGACGAAGTGGGAGAGTGAGACCGAGGAGGAGAGCAGGCACACAGTGCTGAGGGCGAGACATAATTTTTTTTATTTTTTTTTCAATTTTGCTTTTCTAGCGATAGGTTTGCTGGATGTGTAAATGCTTTGGATTTTGTGGAGATATTGACCGAATGGTCTTCTTTTTGGATGTGCTTTTTACTTGGGAATATGAAAGCTTTATTGGGAACAGATATTTCTTTGGGTGATAGTCCCCCGTGCATTGAATATATTTATTACTTTGTCGATTCAGTGCGTTGTCATTATTGCAGGTCATTAAAGCGACGCGACTATTGGTCGTCTGGGGGCGGTTTATAGTGGTGACCTTCCCCTATAAATAGGCAGATGAGGGAGGTGAGTTGATCATATTTTCAAATGGCATTGTCTTTGTTTTTCATTGTGCTTCTGCTTCTGAAATCTTTTCTCCCCTTTGGCAGTTTGCTTTTCCAGAATTCTAGGCCTTATAGCTTAATCTCATGCTTGGGTTATAGGCTTTATAGCCTAATCTCACACGGGCTCGGCTTTATCACCCTTTGGGGGATTGAGCAATCTGTGCTCCTGCGGAACTGAAGCCCCGTCTAAGTGAGAAACCCAAGGGGCTACAACGGTGGAGATTGGGTGGTGACAGGGCAGAGAGTGGCGGAGATTGGTATCGCCCCCCAGTCTTTCCCACCAGAGCTTGACCAGCCGGTCAATCCTCCAATTCAATGATCTTCTTCCGGGCGTCCTCATATTTCAAAGAATCAGACTTGGCAGGAGGGGTATCGAAGATAATTATTGTGTATCGCACTCGTGTGTTAGGGTGTATCATTTTTGTATTAAGATGTAGCATTTTGATGGAGTATGTGTATCACATTTGTATAAAGGATATATTTGTTTATCACTATTGGCCGCAAAGCCTTTGTAGTGAAGTTCCTTTGTATGCCATTCTGGAGTAAATATGTATCGCCTTTTATTCCTGTACTCGCCTTTCATTGTGTTGCATTTGTCATTGTGTATCGCCTTTCATGGTGTTGTAAGCGTTGAGCATTATTTTATGGGTATCGCATTTGGTGATGGTTTACTATCGTTGGCGCATTTTGTACTTGCTTATCATGGCGTATCGTGTATCGTTATTCATTCATTCATTTCGATACCGTGATGTGCGGCGCATTGGCGTTAATTCATTCATTATCGCAACGTGTCGTGTATCGTTGACATTCATTTATTCATTGGAGGCATTCATTCATTTGATCGCATTCATTCAGTTAGTGCGACGTATCATGTATCGATGACATTCATTCATTGATCGCATTCATTCAGTTAGCTTGGAGTATCACATATCAATGACATTCATTCATTTGATCGCCATTGGCAGCGCAAGGGTTTGCGAGGGACAGCATCGTGCTGTATTAGCAAAACCGACTGGAAGCGATGTCATATTTACATTAATGATAACGCGTGGGCAATAAGTTGGGATTGCTATACAAAGTGCCCATTCTCGTTGCATGTGATCGTTGTGGTGGCCAGCGTAGGGCCTATGGCAATAGTGGTGTAGGGATACGATATGACCATATAGGGTCGAATGGCGATAATCGTTGGTGTTTGCCAAGTGGTGAGAAGTGTGGCTAGTAAAAAAATTTCATTCATTGCGATAGCATTTCATTCATTACTAATAGCATGTCGTTCATTACTGCACGAGGCCAATTGCAAAATACATTGAATTAAAAAGATAAAAGGAGATGGTGTTGGTGCTTACAATCATGGAGAGGTGGTGATAGTGACGTGGGGATTGCAAAGTCTGGGTGTCTTGCTCTACCTGGGGTAGTAGCGAAGGTGTTGGGTGTTCCAAGGATGTGGCAGAGTGATACCGTCCGCACCCCTCCAATAGAAGGTAGCGGGTCCGACAGCCTCGGTCATCTCGTATGGCCCTTCCCAAGTGTCTTTCGACCCCGTTGGAGTAGGCATCTTTTCCTTTATCACCCAATCCTCGACAGAAAGAAGGCGACGCATGACCATTGAGTTGTAGTATCGGGCGATACGTTGTTTGTTGTTGATGTTGCGGAGGTGGGCTCGTTCTCGGCGTTCTTTTAAGAGGTCAGAATCGAGGTTCAGCCTCTCTGAGTTGGTAAGTGCGTCGAAGCATGCCACTCTATAGCTTTGGACCTCTTATTTAACCAGGATTACCACCTTAGTGCTGAAGGATAAGCAGAAAGGGGACTCGCCATTGGCCTCTGTGGGGGTCGTTCTGATCTCCCATAGAACCTCGGGTAACTTCTCTACCCATAAGCCTTTGGCGTCATCCAGCCTCTTCTTCAGGTTTTGCTTGATAATTTTGCTGACTGCTTCGACCTAGGCATTCATCTGTGGGTGTGTGGGGGAGGCGTATCTGATTGTTGTGCCATTTTGGCCGACGAAGTCCTTGAGAGTATCGTTATCGAATTGTGCACCATTATCGGTGATAATGGTTTCAGGGATTCTGAATCAGCAGTAAATGTTCTTCCATTGGAAGTTGATGACCTTAGCGACTGTCATCGTGGCTTGAGCCTCGACCTCCACCCATTTAGTGTTGTAATCAATGGCGACAATAGCAAATTTTAGCTGTCCTGGTGCCGTCGGGAATTTTCTAATGAAATCAAGTCCCCATTGGCAGTATGCCCAAGGGGCTATGATGATTGAGAGTGGTATTGATGGTGCGAGAGGGGAGTTGGCAAACTGGTGGCATTTGAGGCAGGCGCTAGCGATACGCTTTGCATCTCGCTCGATTGTGGGCCAGTAGTACCCTGTGTGCAGTGCCTTAAAAGCAAGGTTTCTTGCCCCTGCGTGGTTGCCGCAGACCCCGCTGTATAGCGATAGTAGGACTTGCTGCCCCTCCTCGAGGGAGATGCACTTCAATAGGGGGAATGACCTTCATTTCCTGTACAACTTGCCTTCTCAGACCGTCTATAGTGTTGCCCTTCTGCGGAGTCTGTTGGTGATGGTCCTGTCCGTTGGCTCGATGCCTTTGGAGAGGTAATCAATGAATGGGTCCAGCCACGAAGGTGGGCGCTCGCTCTCCGTAAGGAATATTTTCGAGAACGGCTTGTTGGTACTCGACTTTTCCAAGATTTCCATCTTGAGGCTTCCAATATCGGTGTTTGGCGGGGAAGTCGCCAATCGGGCGACAACATCTACCTTGGTATTCTGTGCTCGGGGATTTAGAGCGATGGTGTGGCTGATGAGGCATCATTGAAGTAGGGTTTTGGTGAGTGATTGCTAATGAGATAGATGTGGTTCCTTAGCTTGGAAGTTGTCAGCGACCTGGTTTACGACAAGTTAGGAATCGCTGAAAATTGCCAAGTTCGTGACTCCCAATTCTTTTGCCAACTGGATGTCAGCTATGAGTGCCTCGTACTCGGCTGCGTTGTTTGATGCTTTGAACTTGAATTGTAGAGCATACTAGTATGTGTGTCCCTCTAGGTTTGTTAAGACCACTCTAGCTCCACTGAGCTTACTGTTGGAGGATCCGTCGACATGGAAGTCTATGTCGGGGTGGTGTTGGGTTCCGAGACAGTTTCGTTAGAGGGTTCACTGTCCTAGCGAGGTATAAATTCTGTAATGAAGTCTGCAGCAGCTTGCCCCTTGATAGTTGTGCGCAATATGTAATGAATGTCGAACTCGCCGAGTTCGATAGACCATTTAACTAACCTACCTGAGGATTCTGGTTTCTGGAGGACCTGCTTCAAAGGCTGGTTGGTCAAGACATGTATGGTATGCTCCTGAAAGTATTATCGTAATCGCCGGGCAGCTATGAGGAGTGCGAGGGAGAACTTTTTGATATCAGAATACTTGGACTCGGCGTCGTTGAACCCCTTGCCGGTGTAAGTAGTTCATCACTGTTCTCTCATCTGAACAGGGCAGCGCTGATTGCCGTAACCGATACTGTAAGATAGATGTACAAGACTTCTTCTGGAATGGGTTTGGAGAGAGTGGGCACTGATGCCAGGTAGTCTCGGATGCCTTGAAAAGCTTTGTCATGCTCTGGTCCCAATTGATTTTCTCGGTGTGGTGAGTTTTAAGAAGCTTGAAAAAGGGAGCGCATTTGTTGGTTAAGCGCGATATGAACCGGGTAAGAGCAACAACCTTCCCAGTGAGGGATTGTACCTCATTTCTTGTCTTTGGTGGTGCCATATCGAGGATGGCATGTACCTTCTCCGAATTTGCTTCAATACCTCTCTCGCTGACTACAAAGCCTAGGAATTTTCCACCAAGTACGCCAACACACGCACTTGTATGGGTTGAGTCGCACGCCATATTTGAGTAAGATGTTAAAGACGATGCCCAGGTTCTTGATGTGGTCTTCAACTGTGACGCTCTTGACGAGCATGTCGTCTGTATAGACCTCCATTATCTTCCCTATATGATCTGCGAACATGGCGTTGACTAGTCTTTGGTAGGTGGCCCCAGCGTTCTTTAGACCAAATGACATTACCTTGTAACGATACAAACCTTTGTCGGTGGTAAAAGAATTGTGCTCTTGATCGAAAGGTTCCATGGCCATTTGGTTATAGCCCGAGAAGGCGTCCATGAAGCTAAGGAGCTTGTGGCCAGCGGTGGAGTCAACTAGCTGATGGATTCTTGGCATGGGAAAGCTGTCCTTTGGGCAAGCCTTGTTCAGGTTGGTGTAATTGACACACATGAGCCACTTGCTGTTAGGTTTCTTTACCATCACGACATTAGATAGCCATGTCGGGTAGGATACATCACTAACAAACCCGATCTCCTGAAGTTTCTTGACTTCAGCCTGGATGGCTTTATATTTCTCTTCCGTGGAGGCCCTTCTTTTCTGCTTGACCGGTGGAATGTCTGGTGAGATGGTGAGCTTGTGGGTCAGCAGTTCTGGCGATATCCTTGTCATATCGGAGTATAACCATGCAAACACCTCCTGTCTGGTCTTGAGGAAGCGATTAAGTTTGCTTGGAACTGTGGGTCTGTCTTAAAGCCGATCTTGACCTTTCTTTCTGGTTGGGTATCAGATATGGAAACCGATATCAAATCTTCCAGGGCATCTGGTCTTAGATGTTTGAGTTTGCGCTTATCTTCCTTCTTTTTACTGCATGAATTGCAGGCATCTAGAGTTTCGGGGGTCTTCCCTTGGGTCATCTAGCTTGTCAGACGTGGAGGGCAAGTCTGACGTGACGAGTACCTCTCGCCTGTTATGTCCCCGCATGACAGTTAGGGAGTTACACTGTCTCGCCAGTTCCTGATCTCCTCGAATGGTGAAGATGCCACCCAGGGTAGGGATTTTCATCACTAACATGTGCCCTGCGGCAAAACATTAGAGTCCCCAGATGGTGTCCCTCCCTAAGATGACATTGTAGGAAGAAGGGCAGTCAACAATGATAAAATGCGTTGTCATGGTAGCGATAGTACTGCCTCCACCGAGGGTGATGCGCAAATTGTCGAATCCCATAGGCTGTGTGATTTCTCCTACAAAGATGATTAGGGGCTCGTGGTCTTGGGTGAGTTTCTTCTTGTCTCGGTTGAGGCCTTTGTAGCAGCTGCCAAACATGACATTGACTGTTGCACCACTATCGACCAGGATTCGATGGCATTGGTAGTGGTCGATGACCATGGTGATTAGGAATGGGTGGTTATGGTGCTTCTTTATGGTGTCTTCTCTACGACTAAAGGTAATTGAGTCCCACTTTACCTGCGGGGTGTGGCAGCTATGGCTGAGTCCCAATATCTCTTGGCCCCGAGGGCACTGACGCTTCTGTACATGATGAGTCTCGGCTGCTCTTGGAGCGCTGCCATGTATCGTTAGGATCTGTCCATAGACTTCAATAGCGTTAGCTCCCATTGCGGGAGTACGATACTGCGAGAGTTGGCCGCTCTGAATGAGGTGCTCAATGGCGTTTTTTAGTGCCCAGCAAATATTGGTGGGGTGGCCGGATTCCTCATGGTATGTGAAGTATTTGCCATTGTCTCACGGTTTGGCCTGACCAAGTTTACGCTGCGGTGGGCGTGGGATGATGTCTTTGTGGTTATTCCAAATTTCTTCATACGAAGCGGTAAGGGTGGTGTAAACCTCGTATTGGGGTGCCTCGAATCTTTGGTGTTCCTTGTGTCGGGTACAGCCATATGGCGCATAGTGATATCGACTGTTGGAGGAATTGTACTTTGGCTTCTCGGGGCTTTTCCCGTATTGCTTGTCCATTTTGTGGTTGTAGCCTTGTCGCTCTCGTGGGGATCTGTCGTGTTGGACAGGTTTGTCCCTGGTAGAGTCTTTGCTCCTGCTATCTGTGGTCCCGATGAGGTTGGTGACTTGAGGGACATTGATTAGGTGTATATTGGTATTTGTGTCGCGATCAAAGGTGTCATACTCAGCCTGTGCGAAAGCGGTAGCGGCATCGAGGAGGTCGTCATATGTCACGGGGGGATTGGTGTTGATTTGCAATAGGAAGTATCTAGGCTAGAGTGCCTGCTTGAATGCCAATGCTGCTAGGGCTGGGTCAAGGGAACGGCATTGGGTGGCTTGCTTTTGCCATCGGCGGACGAAGTCTCGCAATCGTTCATTTGGCCGTTGCTTGAGCCTAAATAGGTTAGGCGTTATGCAATAGCCACTTCCGCACAGAATGAACCTGTGGAGAAATTTGTTCGCGAGCTCCTGGAAGCTATCGATTGAACTAGGAGAGAGGTTAAGAAACCATCGCAAGGCCTCGTCTGTTAGGGTTTCCTCGTACGTGTGACATGTCATTGCGTCCGTGTATCGGGTTCCATGTAGGAGGGACTGAAAGACTTCCAAGTGGTGGTATGGCTCTCTGGTACCATTGTATTTCTCAATCTTGAAGGGCTTGGCCTCCGGTGGGCGCTTCTCGGCCTGTATCCTGGGAGTGAATGGTCCCATCTTTCCCTGGAAGCCAGCCATGATCGGTTGCCAGCCAGTCTTGCTTTCGGTGCTCTCAATCCGCGCTTGCAAGGAGGAGATGGTTTTGTTCATTTAAAGCAACAACCGAGTATTGGAGTCAGGTGGAGGTATGTTGGCGGTTGCGGCTGTGTTCGTGTCCGAGGTTCCTGCCATATCGGGGGCAGGCTGAGGTGGTGGCGCTGTGCCGAGTTGATTGGGGAGGAGAGGGGAGTTCAAGTAGATTACTTGTGGTCCAGTGATGGTGCTACCTGGAGTGGGGCCCGTGGGGCTTCCAGAGGTTACGCTTGGTGGCACAAAAGTGCCAGTGAGGCCAGTGCTTGGGGTCTGTGGTGAAGATTGCTCCGGGTGTCGGGACACCACTAATTGTTCGCAACTCTCCTCTGGAGTGCCTCCGGAGAATGCTATTCTGGTTTGTCATATTTTCCACTTCTCGGCGAGCTGCCATAGGTGCTTAGTCCCGGGCCTAGCAAAATGACATGAGGTCTCGGTCCGTGCCCAGGCCTACCCAAAACCTTGTGAGTAGAGCATTAGCGCCCCCTCCGAAGGCAATCGAAAAGCATTCCATGCTTGCACTGTAGGTATAGCATTTTACATACTGATATCCATGTGAAATAGTATTATTTCACACAGATTTAAATTTGTGTGAGATGTCTGGTTTGCCAGTAGTAAATTTTCCTATTTTACAGTCTATAATAATTTTTAGGGTGTCCTAACTATAAATAGGCTATGTTTGTAAGAATTGTTACTGTGTTGCATTAATTTGAGAGACTCAAAAAATTTGTTCCATAGTTTTCTTTCATTGTCTTCTAGCTATCAAGTTTGGCCATGGCGTACATGTTATCATGGTATAAGAGCAGGTTATCTCACGTGTGCATGCCTCACGGCTACACGGGCTCTACATCACCCAAAGTTGTCCATGTATATGGCTTGAAAATTCACCACACTTGAGGGGGCGTTTTGAGAATATGTATATCCCACATGGGAAAAATGAGACATTGCCTACGGGTTTATAATGATTTGGGCTACTTTATCCATTGCTAATTGGTTCTGGATGTGACACCCATATTATTTTATCAAAACTAATATGAAGGCAATTCATTGTGGAGCCATCAGCTATCAGATGTATAGATGTCGACTAAATTAATTTTGTCTTTGCTTGTTTTGTGGATGATCTTCTATTGACCCACCAAGAAAAGAAAAAACACAAATTATTCTACAATATAATGTGAAGCTAGTTTTCTTTTAGAGCACGTTTACTTACTTGGAATGATAATGAAAATGGAGAGATGATTCCGAGATAAAATTATTCATGCATTTACTAACACATAAAGAAATCGGAATGGGTATAGGTCACACCTCCTTATTAGGAATCGATTCATGAATACTAGGAATTTGATTACGAAAAAGGGAGATGGGTTTAGGAATTAAAGCATCCGGAATCAAGACTGATTCATTTCTTCTCCCATTCCAGTTGTCTCTGTTTTTTTTTTTTTTCATTTCAAGTAAGTAAACAATTAGTAGTAAACATGGTGACGTATGAGAGGGTGTGTTAAAAAATCATACATCTAATTATGGACATGGTTAAATTGTGAGCGATAAACAGTATCAATTAGCAATGAGTCACGTGTACCACATTTTTAAGTCGTTTATCATTCATAATTAAGCCTTTATCTAAAAAGTGATGCCGCGCCGTTAATTGATATACCTTGGATCTTCGATCCACGACTATGAATATTAGTTAATCAAAAATATTTGAAAGAATTTAATATATTTGGACCTAAAAAGAACAATTTATTGCATCCGAGCATAAGAAGCAAGACAGAGCAATTTCGACCAGTCAAAGGCATCCTGTCAACTAGTCAATTCTGACGATTTCCAATTCCAGTTTTATAATTTTTCTGTTTTCTTCTTCATGAACTCTTTTGTGCTTTCTTTCAAAATCACAAGTAACTAATTTCTTAGTAGTTAACTGTTGTTGAAGCCACGGTCTTGTTTTTATTTTATGACTTTTTATTAGTTTTATTTATCAAATGGATGAGAGCCAAGAAAACTACACTACTAGCAAAACAACAATTACCCACAGAAGACTTTCTCACACGGATTTCAGTGTGTGATAGCTTTTACCCACGGTACACGCACAGATTGAGTTACCATGTGGTTTGGAGGGGGGTAATGCTCATCTCACATGGATTATTTTGTCCGTGTGAATATTAGACGTGGGCCCTACTATAATTCCATAAATATAAATTGCCGGAATGGACAACTCTATTTCACATGGATTTCTATGCCAAATGTGTAAACTGTATTTCACACGGAATTCTGCGTGAGACTATATTTCACACGGATTTCTGTGCCAAATGTGTAAACTGTATTTCATACGGAATTCTGTGTGAGACTATGTTTCACAAGGATTTCTGTGCCAAATCTAAAAACTGTATTTCACACGGAATTCTGTGTGAGACTATATTTCACTCTAAAATCTATATAATCTAACTCGCACTGATTTCAGTGTGTAAAAGTGACAGCATTTAAAAAAAAAATTACTAATTAATCTGCAACCTGAACATAATAATACTTTTAGTTTTCTACAATAAATATACTTCAAATATTTACAATAAAATGAACAAATCCACAACTGAATCAAAAATATTAAAACTTTACATTCATAGCAAGATATTCTTTACATTTCTAGCAAAATACATTTCATATGAAGGTAAATTCTTGGATTACAAAAACAAGGGAGTTTTCTAGAATACATTGTTGTTTAAGGTGGAATATCACTAAGATTTTCCCCCTTTAACAACATAATCCTTGTCCAAGAATAATTTTCATCAAAATACTTTGAGAACTAACTCAAAGTAGGGAAAAACATAACCATTTTGCTAGATAATGGTAGGTGAAACTAACCCTTTCAGTTCAGCTGCGATTCTTGCACAATTTGAGGCATTTCGGGTCGATACACATCCTTGATAGGTGGGTTGGAATCACATGTCTATTGCATTGTGGTTGGACGGCTGCAAGCTGTGTCATTGGGTCGCTATCTACTTGTGGTGCCGTTTCAATCCCTGAAAAACCAGCTTCTTTCATCTATCTACCAATTTGAAGTCTTGCGAGTTCATTCACCTTCCTTGCATTCTCTTCCATAGCTACCTCTTGCTGCTTCTTAAACTCCTCCATTTGTGCGGCGAAACGTTTGTTCATCTAAGCTGATTCAATCCTAATCCTTTCCTCCTTTTGGGCAGCTTCTTGTCTTTCTTTTTCAGCCTCACTCTTCAATCTTGCAGTCTCCAAGCGTTGTTCCTCAATTGTTGCTTTCATTGCTTCCATAGTGGCTGAAATACTTCTTTTTTAGGTATGAATGTACGGAACATCACGCCACCGTACTCCCTCTCCAAGTCCTCTCACTCAGTTACGCTTCTCTGGCCCAAGAACCTCTGCATAGATGTCTTCTCTAACTTGTGGAGTAATATCAACATTTAACTTCTTTCTCTCCTCTTCAGCCTTCTCCAAATCTTGCTTCATTCAAGCATGAAGTTAATTAAAAGTACATAATCTAGAATGTTGCAGCTTTAAATTGGTATGTAAACTACATAGACCAAAGCCTATCTGATATGTAAAGATTGTAATTATAAGCATACTGCATTTTCTGAAATGCTAATAATACTGCATTTTCCCCTTCTTTTCAGGCCCAGTATTACTTGCAAATAAGGTCTAAACATAGTAAAATAGCAATCAAACAGTTTGAAAGGAAAATTCATAAAACTATGCAACCATATGTCTAAACTATTAGTTATATTATGGATAGCAGATTGAATTAAAACAGTGCAATCATTCTACTAGTGTAAACATGAACAGAATTTGAACTTAATAAGGATTATATAACTTGATTCAACCATAGGCATCCACAATAGGAATATCTCAATTTCGATACTCACCACTGCTTTGGAAGATGCAGCATCAACATACTCATTTTGTTTTCCTTTCTTACGGTGTGTCAACTTGAAGATTTCCAACCTATCAGATTCTTCCTCAACCCCATTCTCAACTTGCTGCTCTTCATAATGTACACATTATTCAAATCAATATCCATTTATAGGAAGTGGCATAACAAGTAAATGAACATTACAAAGCAGAAAACAAGAATCAAAACAATACTCACCCATTCATAAACAACCGCTAGAAAAGTCCTTGTGCCTGTACTGTGATGCATTACCTGCTGCGATCGATTACTTACATTTATGGCAGCCTTGGTCTGTTAAGGAATATACAAAAATATATATATATATATATTGTAAAAGTAAAATGATATTGGAATTGGTCTACTCATTTCATTTCATAGTCCCTTTATATAGGGATAGAATTACAATAGAAATATATATCGATTACATTAATGATACTAAATGCTGATTGATCCGTAATTGCGCTGATTGATGGTAATCACTGAGTCTACACCTCCCCCTGATCTTTACATTAATCAATGGAGCTTGGAAAGTCTTCACATTCCTATGTTTTTCACATGTTTCTCAAATGTGGCCTTAGGCAGTGATTTGGTAAACAAATCTGCCATATTCTCCTCAGACCTTACTTGATTCACTTGAATCTTAAGGAGAACCTGTTGTTGCTGATTGTAGAACAACTTTGGCGATATGTGTTTTGTATTATCACCCTTAGTATAACCTAGCTTCATCTGTTCGATGCAAGCTGCATTGTGTTCATAAATGCAAGAAGGCTCTTCAGTGGTAGAACTTCAAACCACTAGTCCCTCGAATATGTGTAATGAAAGCTCTTAACCATACACACTTACTAACCGCCTCATGTAGAGCAATGATCTCTGAGTGGTTCAAGGAGGTAGCCACAAGGGTTTGCTTGGTTGATCTCCAAGATATCGATGTGTTCCCATTGGTAAATACATAACCAGTTTGGGAACGATCTTTATGTGGGTCAGAGATGTATCCAGCATCAAGAAAACTGACCAAAACGTCATTTGGCGTTTTAGTGTAGTGAGTGGCGTTTTCGCCATCAACATTTCCTTTAGGGATTGCAGTTCCATCTGCGGTCCCTCTTGTCTCTCTATAGGGAAAGAACAGTCCCAAGTCAATGGTTCCTTTTAGGTATCAGAAATTGCTTGATACCATTCCAGTGACGCTGCGTTGGCGCTGAGCTAAATCTAGCTAACAAGTTCACTGACAATGCAATGTCTGGTCGAGTACATTGGGCTAAGTACAATAATGCGCCTATTGCACTTAGATAGGGAATTTCAGCTCCCAACACCTCTTCATCATCTTCCTTTGGACGAAGTGGATCTTTCTTTTCATCCAAGCTTTGACCGATCATAGGAGTGCTAGCAGGATGCGCTTTGTCCATGTTAAATTGCCTGACTTTTGGACGTACGCAGACTGGTGGAATAGTATTCCACAAACTCGGTGTTCTAGTTCAAAGCCTAGACATAATCAAGTTTTCCCAAGATCCTTCCTCTCAAATTCGGATTTCAAATAGCTCGCGGTTTCTCTTATTTCATCAAGAGTACCTATTATGTTCATATCATCGACATATATTGCTACAATTGAAAATCCGGAACTTGTTTTCTTTATGAATACGCAGGGGCATAATTCATTGTCTTATATCCCTTCCCAATCAAGTAATCACTTAGACGGGTATACCACATCCGCCCGGATTGTTTCAATCCGTAAAGTGAGCATTTCAACCTGATTGCAAATGCACTCCGTGGTTTAGAGTCACTTGACTTGGGTAATGTAAGGCCATCAGGCACTTTCGTATATATCTCTGAATCTAGATCTCATAGAGATATGTAGTAACCACATCCATGAGCTGCATTTCCAGTCCTTCAGAAATTACTAAGCTAACTAAGTAGCGGAGCGTTATAACGTCCATTACGGGATAGTATGTCTCCTTGCAGTCAATTCCAGGGCGTTGTGAGAAACCTTGCGCCTCAAGGCGAGCCTTGTACCTCAGGACTTCATTCTTCTCATTACGCTTTCTGACAAAGAACCATTTATGTCCTACAGGCTTTACACTTGGTGGGGTTAGCACTATTGGACCAAATACCTGTCTCTTTGTTAGAGAATCTAATTCTGCCTAGATTGATTCTTTCCATTTAGGCCAATCTGCTCTTTGTTAACATTTTGCAATAGAGCGTGGTTCGATATCATCGTGCTCTATGATTCCTTGAGCAACAGTATATATCATTGTTGAAACAAAAAAAAAAAATCATATATCACTACGGATAAGCTTATGGTTTGTTGGCTTTGAATAAAGATAATCGCCATTCAAAGTTTGATTGGCTTTGATCAAATTCAAATAGCAAACAGATGAGATATATTGCTATGTGACTGGTTTCAAACGGCAAGCAAGAAATGTTAAATTATCTATCCAACAAGGATAGCAAATCCACCAGAATTTCAAGGCTGAGAATATGAGTTAGTTGCTGCTTTGATCATATATTAAAATTTGAATTTGAATAAGAGATATCTTCATCTTCAACTCACACGATGATCCTCAGTTGCCTATAAAAAGGCTATACAACAACAAAGAAAGGGGAGGAGAAAACGCTATACAGCAGAACAAAAGAAATACAAAGAAGTGGAAACCCGCGAGAGAAGAAGCCACCAGAGAAAGAAAGAGAAAAGCTACAGGTATACATATGCCTTTTCTGTGATACATGCTTCTCCAATTAATCCTCGTATGCCTTACGGCCCTTCAAGACTCTAATAGGCCGTTCATGAACGACCACAACTATTAGAGTCTTCCCATGCCTGTCAAATTGATGGTGTTGCTGCCTCAGATGCTTAAGCATTGAAGCAAGAATGGTTGTTCATGAACAGCCAAGTTTCATGCTCAAAACTCCTCTGAAACGGGGCTGCTCCTACAAGAGTTATGGCATAAAATGGGTTGTTCACAAATAGCCGTTGAAATGCTAAAAACTCCCTCCAAAATGACACTCCATGGTCGTCCTACCAAAACTTACAAGAACTAAGGTCGTTCGTGAACACGACCAAAGTTTTCTCCATAGTGGACCAATGCTTTCAGTTGATTGTTATTTGAAGTTGACAAGAAGTTGTTACTGATCATGACGCCACAAAGTGAACAAATCTGCAGTCAAATTGCTTTTGCACCAACAAGAAATACAAAACTGTCGATCTGCCCATTGAATACAGAGGCAGTGGTGAAGTGAGATTTGGCGGTAGCAAAGCAACCAAGTCTGCACACCAAAAGATTTGAAACCAATTGTTAATTGAACTTCTTTCTTTGTCCACGAAAGTAGCAATTTAATTAACAAAGAAGATGATAGAGGCAAGCTTAATTGTAAAATTGGTGAATGCTTGAAGCGGTGGTGACAGTCACAATAACAACAAAACATGGTGGCAAATTTAATTAAAGGAGCAGCCATTTAGTTTTGGTGGTGTGATCAGTAAGAAGGCAAAATGAAGTCAAGTCTTAATTGTTTAAACATGCAGCAAGAAGACAAAGGACTTTTAACATGGAGCCTTCAGATATGCTTGGAAAACGGTGGTCAAATGGGTGTGATGAAGAAGAAGACAAAGGACCAAGTTTGATTGTTCAAATATGCAAATATGTGTGCAGAAACATGCCATGTCAAAAGGAAAGCAAAGTATAATTAATCAAATCTCTTTGTTTTATGGGTTAATCAATATGGCTGCAAGTGCTTTTAAGTGTCCAGACCACAAAAAATTAGGAATGACTTTAAGTGTCCAGACTTGAACTTGCTAGAAGCAACGAAAGAGACAAAGCTTAATTAAAATAGCATCTGAACATTTGTTTCATGGTGGAAATTATGCTATATACATGATCATCATTCAGAAGAGTGTATGGTACCGGAAATCAAATTGGTCCGTGCTGGCGCTGCACACAAGTCGTTCGTCCAATTGCCACACCAAGTGCGCAAACTGCAGCAGCAAAAAACATTGGAAAGCTTCGTCAGTATTCTATCAAGGCTCAGTGAGAAGAGATGGGAAAGTTTGAAAGTCTTACCCAGTTCGAGTCCCCATTGAATATGGCAGAATCAAGGTGATCAATTCCTTATTTGTACGAAGCTAGGCACCAAGACTCCTTCTCTAGGGCGGATCTCCAATTCGACTCCTAGCTCGAGCCTGATTCTTCTTAGTTTTATCGATTGGGATGAGGACGACGATTGTTATGCGGCCAGAAGCTTTTCTCTTGGTTATGTGGTTTGGGCCTGGAGTTTCAGATTTGGGTGTCCAATCCATGGGCCTAATGCGAAACAAAGCTAAAAGGCCTGGAAAGAAAAATGGATATCCAAAATTCGGGCCAAACCTGGTATGGAGCTAAAGGCCTAGAAATACAGAAGAAATACACACCACCTTTTAAACCCGTTTACCTCAATGTTCGGGCCTGGCCAAATTCGTTTGTCGACAAAACAAAAGCCCATTGACACGGCCCAGTAAAAATTCAACACATCGGGTGCCCAAATTAATTTCGAGTGTCTACAGAAGAAATACATCCGATGGATTCATAAATAAATATATGTGCATCCGTCGACACCAAAAATTCTCCCAATACCAGAAATACAAATTTTCTCTGAACTACAATGGTTTGATCCCTTTATAGGGTATGTAGGCAATCTAGTGACCCACTAGATGCAACCGCAAGTCCAAACAAAATCTCTGACTCCCTGGTTCATCTGAATCCCTGACCTCATCAGTCAAATTCTACCAAACACTAGGAAACGTCACAGCCTTTCCAAATAAAATCCATGACTCCCTGGTTCATCCAATCCGAATCCCTGACCTCATCAGTCAAATTCTACCAAACACCAGGAAACGTCACAACCTTTCCAAATAAATCCAAAACAAATCGAATATCTGGTTCACTTACACCAAATTCGTCCAAACACTATTCCTATTCCAAAAAGCCATACCCTCCAATGGGTCATTCACCCATTGGAACTCTTGAACTATGAGTGGTTTGATCCCTCTCCAAGGGTACGTAGGCAACCCATTCAAATATCCGGGTGCAGCCACAAAAACAAACAAACACACATCCCGTCAATTGGTTTCTTCATAAATGGAATCAAAGGGTGTTTCCCTGTAACAAGGGATTGTAATTAAGAGACACATTCTGTCTTGAATGGGTCGAACCCGAAATAATTAAAACTCTATTCGTTAAATGAATATTAGTGAAATTATGTTGGGTGACATTTACGCTCACTGTGTGCATATTTTTCTCTCAACAATCATCAATGTGTATGGAAGATCTTTCTATCAACTCATATGCACTCTCATAATTCTTTGAGATTTCTTTGTTCTCTGGAATCATTTCAAACATCGGAGTGTCCTCCAGTATTGATTCATGGACATAACTGTAATCAGAGACAATCTCATAATAGGGATTCTCTACATTGATGATTAATGGATCGGTTTGTGCCTTACTCGCCCTCTTCTTCCTTGGGTGAGTGTCAATCGAACCAAGTGGCCTCCCCCTCTTCCTTTGGGGAGCCACGGCCTTAACCACACTTCCACTAAGTGTGGTTGCAGTTCCTTTATCTGCGGCACCGTGCCCCTTGTTGGGGACTTCTAACCTTGCAGGCATATTTGCAGCTGGTATATGTGATCTCGTCACTTTTGCGATATCAGTAAACGCATCAGGCATCGAATCTGCTATGTTCTGAAGATCAACTATTCTTTTCACTTCATTTTCACTTTGTGAAGTGCAGGGATCAAAATGAGACAGAGTGCGGACAAACCACGACAATTCCTGTCGTTCTTTTGGAAAATCTTTTTTCCTATCTCCCCCTAATGACGGGAAGACTGTCTCATCAAAGTGACAATCTGCAAATCTAGCGGTAAAGAGATCGCCTGTCAAGGGTTTCAAATAGCGGATAATTGTTGGGGATTCGTATCAAACATAAATACTTAATCGTTTCTGAGGACCCATTATAGTGCGCTGTGGGAGCGCAATAGGCACATATACTGCGCAACCAAATATGCGTAAGTGTGAAATGTCAGGCTCATATCCAGTTACCAACTGGTACGCAGAAAATGGTTGGCTAGCAGTGAGTCTGAAACAAATGAGTAAAGCTGCGTGCAATATTGCATAACCCCATGCAGATATAGGCAGGTTGGTGCGTATAACCAATGCCCTAACTGTGAGCCCCAGAAAAGTTTATCGAGCTTAAATGAAATAGTTCGCTGATTGAGTTATAGATTTCGATAAAAGTTAAAGTACTCGAGAATATTTTTCAGAAATTTCGTGAAGTGAAATCCTCAATTTAGAAGTTGGATAATGAAGTACGTGTCACGACGAGTTTGTGGAAATTTTCGGAGAATTTTCCGGTGACCCGAACTATTTTTAGTGAATTTCCGAAGTTGTGGAATTTTAGAACTTAAAACAAGAAATAGAAAATAGGTGGAGAAATCCCAGCCATTGATTCACCCACCGCTTGATCCTAGCCGTCCATCCTAAATTGGAGCAGTCTATATATCTAGGTGCTGCTCTGTTGGGAGATCCAGAAAGATCGAGAGACATAGAGAGAGAACCAGAGCTCTCCTACCCGGAACGCGACCCGCGACTGGGTCCGACCGGAAACCGCTCCTCCGGCCACCGATCGCTGACGGACGACCACCATTCCCTTCGTCTCTACATCGTCTACATCCCTGTAGCCTCTGATCCTCCACGCACTGAACGGAGAAGAAAACCCGACGACGAGAAGCCCGAGTCTTTACGGCCAACCTCTGCAAATTCCGGCGATTACGGCCACCGTTTGGGCCACCAGTGGTACAAAACCTTACTTCCTCATCATTCTATACATGTTTCTGCAATTAGTTTTCAAATGGGATCGAGTTTTGATAGTTGTGGTTTTTGGGTGCCCTCGGTTCCGTTGCAGTTCATCGACGTCGGTGACTATTCCGGCCTTTCTGAGCTTGCTTGCTACACGAAAGACGATCAGGTCTTCAAGCTCTACACGTCTGGGTAAGTGGTTTCTCCAATCTGGCTAAAGTTTCAAGCTTTGGCAGTCTGGGTTCAGTCGATCACCGCCGGCGTTACTGTGCGTGACGACCGGTTTGAAACTCCTTGTGAGACTGCTGTGTTGAGTTAAACTTGAATCTTGGAACTGAACCTCAGTTGTGTTCAATCTCAGAAATTAGGAGGTGGAACATAGATCGTAGCTGGTCGAATTAAAGCCTGAAGTTCATCTACGAGTTGTACTAGCAAAGGTAAACTCGGGTTCTGGACTAGATGCTTCTTGTTTTGCTTATGAGTGCAGAAAGTAGTTGTTTGATTGATTGAGTATTTTGCTGCATATTTGAAATTGTGGCTGTTGTCAGTTAATTGTGTTGAGTTGTTAAGTTGGAAAGTGGCTATTATATTTGAAAGTACAGAAGATGAGATTTGGTGATGAGTGTGGCTGTGGAATATTTGGAAATGGTAAAGCTTGGGTGCCCATAGTAAATTCCGTGGAGTTACTATGCGGCTAAACGGTTAAGTAAATTCGAGATCTTTCGTTAGTGACGTCGTTATAGGTTTGCTTGTGTATTTCGTGGTTTGATAATAAGTAAGGAAAGAAATTAATGTTTATACATGTATTGGGTGGCCTTGGTAATCGGGTGCACTCAATATATGTTTGGTCGATAACGTAACTTCAATTCAATGCTCGATAATTTAGGTAATTATCGAGTCTACCTCGATTGGTCAAACATGGTCAAATGGTCAAAGTGGTCAACCCTTGGTCAACTCCTGGTCAAACCAGGAAAAGTTGGTTTAGACGATTTATTAATCGTCGAGATTTCGTTTAATTGTTCAAAAGATATTGACTATCGAAATGTCGGAATTTAGGATTCCAGTTACCCGAGGAACAGAAGGTTCGCGACTCTTGGAGTACATGAGAGAAAGCATCGGAATCCAGGTAGGGATTCAGGACTCTCCTCGGTTAGTGATTTTCTTATATTGTTATGAAATGATGCATGTTAGTTGGTATGGTTTGATTATGTTCAAATGCAATGCATACTAATTAAACCATGTGAGAAATGTGATGGCTTGAGAGCGAAGGGTAGCTCTGACTTCCTTGGGTTCGATCCCCTTAACCTCCGGAGGGTTAGTTACACCGGTTGGATGGTGAGCGATCGCAATGACGACCCGATCCGTGTGTGTAGCTAGGTAGCGGACGCTCTCGCTACGCTTACCTGGTGATAAATTAATTTGAGGTAAGGTCGTGTAGTGGGTCTATGGGACCGGCCATCAGGTAAAACTTGGATTGGGCGCCGTATTTATTTAAGCATCATGCATCGGTTTTCAAGTTGAAAATATTATAGTTTGTCATTAAATTTCAAATACTTGGTTTAAGCCTATTTTCATACTGGAGCTCCAAAATTTATTTATTGGTTTCAAATCTAGTCGAGATAGAGTTCTTGTTGAGCAGCGAGGACGAAAGCTCACCCCTACAACAGTGTGGATGCAGGTACTGTGCACTGGTGACGGGACAATAGCAGATGGAGCTGGGTGTGCATAACAAGTTCGGTAAACCCTTGTCTGGAGTTGTGCTAAATCTTATTTCTCAAACTTCGTGCTTCGGAGCTTGTTGTTATCTAGCCTAGGGTTAAACTCAGTTGGATTCTCTTTCATTGAAATCCGTACCCCGTGTGCGCCTTTATCCAAGTTCTGAACAAACAAAGTAGTTGCTAGCAATTCAAGTTTTCACCTCAAAAATATTTGTAGCTTCCGCTGTGTTTTACAAAAAGTTTTTCAAACAAAATTCCTAGCGGTTCTCTAGGATATAAATCGAGTGTTCGATTTATGTTTTAGAGACTCGCGGCACTGTGACGTGCTTAAGCTGGTGAGGTGCAGCTTGGGGCGTTACACTAACCACCATCTATAGCCTTTTGATGGTGGCTTCTGCGAGACCATTTTATGTATGTACATGGGATACATGATGCTCTACATTGATCCCGATAGACATGCAATAATCATCAAATGCTTTTGATGTAAACTCTCCAGCGTTATCAAGCCTTATAGACTTGATAGGGCGATCAGGGTGGTGAGCCCTTAAAAGTATAATCTATGCTAGGAGTTTTACAAATGCAGCATTTCTTGTGGACAACAAAAAGACATGTGACCGGATTGTCGAAGCATCCACCAGAACCATAAAGTACTTGAATGGTCCGCATTCTGGATGGATAGGTCTACATATACTTTGTATCCTTTGTAAGAATGGAATGTTTTGTTTTGTATCTTTAGCATAGGAAGGTCTCAATCCTGTTTTTGCTAAAGAGCAGGCTTTGCGAAACGAGTGATGTGCCTTTGAAATAGTCAATGAGGCATAATGGGAGGGAGGTAGTGCTTCTGGTACTTCAGAAGGCAATGGCTGCATTTGAGGAGTACTAGGACCGACACTTTGCAGTGTGGCGGACTTTTCTCCCATTTTATTTTCACTCGAAAGAAGGGATGTCCATATGAGTTCTTTAAAATACAGATCATCATGTCACGACCGGGGTGCCCTAGGCAGTCATGCCAAAGCCTATATGAGTCAATGTCCCACATTTCATTATTGGTGACAGCATAGGATTCAATGATCCTAATTGTAGTGAGGTACAGTCCACTAGATTGACTCATAAGTTTCTCTAAAATGCATTTCCTTCCACATTCATTAGAGTTAAATCAAGGTATTCAGTTCCATTCTCACAGTGTGTTTCTACTGGATAACCGTTGACACAAATAGCTTTGAAACTTAACAAGGTTCGATTAGCTCTTGGTGCATATAGAGCGTCTGTGACTTGAAATGTTGTGTCATTAGGCAGCAAAAATTTGGCAGTTCCTTGCCCTTTTATTACTTGTGATGATCCAATCATCGTAGTCACAGAGGAATTATAAGCTATTGATTCAATGAATAATGGCCTATTTCTTAATATTGTGTCGGTAGTCCCACTATCAATTAAGCACTCAAGTTCTCCTCCATTCATTCCTACAAATAAATGGGAGGTATTTAGAACATATAGCTCATATTCTTTTGAGTATTTCTATTTCCGTAGAATGATATTCTTTTTATTCTAATAATTTTTCTCTAGATGTATTGCTTTACATCTGTATAGTACTATGTCGAACCATGTAAAATGTGTAGTAAATAAATTTGAATAAATTCAGTGCTTTAGAATAAAGTCAAAATTTATTAATAAGCCAACTATAATCAAATCAAGGTCTTTGTTCAGAAATCTAATTCATCAAACCATTCTTTAAGACCAAATAATAGTCTAATTAAAAATGAGGCATTATGCCTTCACAACTGTCTGTGGAAAAATGAATAAAGCAGATCAGTCAAGATTGAGAGCATCCATTGACTTAGCAAGTTCCTCTTTGCCATTGAAGCTTGCAATTGTAAGGTTGACGTCTAGGTCATGACCTCCTTCTTCCATATAGTGAGCCTATTGTTCTTTAGACTCTCTATACCTCTTGTAATTGGCTGCTACTCTGTTGTTTGCTTGGCAGTTCTTGTACCAATGCCCAATGAATCCACACCTATAGCATGGTTCATTGTCAACTCTTTCCTTTTGCATTTTTTTTTCACGATCCTCATGTCCCTTTCCACGTGGTGCATTGTTGCCACTTGGGTAGGGATAAGCACGTCTAAACCCCCTTGCATTGGAGTTTTTTTTTTTCACCTTTCATTTTTCCATAATTAGCCTCGGGAATTTTTTTGTCCTAGTGGGCCTGACATTGTTGTTCAAGAGAACCTCATTATGTCTCTCAGCCACTTGCAGTAGGCTTATTAACTTATTGAAGGTTGTGATTATTTTGTTGTCATACTCCAACTTATACTAGTTCGCTAGTATAAATGCTGAAGTAGGAAAGGTAGTAAGAGTCTTGTAGATCATATCATCTTCTGTGATTTCTCTTCCATAGAAATTGAGACGTGCCTTACAGCGCAACATGTCCTTGTTGAAGTCATTGACCCTTTTGTAGTCAAGCAAGCGGATTCCATTCCACTGAACGGCCAGTTCTGGGAGCAAAATGTCATGAATGTTCCCAAAACGTCCCTTAAGGGCATCCCACAGTTCTTTAGGTGTCTTCAACTGAAGGTACTCCCAGCGTAGGCTAGGAGCAATATGTCGCCTCAGAAACATTAAGGCATTTGCTTTCATCTTATTAGATAGTTCATCATCTTTGGGGTCGGTAATGGTGACAGTGTAGTCTTTTGCCACAAATGCAGTTTCTACATCGGAAACCCAACGGTGGTACTCAAGTCCATCTGAGTCCAAGACGTCAAATTCAGGTCGAGTTGGATCAACCATCTACATAAACAAGAGGGAAGATATAAATTACGTAGTCATAAAGACATCCACGTGAATTATTTTCCAAAATTATGAATTAGATTTCAAGACCAAGATTCGTAATGGTCACATTTTTTTCCGATGCTATGTGAAAATACTTTATCACAGTGTGTATTTATAATGCGCATGAACTTTCATTATCATGGCAAAACGCAATTATTTGTATATCATTCTAAACAAGTAATAATCATAGCACGTAAATAATAATAAAAAAATATAGCATATATTAAAATAAGGGTTAAATACTTGTTACTCCTCAAACTTTTGCCTGAAAAACAGTTTAGTCCCTCGCCTTTCAAATTAAACTGGATAGTCCTTATTCTCTCTAATTCTCACACAACAGGTCCAAAACAGGTCTAAATGACTATTCTACCCCCAAGATCCTTTTTTTATTTTTTTCTCTCTATTTTTTTTAATTTCTCTCTATTTTTTTTTTCTCTTTTTATTTTTTCTGCTTTTTTCTGGCTGGTTCTCTCTCTCTCTATCTCTCTCTATCTCTCTCTCTCTCTCTCCAGACCTTCATATCATCCATTTCTCTGTATTTTTTCTTCTTCTTCCGATTCCTCCCCCTTTGGGTTCCTATCCTTTTTTTTTTTGAATGGTTGGGTTCCTATCCTTGTCCAACAGTACAGCTCTGCAGCCCTCTCTTCCCCAAACCCACTGCACCGCCACCGCCGCCGTCACTAACTCTTCCTCGCCCATTCCTTCCAATTTGAAACCCTCAAAATCCTCGAATGGGCCTCCATCTGCAACCACATCTCCACTCTCATCTCCACCTCCATGGGATTCTCCACCGCGCAAAAGGCCCAAATTCCATTAATCTTTATGTGATTTGAATTGAGAAATAGGAGGAGGATCCTGTGATCATTGAGGATCAAGATTCCGGGTCAGGTCGCCCCAAATCGAATCCCTCTGATATCGAATCCTATTCCAACTCCAGTGCATAGAACGATAGAGATTCGGAGTCCGATTGCGAGAGTGAAACCACTTAATCGAATTCTACTGATGAATTTGGGGCTTTCACCGGAAATGGGATGATGTTTAGAGTGGATGATATGGGTGGGCCTCCCGGCGCTGTTGGGTCTGAAGAAAGCTCCTCCGGTGGGTCCTGGTTTGGAGGGTGGGTTAGGAAAGGCAAAGAGCCTGAGAATTTGGGGTAGGCGGGTTGGGAGTGGAGCTCAGTGGAGGCAGGTTGGTTGGAAATTGGATCGGAGTTGGGTTGGTCAGAGTTAGAATTGGGGTTGGGGAACTGGAGCAGGGAGTTGTGGGAGGTTTAGGTGGTTGGTGATGTTGATCGGAATCCGGTCATGGCAGCCATGATTTTCGGGTTAGGGATGTGGGGCATCCTATCAACGATCTAGCCTGACCAGAAAATGGGTCGTCGTCGATATGGATAAACTCGAGGTCGGGAGGTGAACTTGGAGAGAGAGAGAGAGAGAGAGAGAGAGAGAGAGAGAGAGAGAACAAGCCAGAAAAAAGCAGAAAGAGAACCAGCCAGAAAAAATAAAAAGAGAAAAAAAATAGAGAGAAATTAAAAAAAATAGAGAGAAAAAAATAAAAAAAGGATCTTGGGGGTAGAATAGTCATTTTAGACCTGTTTTGGACCTGTTGTGTGAGAATAAGGACTATCCAGTTTAATTTGAAAGGCGAGGGACTAAACTGTTTTTCAGGCAAAACTTTGAGGAGTAACAAGTATTTAACCCTTAAAATAAATTACATGGCATGCTCAAATTTCACAAATATATACCAAAATATATGTTACACATAATAATAGCAATAATATAGCATGCGTAAAATAAAATATAAACAATAGCATAATTAAAGGCATGCTTAGGAATAATTAAATAAGAGTAAATAAAATTCACAAACATGCTCACAATTGCATAATAATATAAACAAGATATATATGGCATGTTCAAAATAAAGTATAAACTATAGCATAATTAAAACATGCTTAAACATAATTATGTAAAACATAAATAACAAGGCATGCTTTAAGAGGATCAATATTATCTAACGAAACATGCTCAAAAGTTCATGATAAAAACATAAACAATAAAATATAAAGCATACTCAAGAAAATAAATAATTAAAAATATCATCGTATGAAATTAAATAATTAAATATACCATCGTATGAAAATAAATAAATTAAAGAAAACATACTTGGTTTCGAAAAAATAAAACAATCCTAGCGCACGTGCATGTTGATGCAGGCGTGCGTAATGATGTTTTTGGACTTTCTTTTCAGTAGTGGGCTTTTTTTTTCTTTCTGGGCCACAAGGCCTGTTTTTTTTTTTTTTTCCTTTTCCTCTTTGTTTTTTTTTTTTTTGTTGGACCACCCTTTTCTTTGGGCTTGTTTTTTTCTTTTCTTTTCTTCCTCTGTCTTTTTTGTTTTTTTTTTTTTTCTAGTCTTCTTTGTTTGTTTTTTTTTTCTGTTTCTGTTCCTTCTGGGTTTACAAATGGTGGGCTGAGGCGGCTAGGCGAGGTGGGAGGCCGCTCGAGGCTAGGCAAGGCTGCGCTGCAGGTTTATGGTGCTGATGTTGTTCGCTAGTGGTGCTGCTGCAAATCTGGGCGGAGGACTCACGCAAATCTTGGCTGGGCAAGAGAGCAGCGCCATTGCAGGTGGGTTGGTGAGGTGAGGCCGGTGAGGTTTGGTGGCAGCGACTGCAGGGCGGGGCAGACGTCGAGGCTGGGCCGCGCAGGTGAGACCCTTGTAGACTGGGGTATTGCAGGCTGTCGATCTGCAGAGATCAGAGATCGTGGACTGAGGCCGGTGCTCTAGGCTGCAGGTGAGCGAGCATTGGGCAGGGGCTTTAGCGGAGTGTGCAGCGCTGGAGATGGCTCGGTGATGCAGGGCTGTAAGCTTGTTTGGATAGGTGTTGCAGTTCACCGGAGCCCCATGTGGGCTGGCAGGAGGAAGAGGTCAGGAAGGGAGGTAAGGCCGGTCTGGAGGTGGCCAGTCTTGGACGGGAAATAGAAATTTTGTTTTTTTAGTGCGGCAGAAGGAAAAAAATTTCTAGGGTTTGGTTTTTTGAATTTTTTCTTAACTATCTGCTCTAAGTGTGCTGATAACGTGTAATAGTAAAATGATATTGGAATTGGTCTACTCATTTCATTTCATAGTACCTTTATATAGGGATAGAATTACAACATAAATATTGATTATATTAATGATACTAAATGCTGATTGATTCGTAATTGCGTTGATTGATGGTAATCACTGATTCCTTAATTCCCTCTCCGTCAGTTGCTTTGACGAAGGCACACAATATGTTTTTCCTTAAACATATATAAAATTATTTTAGTAGTTCATATGGATTCTATTCACATCTATATTATTTAATGTAATGTACATATTTGATTCATTACCTTAGTATCCTCATCATCTAAATGAGTGACAAATCTTATCCATTGATCTCTGTCAATGGCATTATCAGGGCGGCGAAAACGCTCTTCAGTCCCTTGATTGGGCAACCAATACAATTTCTTCAACTTTGACTTGTAATGCTTCCAGCGATCTGCAAGTTTTTCAAAGGCATATTTCTTGATTTCAGATTTTTTAGCGGCGGAAATGTGTCTACCAATAGATCCAAAGTTTCAGAAAAAGATACATCACTATTTGAGTGCAAACACTTTATCTTATATAACCTCACTAAAAATTCAAGCTTCTTTATTCGTGCACCCAGAAAAAGATCAGTATCTGCATCATCAAGTAGTTTGAATAATTTTTTGGCATCTGCAGTAGGACCAGAGTCTGGACGTCCAACTGGCTCTAAAGAAGACTGAGGCCTGGTTGTATCATCATGAAACCCAAATGCATCCTGTAACATATCAACCATATCATGGTCTGGCATAACTTGTTGGGAGGAGGAGGGACGTGTTACATCTACTTCATTTGTTACGGGTAATTCCTCACTGTGTAAGGTCCAAGGAATGTTTACATAGTCATTCCACATGCCTACACAACGTATATGGTCCTCCACATCTTTTACAGTTTGTCTCCACCGATTTTTACACTCTTTACAAGGACAGTAAATTCTATTCAGAACAGGGGAGATATTTTGTGCATGATTGATAAATGCTCGGAGTCCAAAAATATATTCATCACTTCCTCGATCCAGAAACACCCAATTTTTGTCCATATTCCTCAACTATTCAGCCGCTTCGATAGAGAACCACTGCATAATGAAAAAATCTATTAAAAAAATGCACATGATGAATGAATCAACTATCGCCTTATATCTTCTTTCCTAAGGTGTAGAACCTAACCCATTCGGAAATGACATATTATATCTATCCCTATGATCCCTAAATAGTCGCTACATATTATTGAAAAATTCGGCAGCACTTCGCCTATGATCCTACATGTGCACGAACTTAATATGCACACCAGGATCATAGGGTTGGCCGGTCGAATTGTCCAATAACATGTAACAACGAATGGGTATCGTAGAATATACATAATACGTCATTACCAAACTGTCCAAAAATGGGACAATTTAAGGATTTGGCATGGAGGCCTCAAATTCCAATACCAAATCCTTAAACGGGTACTAAGTTTTTGTGCAATGCAAAAGTATAAACATTATAGGAAGATGAATGGTATAAATTTTTCAAAGAAAATCAATTGGTATAAAATTATACCTATATATTTTCTTTGAAAAATTTAAACCATACCACTCTAAGCATTGAAGTAGTAAATTCTAATCATTTATATCACATACTAGTAAATCAATCAACTATTTCACAACCACCTATTTATGATCGATTTAGTTTACATACACAAATCTAAAATAAGGATCCAAACAAGAAATTTTAAAGAATATGGCTATTATTATTAATATCACAAAAATGAATAAACCATTAAACCTACTTGCAATATACATGATGAGATGGAGAGAAATTGAAATACAAACCTGAAAAGAGAATCAACAGCAATAGGGAGCACAGCATCAGCAGCTGGTTTGATGAGAAGAACAGAAGAACATAAGAACAATGGCCAAATTTGATCAATCTGTTAATTATAAGCAGAATTGCCACGGAAATCCGTGTGAAATACTTACACATTTGCAACTGATTTCCGTGTGTCTTTACCTCAGTAAGCACCAACTGTCATGTCAATTGTCAGTCGATTATTTACACGGAATTCAGTGTGTAGTCTACTTTTTCACACGGAATTCTGTAGTCAATTGTTCTTTTCACACGGATATCTGTGTCAATATTTTCACACAGATATTCGTTTTTACTAATTTCACACAGAAATTTGTATCAAATACTTATTGTAACGGAAATCTGTCCCTCCGTAATTCACATAACAAAAAAAATTAATGATTTCGAAATAAACTAATTTTTAATATGTACAGAAATCAGTGTGAATTGATTTTCACACAGATATCTGTGTAAAAATATTTTAGTGTTTACACAGACATCTGTTACTGCTGTTTATTCACACGGATTTCCGTTGATATTGTTATTGTATAAATTACTGTGGGCCCAATTATGCTCTTTTCACACGGATATCTGTGTCAACATTTCACACAGATATTTGTGTGTTACTCATTTCACACAGAAATCTGTATCAAATACTTATTGTAATGGAAAACCGTCACTCCATATTTCACATTAATGATTTCGAAATAAACTAATTTTTAATATGTACAGAAATCAATGTGAATTGATTTTCACATAGATATCCGTGTGACAATGTTTTAATTTTTACACAGATATCTGTTACTGTTGTTTATACACACGGATTTCTGTTGATATTGTTATTGTATAAATTATTGTGGACCCAATTATGCTCATTTCACACGGATTTCTGTTAGTATTTATATTTTGCACGGGTATCTATGGTTTTTAACTACAGTAAATCCGTGTGTATTATTATTTTGCTAGTAGTGCTAGCCGGCACCCAAATATTAAGATCCTGTAGTCAGTGTGTCCCAGGAAATAATGGCTCTCCATGCATGCTTGGTCTTTGGCTAGACTTGTGATTTACTTCAGGAACCGGGCCGGCAGAAATAAAACTATAGTTAAATTATAACTCAAACATGTATATTCTCGGAGAGACGTCGATCTTACAGTGTTACGAATACATGGTCTTCTAGTTTCTGCATATACAACAAAGAACGTTCTTAGACAACAAAGAAGTCAATCTCCATGGTTAACCATGCATGATGAGATTATGAACGCCATGGGGACCAGGGTACCTATGTTATGTGGAATGTCTTAAGGTTAGCTTTTCAATCCAGAGATTCGATCTATAGCTACCTATTGTTAAAGGTTTACCTTATAAGACATGAAAATGATCAGAAGTAGATTTATGTTACTTCGGTAGAAATTGTGTCGTTGCAACACATCACTTCACAGAAACATCTGTGGTGGTGGAGAAAAAATGTTAATGGAGAAGTATATTTTTGTGCGAAATTGAATTATTATTTGTTCTTTCTACAATATAGGTTTTGTAAAAACAAAAGTGTGAATACTGAATACAATTTTTAGGACATGGAAATAGTTTATTTCAGGGGTACAAATTAATTTAAAGTTTAGGGTTTGGGATCCTTAATTACCTAGAAGGAAAAAGATTTGTGGCCTCAATGAAGCCTAAAATTTGTGGCCTTAATCTTAGGTGTCATGCCATGTCACCTATACACATGACCAATTTGTCAAATCATGACATGTAATTCTTGAAAAAAATACCATGTTATCCTTCCAAAATCCAATGAATCCAGTTATTTGGCTTCTTTTCAAAAAAAAAAAAAGTTATTTTAGCTTTCTTCTAAAAAAAAATTATTTTGTTTTTTTTCTTTTCATTACACTCATGTTTAGATTTAAACAACAATTTTTTTTTTCAATCAAGAATAGAAAAAAATTCATGTAATTTAGTCAATAAATTTGCACATACACTCGATCAATATTATTTGCATAACATATGTATATGAATTTAAAGTTTGTGGGTTCATGTAAATTTTGAAAATATAATGTGAAAATACATATTCATATGATTATATATATTCTTTTGTTCATTTTTTTCTCTCTTTATGTAGCGGGTTTACATGTTATATTTGAGTTTATTATTGTTTTTTCCCTTATATTTAGATTTGTAGATGATAATTAATGGCTGGAATTTTTTCTTACCTTTTAATTTAGACATACATATTTTTCAAATTCAATTTATTAATGCTAATTTTTTTGATGAAATTAATCAATATTTGAAAAGAAAAGTTAATGCCTATTTCTTGACTATATTGATGCTATTTGGAAAGAAAATTTATAGGAAAGAATTTAATTAAATGAAGAAAAATATTTTTCAAAGAATTTGTAGACATATCTCTTAAATTATTATAGCTTATCTTTTTTTTTTTGTCACCTAATTTAATTCATCAATGTAATTGATTCATCCCCTAACATCTAGAAGGAAATATAAAAGGGTAAAATTGGTGTTGCAATAGTATAACGTGACAAGATTTATTATGTGGAATTGAAAATAAAATTTGTATTTGCTTACATGCCATGACACATAGGATTTGAGGCCACAAATCTTAGGCCTCATTGAGGCCCTATATCATTGCCCTTACCTATAACCTCTATATCGTAAACATATTATACTTAGTTACAACAAAAATAACATGCAAAATAGGAAAAACTGAATAAAATTCTGAATTTTGTTATTTATAGAATATATGTCACACATCCATTTCTTCTTAGTTTCCTCCTCTCAATCTCGATCTTAATTATTGATACATATTGGCACAAACACAATGCACTTTCAAGTATATGTATATGTAAATCACCTAATTAGCCGCAGAGAAAGCTAGCCAAGATCGAGAGATACATATACATATATATATATTATTTGTTCTTGTAGGATCGACTTTGATCTTCTTATGGAGTGGTGACACCTGCAGAGAAAATGAGAATGTCAGGAGCGATATATACATAAATACAATCAAATACTAGCTTATTCATGAAGTCACTGCAAATTGAGAGAGAGAGAGAGAGAGAGAAAGAGACTCACTTCCACACTTGAAGTTGTGAGGAACAGTCCTTCCGCAACCTTGGATTTGCTTGATGCTGCGTTTCACATTGATTAAATTCGCAACCTTGGGACTAAGGTATGGACACACACACTCGGCATGAGTAACCCTAACACGTTGGCAGCAGGCTGCAGATGGTTGAAGTCCAAAAATAATTGGTTTGCATGCACCAACGAGAAGATTCTTCTCCTGCTTGCACTGACTTGGAGTTGTATCCCCCTCTGCCATAGGAACCACACCCACCAAGCACAACAAGCATATCATCACAACCACTAAGCCTGCCCTCTCCATTTTCTCTTTATCT
This sequence comes from Rosa lucieae, assembly GCA_024704745.1. Taxonomy (NCBI): domain Eukaryota; kingdom Viridiplantae; phylum Streptophyta; class Magnoliopsida; order Rosales; family Rosaceae; genus Rosa; species Rosa lucieae. The sequence goes on along the minus strand of CM045492.1, from coordinate 14,844,119 downwards.
CAGTTTCTTTTTTTCTTTCTAGTTGTTTTCCTTGTGTCTTAGTTTGTGGCGTGCGTTATCAGTATACACTACTTCCCTTTATATAGATCGAGAGGATGGGTGACATTGGCAGAATAGGAAAGTGTTAGGAAAAAACTATTCCAAGTCCTCTAGTGTGAAGGCAATGACTTTTCTGTATATGGACATATCGATCATCATGCATGGACAAGCAGAAAAGTGCTAATCAGGCTAGACAAAGTACGTACTACGTACGTGGTGGAAGAAGTACCAATGCATGTGTTCAGATTGTACATTTTTTCTTTCTCAATTAAATTAATTTCAGATACTACTATATTGAATTATGATTACTTGTTGGTCTAGTACATGATCGCGAATATCTTGATTTTGAAGTATTAGTTGGAGGGTAAGAAATCTTCATATGGTGGTCAACTTCATGTTCATCATATGATACCCATTGGTTATAGATTTGATAGAAGTAAATTATTTATTTATTGTTTCAATTCTAAGAAGAACAAGCTCAGTCAAAACTAATTTGAACCTAAGCATCTAAATATCTAACATACTTACTGGTCTCTCCCGTCCAATGGTTCACCGACTCCATAACTATTATTTGATCATCAATGGCTGAAGCTAAAGTCCTCATCTTGTTTGTGGAAATTAAAAAATGAGATGAGTCAGTTTCGCCATTAAAGTAGCGCGATCGGCATCAATAGTGAGACAAGGAATCTGGCCAAATATTCAAATCCAGTACGTGTTCATTGTTCCCAGGAAATAATGGCTCCAAAGATTGAATAATCTCCATGCATGCTTGGTCGTTAGCTAGACTTGTGATTTACTTCAGGAACCAGGCCGGCTGAAACAATATTATAGTTTAATTATAATTTAAACATATAAATTCTTTGGGAGATTTATTAGAGATATTACATTGTGACTTTATATGGTCTTCTAGATAGTTTGTGCGCTTCATCAAAATATTTACAATACTCTCTGTGAACACAGATAGTAAAAATTAAAAAAAATCAATCTCTTCTTCATTACTCATTGTGTTAACATACTAATCTTTTGACATAGATTAAAATAAACAAACATCAAAACTAAAAGAAAAAATTTTAAAAAATGGAAGTAAATCAGATTATGATTTTATTAGGAAACTTCAATAGAGTTTAGTTTTTTTAATGGTATAAATTAAATGATAGATTTTCGTTAAAAGAAACCTCTTTTTTAATTGGATATGTCATATGAGGATATTCTTAGAAACAGAAATGGGTTAGATAAGTAAATTTAATAATTGAAATTAAAATGTAGGGTGTAATGAACAAGTAGGGTGAACAAAGAAAATAGTAGGGTGACAATAGATGCACCCTTTCTCAAAATTTATTTCTTAGGTGAGTAGTTTCGGGAAATGATATAAAACAACAAAAGTTGTCAAATTGTAGTAAGTTTAAAGAAAAATATTGTTTTCTTTTCTTTCATGAAAAATATAAAATTGAAGTCATGAAACCTTCACGGTCAGTTCATGCTCTTAATTTCAGACCCTAAAGCACTGATTTTTTGTGATCAATGTGAATCGCTCCATGGGATGAACATCCGACTTGGACCTGAAGATGGCTTGACAGTTGGAGAACCCTGACTTGGATTATGGTTATGTCATATGTCACCATTTCATTTAAAGAATTTATGACCAAATTTACAAAACGCAGCCTTGAACAAGAACTAAACCCTCTACTTTGTATGTCATTGGTGGAACAATAAAAACACAGCAATGCAAAATAACCAAACCATCCTAACTGTCGAAGTACGTCGCCGTCATCGAACACGTGAGTGTTTTATTTACGAGGTTACTTAATAGTCATGGAGGAATAAGCCAAGGAACAGGCACGACACTCATAGAGAGGGGACGAGATGGTGAAAGAGGGACGGAGCAAGCCGCCACCACAAAAATAACATTATACTTCCTCAGTTCATCATTCATGTTTAATTATGTATAAGGAAAAAAATGCAAACAGTATTTGACCTTTAATCCATTATTATTAACTTTAGTACCTAAAAAAAAATAAAAAATAAAAAATAAAAATCACATCGGTACCTAAAGTTCAGACCACGACCCAACATTAGTACCTAGAACACTGTTAGTCGTTACAGCGTTAGTCACCTGGCAAACTTTGAAGGGTATTATGGTCCTTTCACTCAACCTCTTCTTCTTCCTCACGATCTCTTTGTCTTCTTCTTCCTCCCAACTCTCCCTGTTTCTCCCAACGTAGTTTGTGTGGCCATGAAGGGTTTTGATGAGGTCGACTGTTTCAACGTCCCAGAGGTGGAGGGTTTTGTCATCAGAGGCGGAGACTATGAACCGGGAGTCGGCGGAGAAGGCGAGGTCGGAGACTCCCTAGTCGTGTCCCTTGAAGGTTTTGTCCAAATCAAAGAGACCTTGAGTAAATTCTCAAAGGGTGTAACAGAGACTGAGCAAGAAGATCGGGAAGTGAACCAGATGGCGCGGACGTGGATAACCAAGAACCCGTCCATGATGCCCCCCAAGCACCTGAAGTAGGAGATGAAATGAACCCCGAGCCGGTGATAGAAGCGGTTCCTGACGCGGCTCCTGTTACTGTTGCTCCAAATCCGCCGCCTGCACCTCCCTCCAGACTGTAAAGGCTGGCTCGCATACTTGAAGTGACTTCTCCTGGAGTTATAGATGATGGTAGAGAAGGCCTACGTCGTCTCCTGGGACCCGATATTCTGACGCCCGGCGCACCCGCGAGAGCTTTGGAGTATCTGAGGGTACTTCTCCGCGAAGGAGCCATCACTGAAATCCAGTTCCTTGATATCGATCAGCTGCTACAGGATCTCCCCCAATGGCTCAATAAGAAGACGGTCGTGACCACGCAGGCCAGGTAGACCCAAGCACACTATCTGACCCTCACTCAACAGACGTACACTTCGCGCGATTTCTTAGGCGACCGGGCTACTCTCATCAGGGATTTGACGGTTATGAGGAACCATCTCAGGACCCAGATTCAAGATCTTCAGGCCCAATTAACTGCTGTAACGGCCAAGCTTGCCCATGAGGAAACCCAACTGGAGCAACCCTTAGCCGCTTTCGAGGCGCTGTCCCAAGAACTGGACCAGGCTCGCCTAGCTGCCTAACAAGCCTCTCAAGCTGCTGCTGATGCCAGCTTTCCCCTGGATGAACATTTCCTCTGCCTGATTTATGCAGGCCGAGGGCTTTAGGCCTCTAATCTTAGGCCCATTATTTTGTATGAACAATATTAATATTAATATCATTATTTATGGTTTGGTGAAATATTCATCCCACATTACCTGGCCCAAATATTTTTGGAGTTACAGGCAGTTAAGCGCTCAACTTTACCTTTATTGCATATTAAAATCATTTGAAAAGATAACCTCAAAATAGAGCGGTTACCTCCTGGAAGACTGTGCGCTCCGCTTCCCACGCGTCTTCAAATTTCTTTCCTTTCCGAGATTATAGCATTCAATTCTATTGATACTCCCATTGATAACGTTGAAATTGCTTCAACTGCCCATCGAAAGGTTGAAGCCACTGAGGCTGCCCCTATAAATAGCTATACTTTAGAGAAGTGAACAAATACACAAACATGGCTAACCCAAAAATAACTCTGCAGGCCTTGCTCATTTTCCTTATATTTCTGAAATCTTCTCCTTACGATCTCACCCTTAGCCTCTAAATCTTAGGCTTTATGGCTTAATCTCAATCCCTGGGTAGGCCTTATGGCCTAATCTCAGGTTCAACCTCATGTCTTTGGTCTCTGGAACTCCGGATGGGATTCACCGGTTCCAATTAGACTGAAGAACAAGAGGGGCTCCTAGCGCAGGATACCATATTCTGGGGATCCACTCTTCTTGGATTTCCTTGCGCGGAGATAAACGAAGAAGGACTGAAGGCCACTTGAGGCCGACCGTTCTTCTTCCGCAGTTTACCTCCGGGGTCTGATGCACCGACTTCTGTTTTTTCCATGGAGGTAGATGAGGCAACTGGGCTGCGCTGATGCGCTGATTCCATCTCCATCCCGGAGGATACCCAACTGGAAGGGCTGTGATGGATTATTTCCTTCCCTCTTCTTCCAGTACAGATGATAGCAAGTGCAGCCCGGAGTCAAGAGATGTGGGTGAAGAGAGGAAGAGTAAGAATGATCATCTCACTGCCTCTTCCTGCCGCAAGATCCAGAAGCTCTTAGAAGATCTGAAATCCTTATGGTGTTTAGCCACTTTTGGCTTTGTAAACCACAAATGTAATTTTCTTGTACACATTATACTGCTTTTGGCCGCAAAGCCATTTTATGTATGAAATTTTCTGAGTTTTGTCATTTTCTGAAAAATTACGATATAATATGGCCTCTGGTGTAGGCCCTTACATATATTCCTAACACATATTGTCAAGAAAATTGAAAGAAAAGTCTCAAACACGCTCAAAAGAGACAGTTTGCACCCATACTGGTTTTGGAGCCAAACATTTTGGCACGCCTAGTGGGACTCGAACCCATAATAGCCTGATTAGAAGAAAAGACTACACCATGTAATGGTCACAATCAAATGGCCTAGATGCATAGAGTGTTGCCCCCCCCCCCCCCTAGTGTTCTTAGGTGGAGCGAATGCATGACAATGAGGCCACAGATTGGCCTAAATGGAATGGATGAAGCAAGCCAAAGAAGACTATGGTTGCCAATCCCAAGAACAACTGGATCCAGTGGGTCTTCAAACTCCCAAACATTGGGGTAATACTTCTTCAAGAACCTGCCATTAATGGGGTTGCGGTGGAGGTCACCGTCTAAATCTTTGAGGTGAAAAGCCCTGCATTCCAGAATTCGGTGAATAACAAAAGTTCATTGCCAGCGAGGAGTCCATTTACCGTGGCCAGTCAACTTTTAGCCAAACGGAAGGACTGTTTTCCAATTGAGCTCACCCTCCTTGTAACTGCGACCACGCGTCCTCTTATCGTAGGCTCAGGCGATCCGCTGCTTTTCAGTTACCGAGGTGTCCAAAGCCTCTAAGCTCTTCTTGCTAAGGTCTTCATGCTCTTGCCACATAGCCTGGACATAATCTTCACCAATCAAATGTTGTTGATCTTGGACGCGCAGAGATTGAACATTGATCTCCAAAGGGAAAACCACATAGTGGCCAAACATTAATGCATAAGGGGTGGTGGCAGAAGGGTTCCGCTTAGAAGTACGATAAGCCCATAACGTCTATACAATGTGTCGTGCCACTTGCAAGGGTTCTCTACAAGCAGCTTTTTCAGTAGAGTAATGATGATCTTGTTACTGGCATCTGCTTGACCATTGGATTGAGCATAATAAGATGTATTATGGATAAATTGGATGCCATAATCATTGGAAAGCTTCTCGACATCACCACCCATGAACACTGCCCCCTCCTGTCAGACATCAAAACCTCTGGAATGTCAAACCTGCAAATAATATTGCGAAAGATGAATTGGCGAATGGTGGCCCCGGAGGCCTTCTTCAAAGGCTCAGCTTCCACCTACTTAGTGAAGAAATCGGTAGCGACGATGATGAACTTGTGCTGGAGAGAAGAATGTGGGTGAATCATGCCAATCAAGTCCAAAGCCCAACCTTGTGCAAGCCAAGGTTTAATGATGGGCTGCATAGGAATATTAGGAATGTGCTAGATTGGTCCATGTGTCTGGCAATCTTGGCATCCTTTCGCGAATGCGATACAATCCTTCAAAATGCTGGGCCAATAATAGCCATGTCTCTTGATAAGCTAGGGCATCTTTGGACCCGCTTGATGGGCTCCACACACGCCTTCATGCACTTCTCGCATTAATCATTTCGCTTCGCGGCCATAGACACATCTGAAATCGATGCCATCTTCACCGCGTCGACGTAGCTCGTCGCCTCTGAGGAAGTAATTTAAGGCTAGAAAATAGATCTTTCTGTCGGCAGTGGGATCTGGTTGCTTGAGGTAATCTATCAAAGGGATGCGTCAATCTACGTTAATAGGCTCCAGGACCGCGACGACCGGATTGTTAGGCAGGTCAGGTCGCACAAGCCACGAAGGCAGCATGCGTCGCTCAACCTTCAGAATGCGCTCGCGAACCCCATATTTCAATGTAATGCCTGTAGCCAGTTGGGCGAATTCATTGGCCTCGAAATTGTGCTCGCGAGGAATGTGCTCCAAACCCACGTACGAGTTCAAGGGCGCGATTCAAATATGGTACGAGCAAGCAGCTTACACACCAGTACTTCTTTTGAAGCTGATTGACCACGAGCAAAGAGTCACCGCGTACTTGGACTTCTCTCACTCCTAGCTCCAGTAATACCTCTGGGCCAATAATGAGGGCCTCATACTCTGCTTGGTTATTAGTGCACTAAAACTCTAATTGGAAAGAATATGAAAAACGATCGCCTGCTGGGTTTTCCAGAACCACCCCTGCCCTTGCTAGTGTTTCTGTTCTTGAGCCATCAAAAAACAATACCCAAGGTTGAAGGGAAATTGTGGCTTGATACCATACAACATATTCTGGAAAGCGCGCCAAATCTGGTCGAGTCGTGGTGGCGGTCGCTATCTCTAACTCTTTCACTGTGGGGACATCCAACAAAGGATGATGTGCTAAGAAGTCTGTGATGGCCTATCCCTTGACTACTTTCTTTGGAACGTATTGTAGCAAGAATTCGGATAGGGCCAGCGCCCACTTGCCAATGCGACTTCTCAGAATAGGTCGCGACAGCATATATTTAACCAGGTCGGTTTGAGCAATGATGCAAGTAGTAAAGGATAACATGTAGTGCAGTAACTTCCATGCTGAGAAATAGTGTAAGCCACAGCTTCTCCATTGGAGTATACCTTGTTACGCAATCTGTAAGTGTCCTACTGAGATAAAAGATGGCATGTTCGACGCCTTCCTCGTCATCTTGAGCGAGTAGGCTGCCAATGGAAGCCTCAGCTGCTGAAATATACAGCTTCAATGGAAATCCAGCTCTAGGTGGAACAAGTATTGGCGAGCTCGCTAGATAGGCCTTAATTTTCTCAAAAGCTTCTTGATGTTTAGGTTCCCATACAAACTCGTTCTGTCCTTGCAACTTCAACAGTGGGGAAAAAGGTTGGATCTTACCTGCAGAGTTAGAGATGAAACATCTCAGAAAATTGATCTTACCCAGCAATCGCTGTAGCTCCTTCTTTGTTCGTGGGGGAGACCCGTTGATAACTACTCTTACTTTATCCTCAGGAACCTCAATTCCTCTCTGGTGAACTATAAATCCTAGAAACTCACCTACCTAAACTCCTAAAACGCATTTGGCGGGATTCATCTTGAGCTTGTGTTACCGCATGCACTCGAAGACCTTTCTAAGATCTACGATATGGTTTCCTCTCTTCTTAGACTTCACGACCACATCATCAATGTAAACCTCTAAAATCTTCCCAATGATGTCATGGAAGATCAGGTTCATGGCTCTCTGATACGTTGCCCCAGCATTCTTCAGTCCAAAGGGCATGACCACATATTCAAAAACACCCGCGAACCCTGGGCAACGGAACGCTGTCTTGTGTCTGTCTTCCTCCGCGACCAGAATCTGGTGATACCCTGCAGTTCCGTCCATGAAGAACAACAGTTTATGTCTCGCTACTGCATCAACCAGCATATCCGCGACCAGCATGGGGTAGACATCTTTAGGCGTAGCGACATTAAGGTCTCTGTAGTCCACGCAGATCTTCATCTTGCCATTCTTCTTGCGGACTGGCACTATGTTGGATAGCCACTGATTGTACTTGGCTACCCTGATGATGCCTGACTTGTGCATCTTTTCAACTTCCTCTTTGACCAGGACTTGGGTCTCAAAGTTCATTCTTCGAGGCTCTTGCTTCACAGGCCTCTTGTCAGGGAGTGTAGGCAACTGGTGACATACCAAATCCAATGACTGGCCTGGCATGTCTTCATATTTCTCCGCGAAGCAGTCTTTGAATTCCAGTAATAAGTCAATGAGCCTCTATTTTTCGCTAGGCTCTAAATAAGTGCTGATAGCCACTTCCATAGGCTCATCTACTATTCCAAGATTGACCTTCTCGGTAGGGTCCCTGACCTTAGGAGGGGTATCGTCCAGCGCTGCCGGAGCTAGCTAAATCTCTTCTTCGTCTTCTTGTTCTTGGTCAGAGAACTCCTCGTTGAAAATTTCTAAGGTCGCGATTCGATCATAGGCCTCTTTTTCCACCAAGTACGAGGATAATCTTTCGTACAACAAGTGGAAGGCCTCTATTCCTTCCTCCTGAAGGTCGTAATCCATTAATCATTTAAGGGTTTGGGCATAGAGTGGTCAAGCCTTCCTTTGCGAGCGTGAGCCCCCACTTTGCCAATTCAGAGGTCGTCACCCCTGTGGGGCGTCCTTTGTCATCGATGCCACTGAGCTGCAATAGAGTAATAGGCTTCAAGTAGTACCTGGCATCTACACAATTCGCGGAAACAGAGAATGGGCGAGGATCCACTTTGACCACCTCAGCTTTATCTATTACCCTGTTCCACATAATCAGTTCCTGATGAAGAGTTGACGGAACACAGTAACTTTGGTGGATCCAGTCCCTGCCTAGAATGGCACTGTAAGCCGCGTAGCAGTCTGTTACGAAGAAAGCATAAACGCCCTCTGCGGGGCCTACGTTAACACGCAGGAACAATAAGCCCAATGTTTTCGTTACAGTCCCCGCGAAGTTCTTAAGCGTGAGAGATGTAGAATGGATCTTCTTTTTCTTGATCCCCAGTAAATGCATGGTTTTTGTTGTGATGACATTGACTGCGGCTCCAGTATCAACCATGATTTTGACAACCTTGGTACCACCAATCTCCGCCGTGATGTACAGAGGCCTCATGTGTTGGACCATGGTTGGGGTTGACCTTGTAAAGCTCATGAAGAACTCCTTACTGTTGGCATCCTCTGTTTCTAGAAACACAGCCTCCTCGACAGGTGTCATTGCCGCTAAAGTAATCTATAGAGGCTGTTCACTGTTCTCCTCAGTTTCAATACATTCTTGCGCGCGACTGGCAGTGCGTACTTCTCCGGAAGCACGTAAACCATGTTGCAAGAGGTATCAACTGTATCTGTCTCGTCCATGTCCTCCTCAAGGTTGAGCTTGGGCTCATGAAGCGGGATGTCGGTGTTGAACTGCTTAGCCAACCAGTCTACCAATGTCTCTTCCGTAAGGCCTTTTACCTCACACTACTTGTGTTCCTGCACCGCCTCTCCTGCTGTACTCTGATTTGGGGGCACGACCACTACACTTTGGACTTATTTAGGTCTCCACTACAAAGCTTCTACAGTGTCGTCCTTGCCCCCCAGTCTCTCAAAGACCCATATTTTGGTGTCTGGTTCCTCGTGAAACAACCTGCGCCTGACATGTGGCCGCTTAGTTGGTGAGCTTTCCCTCCTAGCTGGCGGAGGTGTTAGCTCTTTAGTAATCCTGCAGAAAACACTAGGCTTAGAGGCCCCTAACTCCGAGCATGCTTGCTTTTGAAAACTGCAGGGAGCAACCAATGGCTTAGCGGCTAATGCCTCCATCTCCTTCTGATATTTTTCAAGTGATTTGACCAATTGCGAAGGCTTAATCAGGCCTTGATCGAGAGCTTCTAGTGTCCGCTTGGCCTCTCCGAACAGTCGTTGCAACTTCCTTTTCTTGGAAGGGCTAATCTCCACTGCTTTCCCCTTCGCTCTAGTAGACCACTTGCCTTCCTTAATGGAAGACGTTGAAGAAGGTGGAATGTACGGTTTGGTCAAGATATCTCTGTGTTCATTCCTAGCCTTGTCATTTTGCTTCTATTCTGCTACAGCTGCCTTCAGCTTTGTGAACAAGTTGGAGTCCCTTGGGGACGATGGTGACTCAATTTTGTCTCTTGCTCTTGGACTCGACGGTTGGTAGTTTCGCAACGGTGAGGCCTATTTGATTGGCGGGAACGAACCAAAATGAAATGTCTGCTCGACTTCTTTACGTGACACTTGGATGCCACATTCTTCCTTGCGTCGCGAACAAAGGACCACTGTTGAGGCTTCGCTAATGGCTTTAGCTTTCTTCTTCACGGGGGTCTCATCCTCTTCTATCCTCCCTTCTTGGCCCTTTGTGGTCAGATCCAAGGTTGGCCTTCTTTGGTTCTTCTTGGTCCAGTTTACATCAACCATCGTGTCCGGGAAAGGGTTCAGGTCTACTAGTGTTGCTGCGGTCGTCGGAGCTTCCACATGCAAACTACCATTATTGAGCCATACCTGAATTTGGTCCTTTAGCTTCACACAGTCGGCTGTGTTATGGTTCCAAAGATTATGGAATTTACAGTACTTCTTTCCTTTCAGCTGATCTAGACGAGGAAATGGTCCAAAGTCTGTCTTCACCATCTTCGCGGCGATCATCTCATCTAAAATCTCATGTGCCTTATTGGCATCATATGTATACGTCGCGAATTCAGGTTTGGTGAAGGCCATAGATTTGAGTTTGACAGGTTCCTTAAATATCTTCAGTTGCTTCCAGGCTGTGTTCTTCCGTCAGCTCAAAAGCAAAGACATGATTCTCCTCTTCCTCTTCTTCATCCTGGAAAATTTCTTCACTATGATGGTGGTGGTAAGGATCATAAGTAGTCGGCTAGTAGCTCAGCGCTGCTACTGTGCGGTGTTTGCCTTGCACATATGTTGCTTTAGACGCATTCTTCCTAGCATCAGTTTCTCTGAGGAGATGCTCAAAGCTACCGACCTCTGTGATAAGCTCTCCCATTGACTAAATCATGCTGCCATGTTGCTTCTTTCATTGGTGAGGCCCCAGACCTTTGATTGCCAATTTAACCAACTTCCTTTCAGGCAATATCATGCTCAATTTGGCCTTCTGCATCTGAAAGCATTGGAGATAAGAGATAGCAGACTCGGTGGGCTGCTGGGCCATCTGGGTGAGAGATACTAAGTCAACCTCAGGCTCAATAGCTCCAAAAGTCTCTCGAAAGAGCTTCTCCATGGCTGGCCAATCAACACAGATCCTGGTTGCAGTTTAGAAAACCATCTAAAAGCCGCGCCAGATAGAGAAGTGCCAAAGATCTTGCACTTGAGGATGTCATCATTTTGGTATTGGCCGCACTGCACCTTAAACTTGGCCAGATGGGTTACCACGTCCTCAGTATCCTCTCCTAAAAAAGTAAAGAATATGATATTTTTATAGCCTCTGGGAAAAGGCGCAAGCATTATATGCGGCTGGAAAGGTCCCTCATAGACCCCATCTAGGTGGGCCCTAGGATTAGCCAGCATGATCATCTCCTCAACCTCTTCACGTCTCACATAGCCAGGGAGAAAGGGAGGTATCTCCACGTTCTGGAGAGCATTTTGCAGGGGTGTAGCTTGGCTGTTGGCTACTATGCCTTCCCCTAAGCTAATTGTCCGGGGAACAGTGGATGGATGCAATGTCATAGTTGGTACGGCACATCCTTTACCAAGGCAGTTATTTTGATCAGAGTGCCAGTCTGGTCAATACCATAATAATTCCCTGGAAGCTCTTTATAGACATTCTCTGACCCATCCCTGTCGTATTGCGTAAATGCAGCAGGATCAGGAGGAGTGCTCTCCGCTGTCTTCTGAGTTTTACTCTTTTGCGCAGGAGTTTGAGTGGCCTTAGTACCACCAATTACCAGGGCTTTGTCCTTGTTTTTGTTGCTAAAGCAAAGGCGGCTGCAGCAAATGTGATGGTATTGCCGCTAATCTTCTCCTGAGCATTAGGAGGTATGTATTTTCCTGTACCTGATGGTTGTCCAAGTGAGCCAACAATGGCGTTAGGATCCCCCAAAGCCTGATTCAGCACTTCCTTAGCCTGGTCCAACTCAGCTCCCTGCATGGCAACTTGGGTTGCAAGATTGGACCCCTCTTTGCGAAGTACTGCCAGCTCTGCCGCAGTATGCTTGGCCTGGTTAGCAATGTCAGAAGAGATATGCTTGCTCTGAGTGGCCTGGCCAGTCATCATATCCACAAGCTCCTTATGATTCTCCTGGCTTTTCTTGTACGTATCTTACCATTGCCCCTATGTTTGTCGCGAACTCACTTCAAGATCGGGAAGTGAACATAGGAGGTATGATTGGGCTTTAATGGAAATGGCCTCATCTTAGCCTCAAAGGATTAGGAGTTTCTTCATGTTAAGTTAGAGAATTGAAATGGGTATGGAAGTAAGTACAAGGAGAAGAACTGTTCTTTGCAAATAGAAATCGAGTAAAATATGTTTTTTGGCACCAAAAGCTTGGCCGAAAAACTAGTCAACAAAGCTTAAAGTCTCAATCTTTCTTCCTTCTTCTTTGTCCTCATTCGACTTAAGGCTTAGGGTCCAGCTCTCCGAGTCCAAGATCAAACAGTTCTGTGTTGGTTCTCGGGAAATCTTCTCTAACAGCCCAATTTGCTTGAGCTAGAAGTCCCAATCAAAATTTACGGTACGTCTGAGTTATTACAGACTCAGATACATTGATGGAGTTGTGAAAGTATTGGTATTTTTCCTTGATTTTTGATTGGTGGAAAATTGGGTTGAGTTTTTAGTCTTCTATGGCTTTGATGGTGAGTCTGTGTGTGTTTTCTGGTTGGGTTGTCATGGAATTGTTGGGGTGGAGCTCTTTGTGGTTGATATCATAGTTAAAAGGGGTCTCATATGTTACAAACTCCAACCCGCCCCTCATACAAGGGAAGTGGTTGCAATGAGGAAGCAGCTGGCGAAGAAGCGTGAGTGAAGTACCAAAATAACTTCAGCGAAGAAGGGTGAGATGGGCGCCCAGAGCAAATTTTTGGGCGCCTGAATTATATTTGGACCAGAGAGTGAAGGAAAAACAACACAAATAACATTAGTAACTCAAATTACCTATTTATCCTTTATTATTTATCAATTGACAAATGCCATAATGGCCAATAGTGTTCTAGGAACTAATGTTGGTCATGGTCCGAACTTCAGGTACCAAAGTGATATATATATATATATATAATTTTTTTTTTCAAGTACTAAAGTTTCTAATGGGCAACCACATGGTGTGGTGTGTTGGTCGAATGGCCCAGTTTGGAACCCCCAGGTCTAGCGTTGGAATCCCAGCTCCATCTCATGGCCAGCAGATTTGAGGGACCCTTTAGGTTTGTGCGTCTGCGGTGCGGTGGATTAGTCTGGCATTGCCTGGCTTTCGCCACAATGTAGGTGCATGTGTCCTGGTGCTGGGATACCACTGCATGGGTGTGTGAGTTACTAACACCTAACCCGGTCCAAAAAAAAAAAAAAAGTAAAAGTTACAAATGGCCAAAGGTCAGGTACTATTTGCATTTTTTTCCCTATTTTTAACTATCAACTTCAATTCCATTTCACCTTTTTGTCCATATCAATGAGCCACTGTTTATGTGTCAACATTTTAATCCTAGGCTCGACAAAAAAAAATTTAAGTTTGATGAAATTTGCTAATATTAATTTAAGAGCAACTCCAACAGATTTCCCATATTTTTCCTCGAGTTTATGGAAAAATAAGCATTTTTTGCTCCAACTGATTCCCTATACATATCCTTATTTGAGGGATAGTGATGAAAGAGAAAACAAAATTTCCTAAAATTTTCCATAAGAATTTCGGGAAAAATAGAGAAGGGTTAAATTCTGCTTACTACCTTATACTTTTAAGGATTCATCAGTTCAGTCCCTAAACTTCTAATTTTATCAGAAAAGTCCTTGCACTCTCCAATTTCATCAAATAGATCCAATCTGTCACTATTCCGTCAATTTTCACTATTAAAATGCTGACATGGAACCTTCTCACAGGAAAAATTCTCAAACTACCAATCGCTAGGCAGCCCGCCAACGCATCAGTGTTGTGAATGCAAATGGGTAGTTTGGAAATTTTCCCCAAAAATTGATGGAGTGGTGACAGATTGGATCAATTTGATGAAATTGGAGAGTGCAAGGACTTTTCTGATTAAATTAGAAGTGCAGGGACTGAACTGATAAACCCTTAAAAGTATAGGGTAGTAAGCAGAATTTAGTCCAATAGAGAATCTGTTGGAGTTGGAGTAAAAAAAATTATAGAGATTTTAATTTTTGCTTTCTTATAATACATAAATCATAAAAAAACTGTTAGGGGGTTCCATACCAGAATTTGTAGAAAGATAGGACTTTTCATCTCCAACAAGCATTTTTAAGGGGTCTCAAGCCTGGAATTTTAGGACTTGGTGCTGTCCCAAGCCTCAAATATGAGACTTTTTCATAACCATCTCCCAGCTACAGTGGGTCGGGACCACTCCATCTTCTGACCTAGCACGGGTTCCACTCGCTTTAGAGAGAAAAGGAAGACCACGCTCTGGAGGGAGAGAAGAGCAGGATGCGCGCGTGGCGCGCTAGGAGAAAGAAGAAAGCTAGTAAGTGCTGCACTTGTGGGCCCGCCAGGTCTATCATGTCCCCTTAAGACCGTTGTAACCCCGAACGGTCATATATCTCGATGATTCAGATTCGTCCATTTAAAATATGGAAGGCTCTGATGTCGTCCTCTTTTTTTTTTTTTTAATGCAAAGGATATATTTGCAATCTAACGGATCAGATTTTATCGAAAAATTTGATCAACGGCTCCTATTGAATAGAGGGTTATTAATTCTAGTTTTATTCAAAAAAAAAAATACCAGAAAATTGTGAAAAAAAATCTACCCGTTGAATAGTAAATTGTAAGAAATTCTATAAATACTAATACATTCTTTCCTAATTCCTCACACGAAATATCCTCCATCTCCTTCAAAATTTTACATTTATTCACCCATCTTCTTGTTCTTACATTTTTTTTTCTTTCTCTTGGAAAAAATTAGTCCAAGAAAGGATTCTTGGAGGCACAATGAAGAAGTTATTCTTCACCGAGCTTGGATCACCGTTGGTGGTGTTTGGCTCCAAAACCAGTATGGGTGCAAACTGTCTCTTTTGAGTGTATGCGCAGGCGTGCCAGCACCGTGGGATGCAGTCGTCGGGGAATCCCTTGACCTGACTTCTTCTCGAGCGCTGTGGACGGGGAGAGCATCAACCTCGTCACAGGGTTCTTTTCTTGCCTTTCAGAAAATGACTTTTTGCCTTACGGGTAAGGGCTTTGGTTGTGATCTCTTCGCGACATCGAATCGATAATCAACTTTGTGGGTTGAGCAGAGCAATCACTGGGAAGTTTAGAGAAAGCACGGGCTTTGCTAAAGCGTGACTTTAGCTTCGCTGGGTTGCGAGGGCGTTACCCTTGCTTCGCTGATAGTATCGATGGTAGTAGCACTAATAGTTGGCTCTTGGAGAGACTAGGACTAGAAGTACGGTCGACCGGGTTTCAACTAGGTTGAAGGTATGCTCCAGGGAGGCTTTGATAATCTGAGAGATTAGTTGATTGAAGAGTTATCGCTAATTCGTCCTTGAAACCTGGTATTTATACCTAGGGTTTCGACTGTTCCTTGCCATAGAAGGATTATTGATTGAAGTTTCCTATTCAATCTCCGCTACTTGTCTCCAATTAGGGCTCGTTTTCCTTATGGATCACGGAATTGGTGAAGCTGTAACCCAAACCCAAGTAGGCTTATTTTTGGGCCGCAGGTATCGGCCCGCTATGCTAAATCCACTAAAGGATCTTGCCAAAATTACTTTTGGGCTCAAACAGGTGGTGATGATGTTGTTGGAACTGAGCAAACATCAGATTTATTGTGGAATCGTATTGCGGAGGAGCACAATGAGCACAAACCGGCGGATTGCGTAACTAGAACATCTTCTTAACATGGTCGAGACTTTTCAACGATGAAGTGGCGAAAATATGGAGGACGAGGTAATTATATTGAAATATGTTAAGTAGTAATAATTTTTTTATTTGTCATATAGTTGTGAAAAGTAAAATGTTGAATGTTAATTTATTAATCGATTTATTCTAAGCTGTCTTTTTCGTAATATTTTATTTACTTAATATTGTATATATCTCATGAATGTTAATTCGACGTACTACGACTCAGTTGGTAAAGATTTCTGCTTTGAGCATTGTTGGTTTTACTTGAAAAATACGAATAAATTTGGTCCTACACCAACAGTGGAAAACACCACCCGTAGTGTTCCTACTCCTATAGACTTGGATGACTGTGGAACACCCACAAATGAGGACGAGACGACTTCATCAAGGAAGACACGTCCTCAAGGACAGAAAGCTTAGAAGCTAGCTAAAAAAAAAGGGCAATAAGTAGGATGCGGATGGCCTACGAATTCAAATGCATAAATTTCAAGAATAATTCGAGCGCAAGTACTTGTTGGATCATAATTCATATACATATTTGTGCCCTAAAACATGGAAATTACTTATTCTAAAGTCCAATTTAATGTTGACTAATCAAATTCCATTATTCCCCTAATCTTGTACTTTTGCTTAACCTTTGTGTTTATTTATATACATTTATTTTCCTTATCATGCTCGGAAATGATGGAGAAGCATGGAAATACACTAAAATGTCAACCTTAGCACGTTTTCCTACTCCGGCTAGGAGAAATCGAGCTAGACAAGAAAGAAGGGCGACAGCTAATCAAACGAACTCCAAATGAGTTGAAACTTTCCAGATCCATTCTAGACATCCTAAGGATAATTTATTATGAAGAGTTCAAGAGCTATTTCAGAGTGTAAGGCCTTCAAAAGATCTGTCCAAGTTTCTGACTAAAAGACGAAACCACTGCAAAACCGGACCTGTATGGATTCCGGAAACATTTCCGGCCAAACCACGGTGAAATAAACTTATGAAGGAACATTGTATGAAGAAATTATAGGCCAATTCCGAAGTCTCGGTTGAGATTCAATTGAATGAAGCTTCAAAAGCATAAAAAAACAAAGTCAAAACATGGTAGTTTGGCCTAGAACCTTCTTTGGGCGGATTTCTTGTGCATTTTTAGAAGGTCTATGATGCTGAAATTAGCAAGGAGAGCCCTAGAAGAATCCTACAAGATTATGGCAAGATTAGTCCATCATGTTATCCTTTGGATAATAGGCATCCTATGCACTTTCTCTCCTTTGGTTTCCAAATTGACTTTGGTGACCCAAAACCACCCTAACACTCTTCATTTTCATATTTCCCATGCACAATAAAGAGAGCAGCTGCTCCTCTTTTCTCCTAAGTCATCTTTTGTACTCTACACTCTCACAGCTCATCATTACTTCCCTCTTTTTACTCCATCTCTTCCATACCAATTTTCCTTGTTTTTAGGATCTATTACCACTCTCATACTCTACCTCCATGCTTCTTACAATGCTTGAGCTGCTCATTTTTGCTTCCATTCATCATTTTACTTCTCTCTCTCTCTCTCTTCTATATATAAGCATCCCTTCATTACACTCTTAAGACACCACCCATACCACTCCAGAACATCTTTTTCTCTCTATATTCTCTACACAATCCACTATCATCTCCTCCACAAAACCTCCGTCACCACTATCATCTCATCCACAAAACCTTCATCACCACCACCATCAATTTATAATCTCCATTACCACCACCACAACCTTCATCATCTTTTCCATCTACCCATTCCATTTATAGACAAAAAGCTTCACCACTCCACCATTTCACCACTTGATCATCTCTATGTCTCATATTCCATCATCAACCTTTGAAGAAGAAGGAGAGGAGTCTAGCATCACTTGAGGAATCATCATCGCCATCACCATTTTCACCATGTCAATACCTTCATGAGTTCATCTACATCATATCAGCTTGATTATCACTAGTCCATTCTCTATCTCTACTTTTTAGTTTGATGTTCATAAACATGTTGAAGCTTATCTATTTGATTATGAGTAAGTAGTTAGTTTGTTGGGGCTAGGGTTTTTAATGAATTGATGTTTGAGTCTTATTTGATGCATTTTCCATTATCATCTTCACATGCTAATTCAAGAAGTGAATGCTTGTATTTGAATCTAGCTAATTTGAATACTTTGTATTTGTCATGAACAATGTTTAGAGAATAGCTAGCTTTGGACATTGAAAGCATGATAGCACACTAGGTGTGTATGTGAGTGTTGTGAGTTAAAATCACCTAAATCTATGATTGATTTACTTGCTTAATTATCTAAACTCAAATCTTTATGTATTTAAGAATAAGAAATTGATACTTATCCGGTAATCTTTATAATTTAGTACAACCGCCCAATAAGAGCACATACAGATTGTCGCCTTGTCGGTATAGGTAGTTTTGTAATTAACAATATCAAGAGCAGTATGGGCATAAACATTGAAAAAATGAACTTCAATTGAGGGGCAACCCATGCCCATGTCACAGCGGCCACACCCAAGAGTCTTTCTTGATTCGGACAGGACCATTCACAGAGCAGATATGGAGGTGCACTCAAAACTCGTGTGACACTACTTTACATCATCATAACCTTCTCGTCATTTCAAAGCCGCCCGAAACATCTATTATGTCAAAGTGTCGGTATTTAATCTTGAGCTCAAGAAACTCTTTACTAAAATTGATTTTCATAGGATCATTCGGAGATCAGGAACTACAGTTATGGTACCCAGCTCTGGCAAAAAAAAAGAAGATTGAAAACAGCTTTAAATGTAATTGTTATCCTAGTCTTTTGGAACCTACGTTACTTGCCAAAGACATAGAAGAGCTGAATATTCAGTTCATTAGAATTCTGGATTGAGAAACAACGACAGGAGGAGCTGAATATTCAGTTCATTAGAATTCTGGATTGAGAAACAACGACAGGAGGAAGGGAAAAAAGACACGGTACAGCCCCCATGCAGATATGCAAGACAAATTTATCTTCATCCACATCAGTAATCATCGCCTCTTGATATGACCTCTTTGCAGGTTGGGCGGAGTAAAATTGTATGCTCAAACTGAGATACATAGCTCCCTTTAACATCACAGAGAGGAGGATAGGGCTGCCATAAGAAAAACAAAACCATTGCATCAATTTCAATTCAGCAAAATGATAATACAGCAGAAGATTAACAGAAGCCAAGTTGTATTATAAAGTTCAGATGATCCCTCAAGTATAATGCATCCCCTTAACAGGAGTAATGCACATATTTTGTTGTCAGCAACATTTATCAACCGAGAAACTGTCAAGCTGCTCAGACTATTTTTCAATACAAAAAAAATTTAAAAGCCCGCCAACAGGGAGCAGCCCTAATTACACAAGTGCATATTTGAAAAAGAGATTTTCACCGAAGATATTTCTTAACAAGGAAAAAAATTATGTTTCCAAGATGCCCATCTTATAACCCACATTAAAGCAGACATTTATATATACAAATCCATATGTCTATAAAATTCGTATCGCCTATCACTAGTAGTCAGATCCTAACTTGATTTTTCTGTTTCTGTCAGTTCACCAAATGCTCTACGAACTCATCCGTAGTCATTCAATGCAAGCAATCCCTAATACATGAATCCCAGAACAAACAAATGCAGATTAGTACCATAAGGCTGAATGCAACGTCCACTTTTAACTTATGGTTAGTGGTCGCAGATCCTTATGTGTCAACAGGACAAACGATACTTGAGTGCAAATTATTTGTGCTTCGCTTCTCACACTCGACTACATTTCTAGTATGACACTAGCTCAGATATAAAAACCCTTTCTTTAAGACTAAAGCATACTAGAGCAACAACTAAACGACATGTGACGCATGTATATCATGGACCGAAAATAAATTCTTCACTTGAAAGTGACAGTTACAGCTTGTGTGTCATTAACTGTTACATATGCATTACTATATAAGTTATCATACTGAGTTCCTGTGGATGATTATTGCATAATAACAAAAGTCAAACTAAAGGCATGATTCATAGTATCAATTAGTAATGAAAAGTTGTTATTTTATGGGTACTGACATGAGCAGTTAATATACAAATATTTGGATAAATGCTGATAGGTGGAACATACCTGGACAATGCCAGCATCGCACAAATTCTTAAGCGCCATAAGATACTTGGTCTCCCCCAGGCGGTCTAAATATCGCCTGCAGAACGCCAATGTGGAGAAGTTCTTGTTAATTGTTGCTAGCAATTGCTTTGCCCTAGGCAGCCTCAGTGGGATGTGGCCGGCATCAAAATTTTTCATGTAATGGCTGCACTCTAGATCTTCTCTGACATATCCTTTCCCTAAATAAGTTAAATAACATGGGACAATTAGCACAGCAAGCCACATGCGAAGCACCATCTATTTCACACCCAGAAATCAAATTCCTGCCAAATACAAAAACTTGGTTTTACCAGTTGATGCGAAAGTTTCAATCGCAAAAAATTCACCCTCTTCCATTTTTGTCTGCTCCCCTCCTTTCACAATGGGAACTGATTTTCCAGCATGGATTTGGTAAGGTCCAATGCTATGTCCATTCAAGTTCCGGATACTTTTAACTGCCACAAGTATCCATAATTTATTATATGACGAGAGAAAACACCAAAATCTCTATTTGATGTGCAAATAAAAATACAAGATTTGCATAATCTCTACTACTTTATTTCCAACAAAGAAGGCATAACGTCTTCTGCCACATCACTTGATAACCAAAACTTTGGAAACTGCTTGGTGCCTCTACTATTGCCAGTTCATTAAATTATATCATTAATTATGTTTTGCACAACTAATTTAAAGCTGAGGCACAAGAACATGGTTTTTCCCAAGTAATATGATGGTTAAAGTTCAACTAAAAGAAAAGGCCTCTGACAAAATAGTGAAAAGGCTACATGCATAAAATGTCTTACCCTTCCCAGCAGCCCCATTTACAGGAGCCTTGTGCACCTGCCTTTTTTAAGAAAATAAGAATGCTGGAAGTAATAATGCTACACATTATACCATTAAGACTATGACAAAAGTAACTATCTCCCATATCAGAAGGAAAATTACCTTGATACACCTTCCCATTTATTTCAACCTCATATGATTCCATGACTTCTTGGATTGCAGCACCAACATCACAAAGACGCACATCAATTCCAGACTCCTAAAAAAAATATGAGACCGATAATAACTGCGTAAGAAGCTTATTGATTAAGGCACTAAAGTCCAATTCTGGTAAAACTCCATGCTGTAAATATGTAATGATGATCAATCACAGGATAGTAATAATTATAGAGCAGAATACAATTTACAACCCTGAGGTCTACAGTGTTCCAATGACAATACCTGTCAGGGGACTGAACTAGGAACTCTAGATAGCAACAGCCAAGTAAGAAACCAATGCGAGAAAAGAAAAAACGAAACAAGAAAAAAAAAAAAAAACTTTTAAGTACCAATGAACAGAAGAGAGGCAAGTTGGATGAGATCCCACACATGCATACAACAGATTCATTTCCTATACAGCCCTTTTGGTTTTTTTTTTTTTTTTTTTGGCAGAGGGCATTCCAGGGTCGCTTCTATGGTCTGCCTAATCCCTGTTGCTCAAATTTTGACAATGTTAACACC
This sequence comes from Rosa lucieae, assembly GCA_024704745.1. Classification (NCBI taxonomy): domain Eukaryota; kingdom Viridiplantae; phylum Streptophyta; class Magnoliopsida; order Rosales; family Rosaceae; genus Rosa; species Rosa lucieae. The sequence continues at coordinate 14,822,710 of CM045492.1, read as the reverse complement.
AAAGTATTGACGTTGTTTCATTGTTACCTGGCCGTCAGATTGATCACACATTAAGTAATGCTCTGGCTTTAGTGGCACCCACGATCTCTTGTCTCTTGAAGTGTATTTTGGGATTTCACTTTTTTTTTTCTTGGCTCCCTTTCTATTTTTATGCACTGTACTTACTGTTTATTCAATGCTTTCTAGGTGGTCTTGGGCACAAAAGGCTGCAAAAAATCTAAAAGCTCAAAATCCCCTTCAATCAATAGTGGTTGGGTTGTGGAACCCACTAGCGCCACTTCCTCACTTAACGTATGTACGTATGGTAACAATGAAACAGGTTCTAAGGTTTTGACATTATCAAAAATAGAACAGGCAAACACTTAAAAAGAATGTATACCACAGGGTATTAAACTGCATGCTAATAAAAATCTAGTTAATAAGCTAGTTATAATACCCCAGCAGAGCAGTAGAATGATTCAAAAAGTCAGTGACATGAAGACTACTTTCTTAGAAAGACAGAGAAACCACTCAAAGAGATGTTACTAAAAAAGAAGCACAGAAATAGGAAAGACTGAAGGTAATCTTACTGGCTGCCCACATAAAATGGTATTCTCACAACATCTCAATCTTTCCTCCCCTCCAGTATTCAGCATGCCCACTGTAAAAACACAATCCTGTCAACCCTCCCCACCCTATCTACCCTCCCCATTCTCATTTATACCAAATACTGCCAGTCAAAATTTGTTTATCACTGATACAGTATCTCGCATCCTTTTATGAGTGCTAGGAATGCCTTCTTCTCTTTGGTTTTTTTTTTTCCCTCTCTTTATTTCTGAAAAAGAAACACCTTCCAGTGAAAGTGAAAGAGGAACAGGAGCTGTGCACAAGAAGTTCACAGCCGAAAAGAACAGGGGAAAACATCAGCAAAACAAACAGGAACAAGAAAGCACTAGTGACACTAGCCTAGGAGAGACACAGCCTGAAAACTAAGCTATAGCAGCCTTTTTAGTCTTGAACAATAGAAGAGAGGATGCAGATTTTGAATTCATTAAAAATGGAAACCGATAAGGATGATAAGAACCTAGCTCTCCCAAAGCTCATCAACCCCCACACCTTTGTAATCTCCCCTTTGGTTTTCAATAGACTTGATCACCACAATACTGAATACTTGGGGACTCATTAACAGTGTAAAAAAGAAGGCCAAAAAATTACGACTTGATTGCACATATGTTTCAACCAAGTTAGTATATATGATGTAATCTTGACAAATGAATTTTAATAGACTTTTGTGTAATGGATATCTACCATTCTTGGATTATGATAATTTGAGTCATTTTGTAGTTACTCATCATATTATCCACTCAAACATCCTATCCCCAAACTCACAACAACAAACAACTACTTTACAAACAATAATTTTCGTGGACTTCAACCAAACAGGTATACAGATTTTGATGGACTTGTAGAAATTGTATGGAGATGGGGTCAATTGACACTTAACAGAACATATCTTCAAAAGTGCATTTGTTTAATACTGAGGAGGTAAGAGTACCTTGATACCCGTATTTGTTGCTTCACGTGAGGCTTCAAGTAGTGGATCAAACATAGGATTGAATGCTACTGTAAATGCACAGTCAACTATATGACCTGTAAAGTCAACAATAACTCGGATGATGCCTTGCCCTTCAAAGCGTAAGATAGTTCACCACCAAGAGGTGACTTCTGAAGAGACATCAAAATACACTCAAGCAGTTGAAATTGAATTACCATCAACATGAGTTCCAAAGTCTAATTTCATCACATCATCATACTGAAGCACCGTCTTGTCCCCTGTATTTGGGGTCCAATGAGCAGCAACCCTGATAACACAGAGCAATGAATATAAATACAACCACATGAAGGACAATAGACGAAATAAAATTCATGGCTGACATATTAAAAAAGATTACCAATTCAAAGAGCATCCTGTGGGGAATGCAATGCCTGCTTCCAGACCATTCTCGGATATTAACTTACGGACTGTGTTCTCCAAGGTCTCACACAAATCAGTCATCAACATTCCAGGCTTTAAAATCCCTCTGATGTATTTCCGTACCTATTTAAATGTTACCAAAAAGCCACCAGTTGGTTTCCTCTCCAGGATATTATAACTTATGAAGCAACATATTGACATAAAGAAATTGCACCTGGCGATGAACTTCTGCAGCTCGACGAACTGAATTATATAATGGTTTTTCAAGGCGCTCCAACTCCCTCTTCTCTTCAGAAGTAGTCCTCCAAGAGTTGCTGAAACACAATACAAAATTTGAGCTAAAATCTTCAATAAAATATGAAACAAAAATGCAAGACCTACAACGATCAAGTATCGTGCAAACTAGAAAACTGGGATACAATTAATTTACAGGATAATAAATCTAATAAGAGTATATTCCATTACTGAGTGTTCGATGCTTCTGGTCATGCATCTCCAATGAATTCCTCAATCAGATACTGAGATTGGAAATCAGTTTCACTGCACTTATATCAACTCCCCCCACCCCAAAAACAAAACAAAAAAAAACAAAACAAAAAAAACAAAAAACAAATTCTTGTATCATATTCTAAGTTGCAGAGAACATTACAAATTTGACCATAATTTTTAGTGGATTACAAAATCACAACCCCTAGAAAAGTGCCTAAAAGCTTTGAAATATGTAAAGTTGTGAGAAAACAGCATATACTCACTCATCTCTGTATTGTTGAATTTCGCCCTCAGGAAACTCCCCATGTGGGAACAGATCAATAAGAGGAATGGATGGTGGATCAGTTTGCCTACTTGTAGATTGTGGAGCAGTTTGCCTAGTTGTAGATTGTGGATCAGTTTGCCCACTTAAAGATTGTGGATCAGTATGCTCTGCCTGTGCTTTCTTTTTCCTGCACATAAGAAAAGACATTATCAGCTTTCTAGTGAAATTGTTCTGAATAAACTTATAAAAACCAGAAATGTTCCTTACTTGCTCTTATTTTTCTTCTTCTTCTTTTTTGAAACATCTGCACAATGAAAACATTAGGAACACATCAACAAATTGGAGTATAAAACAATAAAGCTGTCCAGCAAAGGTAGAACTCCACTTACTATTAAAGTTAATTCACAATACTAAGAACTTCCGATTATAATAAGGCAGAGATACTATGGAACTCTTAACCCTGGAAGAGGATCACCCACTTGCTACCCTAGGGATTCTTAGGTACAAAACCTGTGACTGAGTGGAAGATGTGATGAGTTCTGAAAACCTTATAATTTAAACCATATTTTTCCTGTTTTTGCATGGCAAATTCCCAAAACAAACTGTTAGTCTCACCTGGTTGGGATAATTGGAAAAGTATGAACAGTCAAGACATGGACAAGACTTAAGGTAACTCGAATAGGACCATTAGAATGGATTACATCAATCCTACAATCCAAGATTTGTACACTTTATTTTCTCTTCTAATGGCAGGGAAGATTGTATGGTGGAACCAGACTCCTGATGAAGAATAAAGGTGGTTGCATGCAGAGTTTATGGTACCAATTTTGCAAGCGAGGAGGAAATATATAGATAGTTGGCATAAAGTCTAGTAGTGGTCTACATACTTAATGTGGCCTTCACTACTTTCGAGAATAGGCCAAGTCTGATCTGTACCAAACTGATAGCTTATTAGGGTGTACTCAAGTTACTTGATTATCAAACCCGATCAGAAAAGTTGCTATCAGAGGCAGGATACCTCGCCGAGTTTGACTATTAACAAACCAGTACAACTAGTATCATTTAGCCCATCCTTTACATTTCTATGATTTCACAAAGGTCCATCTGCACTCTCCTAGTGACCCATCAGTCTACGTTACAAAGAAAAAGAGGAAATAAGAGTTGCATGGCAGTGGTATTGAATATGAAAATATAACCTTTGTCGTCATCCTCATCTTTCTCAACAGTTGGAGATTGTTCAGCGGCTTCTCCATTACCATTGCCATTCGAAGATTCTACAGTCCCATTTTCTTCGCAAGGAATATTTTCATCCAATTTTTCCCCTGCCATACCTAATTAAATGGAAAAAGCCTTCAAGTTTGAAATTCATACAAAACAAAAGAACACCCTATTGAAAGCCTGGCTGAGCTAACTCTCAAACTAAGGGCGAAAAAAAAATTGTGAACCTTGATGGTAGGAGAAAAATTTATCAATCAAAGAGAAAAATAGCAAAACAGATCATTTTGAACCCAATTTAACCGTGCTAACTGTAAGTCAATCTAAAAATTAACAGTAAAATGACATGACAAAATCCATAATTGAACTCAGCTCAATTGGCAACAGCTAATGTAAACAAGCAGTAACAAAATGAAATGACAATAAAAACATACCCAGCAAAATCTGAAGAATCAAACGCAATCAACCGACACTACAGAGAGGAAACAAGAAACCTAATTCAACCCAGCTAAACCCTAAATAAAATCCTCAAATTGAACCCATCAACCAAAACAAGCAAAAGTGAACAAAGATATAATCTTTTCTCCTCAAAAATTTTGGCAATATGAGAAACACTAGTTTTGGTTACAGGACCGTATTGCATATATTCTTCTTATGAAAAACCCTCAAAACTTAATTGAATCCGCACGTACGGACGATAAGATGGCATGGATGTTACCTTTGGAAAAGATGAGTGATGATTGTTGATGCCGTGAGGAGAGAAAGGAGAAGGATGAAGAACTGGAAGAAGAAGGAGACGACGACGGCTTCAAACAGCCGCTTCTGGGCTTTATGTAAAACAAGAACGACTGACGCTAAAGCCTTTTGTACAGCAAACGGCGTCGTAATTTCTTATAATTTCCTCTCTTTTTTCTTTGGTGTAAATAATTTCTTTTGTTTTTACTATGTAAATAATAATTTCTCAGCCCGAGAAATTTTTTCAGTGCTACTGTAATAAAGAAGCATTGCTGAACGCGCCTCACGCGCCTTCCCCAAAACTCTCGGCCGCTACCTAACTCTTGCTCAGATTGGCCTCGTTGACTTCCTTCTTTCCGACGTTCTTCGGTTCATCACCTAATCATTCTGGTGGCTCCCCCAACCTTTGTTTTTTCCGCCCTTCCACCGGGAAGTGCGGAGATACGACTGATGTCGATTCAACATAAGCGAGTGAAGAATGGCGGTGACATTAGCATCGATCTAGAGGCTCTTCGTGTGGAAGATCCGGATTCCTCTATCCAGACTCCTTCTGCCTTGTTACCTCAGATGACGTATGCTAGCACACTCAAGAATTCGGTGGATCGTTATAGACAAACCATGACGGAGGATTTTGAGTTTACTGATGATGACTGCTCTTACTCACAAGGTAAACATGGCCAGAACGTTTCCTTCTCTGCTAAAGTTCATAATAAGCTTGATTTTGAATGGCAATGTGCTGTGATTGTGAAACTCATGGGATAACCTAATTCTACCAAGACTTTTGACTTCATGTTGAGAGGTTTAAGAAGAAAATGGCAGGTTAAGGGTGGTTGGCAACTCATTGATCTTCCTAATGATTTTTTCATTGTCAAATTTAGAAGCAAGGAATTGATACTTATCCGGTAATATAACTTGTTCTTGGGTAGTTAGTTTTGCACTTATCCGGTGGAAATTGATAAAATCAAAGGAGTTTAGGCCTTCATAGTCTTATCCGGATGCTAAGAGGGTAATTGGATACTTAATTGGGATTACATTACTTATAGTTTGAACATCAATGCATGCAAGGGAGGCTATGGTGAGCAACCTACAGCTCTAACTTCCATCCATTTTATCACATCTAGTTTAACATAGCCTAGTTTATATTTCAAGTTTCATTTTGTGTTAATTTAATTCGAAACCATTTTCAAAGTCAAAACTCAAACCAGTACACCATCTTGCATATATTCACCATGAACTTTGGTTCACTTGTGAGCCCTTGTTTATGACTTGTACATTTGCATATTCATCTAGTATCCTCTAGGTTTTCCTTAGCTAGAGTGGAATTTTCCAATCTCTTGGGTACGATATCCCCTACTCATAATTCCTACACTATAACTTGGCCCTTATACTTGAGGGTGGCTATTTAGCTAACAGTACCAACAAAGACAACAACAATTTGAGGAATGCCAACTAATTGAGCAACGCGCTGAAGATGCTCGCACGATGCTGGTGGATCTATCAACGTTCATCCCAAGAAATAGGAATTATTGGGAGAGGAAGTAACAACAAATAATTAATAAAGAAGCAGGAACCTGAAGCATCCCGGAACAATCTCAAGATCCTACACCACCTCAAGAAGACAACTCAAGCTTGACCACTTATGATTCACTTCATGAGACATCTTGGATGTAATCAATATTGGTTTATTAGTTTGAATTTTATATTTTTGTGATTGTTGTTGCTATTTGTTAGTTGCTTTGAACAATGTTTGTGTTTTAAGTTATGAAAATAAATATTATCTTCATAAGTAGATCATCTTCGTCATAAAGCATTGAACTTTTATTTTCATAATAAAGCATGATCACACAAAGTAAAAGCACACCACACAAACTAAAATCACACGACACAACAATTCAACCAAACTATGCCATGACCACTTATCATGACAACATGGCCACTTATTAGCAATAAATTTAAAACTCCTCATTGATGGTTCTGATCAGCTTGTAGCTTCATGGTCTATAAGTGATCAACTAGATCGTTTTGGAAGTTTTTATTCATCGCTGGACATCTAACCTCTCTATAACGACGGAAGAATTGATTTAGTTGTTGCAGATTGCGATGAACATCGGTGTCAATTTCTGGTCTGACATATATTCTTGCTTTCTTTGGTTTGGTTCGAATATCATTTGGATCAAATGGCTCTGCTGCATCTTCATCATGTTCATCTTCAACAATCATATTGTGCAAGATAATACACGTCATCATAATGTATTGAAGGTTCTCCTTACTCCACCCACGAGTTGGTCCTCTTATGATTACCCAATGAGCTTGGAGAATACCAAATGCTCTCTCCACGTCTTTTCTGTATACTTCCTGCATCCTTGTGAAATGTTGTGTCTACGGCGTTCTCGGGTTTCTAATTGCTCGTACAAATGACCCCCATTTAGGGTATATGGCATAAACTAGGTAATAACATTGGCCATAACACCTATTACCTACCTGGTAGCTCACTTGAGGAGTTTCACCAAGACATACGTCATTAAACAATGGTGAACATCTAAGGACGTTAATATCATTCAGGGAACCTGGAAGTCAGAAGAATGCGTGCCAAATCCAAGTATCGTAGGAAGCCACCGCCTCCAAGATGATTGTCGGTTTCCCCTTGTAGCCAGTATACTGCCCTGCCCATCTGCTGGGACAATTTTTCCATTGCCAGTGCATAGAATCAAGGCTCCCGACCATCCTCGGGAATCCCTTTTCTATAGTTTTGTCGAGCAGCCATCACAAATCTGCCAGTGTTGGTCGGCAGAGGTAAGTCTCATAGTACACATTCTAGATTGTTTTTGTGAAGTGCTCTAAAATCTCAATGGCAGTGCATTTCACAATATCTAGGTAATCATCGCAGAAGTCAACTGTTATGACATACGTGAGCATCCTCATAGCGCATGTTAGCTTTTGTTCAGTGGAGAAGCCGACTCTCCCACTAGCATCTCTTCTCTAAACAAAATATGGGTCGTATTTGGCCATGTTGCGCATCATCCTGTCAAAGATCCAATGTTGCATTCTTTATCGCCTATGAAATATGTTTGGTTCATACCTGCATGGATCAGTGAAATATTGAGCTTTGAGTTGAAGATCCATAAGCTCTCGATCCCTGGCCTTATAGTTACGACCTTCCGAAGAACCACCCCATTGTGAATCCTCATCTTCCAGAGTTTGGATTTGCAAGGCAGTGGCAAACATCATCATGGCTCTTCGACGGTTTCTCGTGATGGATGGCCTCTTCTTGATCTTTCAGCAACCATTTCGTCAAATGATTCATTGCAGAAATGGTTTGACAAAATCAAAAGGAAAATAATATGGACATTTGTAGGATTCGGATATGAAAAGTGTTTGTGAACTTGTGAGAGATGAGGATGACAATGACCCCATATTTATTGACGATTTGAAATGATATCATCAGATAAGATATGACATGTGGGGGATAAAGACTCGACCATAATTTAGACAGCCAATTAAAGATTGACACGTGGCTCATGAAATCACATCCAAATTCGGTTGTTTGTCATATATGTCGACACAACACATCAAAATATCTTCTAAATAATTTGATTGTTTGTCATATATGCCGACACAACAGGACAAAAAAATTTATTATTGTTTTTTGGAATCAGAAATTGAGAGAAATTCGCTGTGTTTTCTCATTGATAATAGTGGCCTCTTTATATAGAGGATTACAATGCATAGAATCTCAATCATACAAGGAAAGTAATCGTACATTGAACATGAATCTAGATCTTTCTAATTTAACCCTATTACCACTAAGTCAAGTAACCTAGAGTTTGGGCCAAACACATATTAGGGTCTACTTGAACACTCCTCCTTGTGTTGCCCAAACGTGGTGTTTCTCTCGTTGCCTCGTTAAAAACCTTACCGAGTAACAAAAACCTAGTGGGACAAAAAAACCTCGGTCGAAGGGGAAAAATAGCACAACACACCCTTCACGATTCGAGACGAACATGTAGACATCTCCCCTTGATGTCTGCGCCTCCCCCTGATGACTACGATCATGGGAGTTCAAATAATTTCCGCAAGCCAATTTTTGCCACATATTTCTCGAATGTGGATTTGGGCAATGACTTAGTGAACAAGTCTGCCACATTGTCCTCAGATCGAACCTGGTTCACTTTGATCTTAAGGAGCTTCTATTGTTGCTGATTGTAGAAGAATTTAGGCGATATGTGCTTGGTGTTGTCGCCTTTGATGTAGCCTTGCTTCATTTGTTCAATGCAAACAGCATTATCCTCATAAATGCTTGTTGGCACATCTGTGGTAAACTTCAGACCACAATTGCTTCGAACATTCGTAACTATGGACCTAAGCCATATACATTCACGAACTGCTTCGTGAAGAGCAATAATCTATGCATGATTCGAAGAGGTAGCGACTAAGGTCTGCTTTGTAGACCTCCAAAATAACGTGGTCTTTCCCATGGTGAAAACATAACCAGTTTGGGAGTGACCTTTGTGTGGGTCAGAGAGGTACCCAGCATCAGCAAAACCTTCCAAAACACTTATATCGTTTTGGGATGGAGAGAGGGAACGCAGTCCACCATATGTGGCGTCCCTGACACTAGATGGGTCCGAATCCATCTTCTCTCTGTAGGGATATAACAAGCCTATATCAATTGTACCACTTAGGTATCGAAAGATATCTTTAACACCAGTCTAATGGCGTCGTGTTGGCGCAGAGCTATATCTAGGTAGCAAGTTCACAGCGAATGAGATATCCGGTCTTGTGCATTGTGCTAAGTACAATAATGTGCCTATTGCACTTAGGTAGGGCACTTCTGCCTCTAGCACTTCTTCGTCATCATCTTTTGGATGGAATGGATCCTTCTTAGGATCAAGACTACAGACGACCATTGGGGTGCTTGAAGGCCTAATCTTGTCAGTGTTGAAACGCCTAAACATCTTTTGGGTATAAGCTGATTGATGAATCAGGATACCATCTCTACGGTGCTCAAGTTCTAAGCCGAGACAAAACCATGTTTTTCCAAGATCTTTCATCTCAAACTTTGATTTCGAGTGTTCAGCGGTTTCCCTTAACTCTTTAAGGGTGCCAATTATGTTCATGTCATCGACATAAACCGCTACTATTCCAAATTCGGAACTTGTCCTTTTTATGAACACACATGGGCATAGTTCATTGTTGACATATCCCTTTCCAATCAAGTAGTCACTTAGACGGTTATACCACATCTGTCAGGATTGTTTCAATCCATATAGTGAGCGTTTCAATCTAATCGCAAACGCACTCCATGGTTTAGAGCCACTTGATTTGGGTAGCTGAATTCCATTTGCAACTTTTATGTATATTTCCGTATCTAGATCCCATATAGATACGTTGTAACCATATCCATAAGCTGCATGTTTAGTTTTTCAAAAACTACCAAACTGACAAGGTAGCGGAATGTTATGACGTCCATTACGGGAGAATAGGTCTCCTCGTAGTCGATTCCAGGGCGTTGTGAGAAGCCTTGAGCCACAGGGAGAGATTTATGCCTTACAATCTTGTTTTTCTCATTACGCTTTCTAACGAATACCCATTTGTGACCAAATGGTTTGGTGTTGGGTGGTATTGGTACAATATTGCCAAATACCTTTCTTTTCGCTAGAGAATCAAGTTCTGTCTGGATCACATCTTTCCATTTTGGCCAGTCAGCTCTACATTGGCATTCATCAACAGAGCGTGGTTCGATGACATCGGTCTCAATAATCTCACACGCCACTAAATACGCGAATACATCATCAATGAAGATAGAGTTTCTTTCCCACGTCCCATGTACACTAGTGTAATTAACAGAGATCTCTACATTCTCAGGGATAGGTTCTGACATTGAGGCATCCCCCAATGATGTCTCTTGGACATAACTATAATCCGGAACATTCTCATGGGACGGATTTTGAGTATCGATGATCAAAGGATTTGTTTGTGCCTCATTCCCTTTCGTTATGGGGTGAGTATCCTTCGAACCAATCAGTCTACCGCGCTTCCTTGCTGGACCTACAGCCATAGACACCACATCATTGCCATTCTGGGCAATGGCGCCATCTCCTGGTGTCACAGGAGTGCCATCTCCTGGTGTCACAGGAGTGGCGGTATGTCCATTATTTGGGACATCAATCCTTACAGGCACGTTTGTAGTAGGTATGTGTGATCTCGTCACTTTGGCAACTCAGAAAACGCATTAGGCAGAGTGTCTGCTACGTTCTGGAGCTCGATTATTCTTCGCACTTCAAGTTCGAACTGTGCGGTACTGGGATCGAGATGAGACATAGTGGGGACAGACCACGACAATTCATGTCGTTCCTGTTGAACATATGTGTTCTTATCTCCCCATAACGATGGGAAGACTGTCTCATCAAAGTGACAATCCGCAAATCTAGCGGTAAAGAGATCGCCTGTCAAGGGTTCAAGATAGCGAACGATGGTTGGAGCTTCATATCCAACGTAAATGCACATTCGTCTTTGTGGACCCATCTTAGTACGCTGTGGTGGCATAATAGGCACATAAATGGCATACCCAAAAATGCGCAAGTGCGAGATATCAGGCTTGTACCCAGTCACTAGTTGTAACACATAGTAAGATTAGGTTGCAGTGGGTCGTAGATGAATTAGCGTCGCTGCATGCAATATTGCATATCCCCAAGCAGAAACAGGAAGATTGGTGCGCATAACCAATGTTTGCGCTATCATTTGTAGTAGTTTGATAGCAGCTTCTGCGAGACCATTTTAGGTATGAACATGGGGAACTAGATACTCTACATCAATCCCAGTGACATGCAATAGTCATCGAACGTTTTCGATGTAAACTCCCCAGCATTATCAAGTCGAATCGACTTAATATGATGATCAGGGTAGTGAGTCCGTAGAAGGATAATTTGGGCGAGGAGTTTAGCATAAGCAGCATTTCGAGTGGACAACAGCGCGACATGTGACCAGCGTGTTGGCATATCAACCAATACCATAAAATATTTAAAAGGTCCGCATGATGGTTGAATTGGTCCACAGATATCCCCTTGGATTTTCTATAAGAACGGAATGAGTATTTTGGGATCCTATGAGTAGGACGGTCTCGGTCCTAATTTCCTTAATGAACAGCTTTGCAAAATGAGCGAGGGGCCTTAGAAGCAACCAATGAGGATTTTGGTTGGGCCTGAGCATCTGTAGCGCTATTAGAAGTAAAATATGTGATTACATCTCCCATCATGGCATTAAGCCATGGAAATTGGTGTGTGTGGCGTCATGGCCATGAGGAGAGGCAACCATGGAGTCATGCTCATGGTTGGCGCCATTGATGGCGTTATCACATGGGACTTGGGCAGCCCTATGGTGTCGTAAGAATGCTGTAGCGCCAGATGCTGCAATTGTTGCAGTCTTGCTAAGTCCAGGAATCAATTTTCGATTATTGCTTCTTCTCACTCTGAAGAATGGATGTTCGTGTGAAGTCTTTAGTATGCTGAGCATTATATCACGACCAGGGTGTCATAGTCGGTCATGCCAAATCCAGTATGTGTCAAAATCCAAGAGATCTTCTCTTATGACATTATTGGATTCAATTGGTCAAATTTTAGTGACATAAAGTCCACTAGATTGACACATAAGCTTCTCTAAGATGCGCTTTCGTCCTCAATCATTAGAGATAATGCAAATGAACTCTTTTCCGTTCCCATTATACGTTTCTGCATGGAATCCGTATACTCTTATATCTTTAAAGCTCAATAAGGTTCGATTTGCCTTAAGAGCGTAGAGAGCTTCAGTGACTTTAATCAAGGTGCCATTTGACAATAGGAATTGGGCCATTCCATGTCCTTGAACTAAACCTGATGGCCCAGCCATCGTAGTCACAGAGGAATATGTAGGCAACATCTCTAAGAATAATTGTCTATGTCGTAGAATGGTATGCGTAGTTGCACTATCCGCAAGACATTGTAGTTCATCCATTTCTAAAAGAAAAGCTCATAATTAAAAAGGAGTCATAAAGAAAAGCACTCAGCTTTTATTAATAAGCCAAACGGAATTACATCATCGTTTCTTTAACCAAAAGAATCTAATCCAATAAACTAGCTAATGCAAAACAATGGTAGTCGTCTAACTCCTTTTGTTAATTTCAATGCAAATGTGACCAGGTAAGTAGAGAGATGTCAATGGAGCAAAGCTCACTTAAGTACCACTTATCTCAAAACCTTCCTAGACATCACACTTACATTGAGTACGCCTCTTTGAAGAAAGACTAATACCATTGGCATCTACTATAATAATATGGCAATTGCCTACATATCTTGGAAAATAAAGACTTAATCAAAATCGCCAGTTTCTGGGTCTTGATCCTTGTAGTCTTCCACCCTTAGATCGAGATCGCCATCTTGATCTTCTTGTTCCATGTAATTTGCTCCCTTGCTTCACGATACATCTTGTATGCGTTTGCAACATTCTGGGATGCTTTACACGCCCTTGCCTAATGTCCGGGTAGCCCATACCTGAGACAAGCATCATTATGGTCAGGTTCCCTTGATCGAGGCTCTCTAGGAGCGCTTTGAGGACGGTTATTGCCTTTGGTGGCGTCACCACCATAACCGGAGGCTTTGCCTCTTCTCTCTCTCTCTCTTCACAAGTTTCCCTCCACGGTTTCGTGTACGCCTATCTTAGCGGTTTCCTTCCTCTTTGGGGTGAGAATATGGACCAGAACGTCCAGAATTATCCCTATTCCTAGGGTTTCACTCCTTGCATCCTCCCTTGGAGGCGGGACTATTATTAGACTCCAGATTTGACTTGGTTCCCACGGGTCTAGAGTTATAGTTCTTCACAAGTATGTTGTCGTGCTTTTCAGCCACGTTCATGGTACCAATTAGCTCATGAAATCTTGTGATGTGTCTAGCATTGACATCAATCCGATAATTTTTGGCTATCATCAGTGCAGAGACGGGGAAGGTGGAGAGAGTCTTCTCGATCAACATAGTATCAGTGATTTTCTGTCCACATAATTCCATCATAGACTTGATACGAAGTGCTTTTGAATTGTAGTCGAGTACAGACTTGAAATCACATAAGCGGAGACTATGCCATCTCACTTCTAAGTCTGGAAGCAGGGAATCACGGACGTCACCAAAACACTGCTCGAGTTCTACCCATAGTTTTCTTGGGTCTTCCTTATTGAGGTACTTATTCTGGAGCGCGTCATTCATGTGCCTTGTCATGAGAATGATGGCTTTAGCTTCATTTGCCTCTCTCTTAGCTCTATTTGCTTCAAAACCAGCAGCTTGTTGAGGAGTAAGCACGTCCTGACTTGGCTCTTGGATCGTAGTCAGGATCCCATCAGCTTTAAGATGCTGGCGCACATCACGGACCCACTTGTGGTATCTTGTGCCTATTGTCTCTAGTGGAGCGAAGCTCAACTTGTTCAGGTTACTCATCCTGAAAAACAACAAGAAAATAGGGTTAGTTTCGGAGCAAAAAAGAGCTACCATGAAAAACTATTAAATTTCTGAGTGAAGTCGCTTCCAAGAAATTAGGGATTTTCTAAGCGTAGTCGCTTCCAAGAAAATCCGATTCCAAGAGGGTTTTGGATTAGATTGAAACAACGATGTATGTGGTTGATCGTTTTTCTTCTCAACAAACTCTAAGTTTGGAGGACTTTACAAGCTCCAAGCTTGGAGTGAGCACGAACCCCCACAGTTCGGCTATTGGTCTCCCCTATGAAGAATAAAAGGGGGTAGAAGAAGGGATGTTGGAAGTCCCCGAGAAAAATAAGAAGAAATTGAAAAACTTCAAAAACGAGAACTTTTAGAAAAGTTTACCTTGAAAAGATGCTGGAATTCTTGACCAGAAAAGATGACGGAGGTAGCCGGAGGTCACCGGAAAAGTGGCCGGAAACTGGTGGTCGGAGCTAGGCAGGGTTGCTGTAGGGGCTGTGCAGGTGGTGTGTAGGGATGTGCGGAGGCTATGCAGGGGCTGTGTAGGGCTAGCAGGCAGATGCTCGGCAGGTGCTAGGCAGCTGTCGGCAGATGTAGGCACAGGGGTGCGCAGGTCTCGGCAAGTGCTCGGCAGGGGCTATGTGAAGCTTTCGGCAGATGTCGACAAGGGCAGGCACAGGGGTGCGCAGGGCTCAGTAGGTTTCGGCAGGAGGCTTGCAGGGGCTGTCAGCAAGTCTCGGCAGATGCAGGCACAGGGCTCGGCAGCTCTCTGCAGCTGCTAGGAAGGGATCGCAGGGGCAGGCACAAGGCAGGGGCCGGTCTAATTTTTCCGACGACAGGTTCAGGGATTTTCTGGCCTGTTCCGATGGTGGAACCACCGGTCCTGAGCTCCTTGGGACTAGGGCTTCGATATGTGGGCGGTGGTTGCAGGATTTTGAAGGTTACGAAATTAGGGTTTCTAGGATTAGGGCTTCGTGCTAATAACGTGTTTTAGGGAATTAGAAATTGAGAGAAATTCGATGTGTTTTCTCATTGATAATAGATGCATCTTTATATAGAGCAATACATAGAATCTCAATCATACAAGGAAAGTAATCATACATTGAATAGGAATCTAGATCCTTCTAACTTAACCATATTACTACTAGGTCAAGTAACCTAGAGTTTGGGCCAAACACATATTAGGGTTTACTTGAACAATTATGAATTTAAAAAAAGAAATCATCAAATAATTAGAATAATTTTTAAATATTATGATAAAAAATTAAAATTAAGTTTTTTACCATATTTAATTAAATTAACATATTTGTAATATAATATTCATAAACATTATACTTGTTTTAGGGAAACAATATTTGAGAGAGAATTGTTGTCTATTCTCAATGATAATAAGGGCGTCTTTATATATAGGATTACAATGCATAGAATCCGAATCATACAAGGAAAAGTATTCATACATTGAATAGGAATCTTTAAGATTCTCCGAGATTATCTAATTAAACTCTATTACCATTAGGTCAAGTAATCTAGAGTTTGGGTCAAACACACCAATAAGGATTTACTTGAACACTCCCCCTTGTGTAGCCTAAACGTGGAGCTCCTCTCGTTGCTTCATTAAAAACCTTGCCGAGTAACAAAAACCCTGTGGGACAAAAATAACCTCGGTTGAAGGGGAAAAAGAGCACAACACACCCTTCACGTTTCGAGACCATACATGTAGACATCTCCCCCTGATGTCTGCATCTCCCCCTGATGACAACGGTAATGGGAGTTCAGATAACTTCCGCAAACGATGCTACCAACATGTTTCTCGAAAGTGGAATTTAGGCAATGACTTTAGTGAGCAAGCCTGCCACACTGTTATCAGATTGAACCTAGTTCACTTTGATCTTGAGAAGAGTCTGTTGTTGCTGATTATGCTTGGCGTACGTTTGTCGCTTTTGATGTAGCCTTGCTTCATTTGTTCAAAACAAGCAGCATTATCTTATACGCTTGTAGGCTCATCTGTGGTAGACTTCAAACTACAATTGTTCGAACATGCGTAATTATGGATCCAATCCATATACATTCACGAACCACTTCGTGAATAGCAATAATCTCTGCATTGTTCGAAGATATAGCGACTAGAGTCTATTTTGTAGACTTCCAAAATATCACGGTCTTTACCCATGTTGAACACTTAACTAGTTTGGGAATGACTTTTGTGTGGGTCAGAGAGATACCCAATATCAGTAAGACCTTCCAAAACACATGTCGTTTTGGGATGGGGATAGTGGACGCAGGCCAGTGTTGGCTGCGATCCTGGTGTGTGATGGGTACAAATCTAATGTCTCTCTGTAGGGATAGAACAAGCTCATATCAATCGTACATCTTAAGTACTGAAAGATTTCTTTTTCCACCAATCCAATGGCGTCACGTTGGCGCACAGCTATACCTAGCTAACAAGTTCACAACATATGAGATGTCCGGTCTTGTGCATTGAGCTAAGTACAATAATACGCCTATTGTACTCAAGTAAGGCACTCCTGCCTCTAGCACATCTTCGTCATCATCCTTTAGACGAAGAGGATCCTTTTCAGGATCAAGACTATGAACGATCATGGGGATGCTTGAAGGCTTGACCTTGTCAAAATATCAAAGCATCTATCAACACGATGCTCAAGTTCCAAACTGAGATATAATCGTGTTCTCCCAAAAATCTTTCATCTCAAACTCGGATTTGAAGTGTTCAGCGGTTTGCCTTAACTATTTAAGGGCTTCCAATGAATATCATGTCCAACATGAACCGCGATAGAACTGAAACTTATTATGGAAACGCGTGGGCATATCCGTTCCCAATCAAGTAGTCACTTTAATGAGCGTTTCAACCTCTTTGTAAACGAGCTCCGTGGTCTAGAGCCACTTAAATTGGGTAAATGAAGTTCACCATGAACTTTCATGTATGTTCCGTATCTAGATCCCCATAGAGATACGTAGCGACCACATTTGTAAGCTGCATAATCAGTTATTTGGAAACTACTAAACTGACAGGGTAGTGGAGTGCAATGACATCCATTACGAGAGAATATGTCTCATCGTAGTCGATTCCAGGGAGTTTTGTGAGAAGCCTTACACCATAAGGTGAGATTGCCATCTCTTTTTCTCACCACACTTTCTAACGAAAACCCATTAGTCAATAGGTTTTATGTTAGGAGGTGTTGGCATCATTGGCTCAAAAACCTTCCTCTTCGTTAGAGAATCCAACTTAACCTGGATTGCATCTTTCCATTTAGGCCAAATTTCTCTACGTTGGCATTCATTCATCAACGGAGCGTGGTTCAATATCATCAGACTCAACAAACTCATGCACAACGAAATGCATGACTACATCATCAATTATGATGGAGTTTTTATCCCATGTCTCATGTACACTAGTGTAATTTTTAAATAGCTCTATATTCTTAGGAATAGGTTCTGACGTTGAGGCGTCCCCCAACGATAACCATCACCCAGAAGATACTCATGAGACAGATTTTGAGTCTTGATGATCAAAGGATTGGAATGTGTCAAAGTATCCTTCGAACTCACAGGCCTCCCACGCATCCTAGCTGGGGCCATGGCCTGTAACGCTAGAGTGCCACTCTCTTTGGCGTTGGCGCCATGCCTACCGCCATGTAGGGTGGTGCTACGTCCTCTCGTAAGGACGTACTTCCTTGCAAGCATATTTGCAGCAGATGTGCAATCTCGTCACTTTAGTAGGGATCGAGATGAGACATAATGGAGACAGATCACGACAATTCCTGTCGTTCCTGCTGAACATCCGTGTTCTTATCTCCCCCTAACCACGGGAATATTGTCTCATCAAAGTGACATCTGCTAATTTAGCGATAAGGAGATCACCATGCAAGGGCATTAAGTGGCGGATGATTGTTAGGAGCTTAAATCCAACGTAGTTGCCCATTCGTCTGTAAGGACCCATCATAGGGCGCTGTGGCTGCACAATTGGCACATAAACATTAACCATCGCAAGTCTTTGATGTAAACTCTCTAGCATCGTCAAGTCCAATTGATGGAATATGATGATCCAGGGAATGAGCCCGTTGTTATATTTTCTAGGAGTGTAGCATAAGTAGCATTACAAGTGGACAATGATTCAACATGTGATCAGCGTGTTTGCATGTCAACCAATATCATGAGATATTTAAACGTCCTCAAGTTGGTTGAATCAATCCATAGGATCCCCATGGGTTCTATGTAAGAACAAAATGAGTATTTTCATATTCTTTGCATAGGACGGTCTCAGTCCTAGTTTCCCTAAGAAACGGGCTTTGTAAAACGAGCGAGAGGCTTTAGAAGTAACCAATGAGGATTTTGGTTGGGTCTGAGCATCTGAAACGCTATTTGAAGCAAAGTTGGTGATTGCTACATCACCTGGGGCGTCATCACTATGATGTACGCTATCCATGGCGTCATGGATAAGGACTATGCCAGCCCTAGGCTGGTGGTGGACGGCAGCGACGGTGGTCACTGATGTGCTCATATTTTCCTAATTTGTTATGCCTCTTAATCTCATATTATGTTTATTCTCTCCTTGCTTTTATGGTTCATTTACTTAGTTTAGTGTGTTTATAGGTATGAAGAGCAGGAGAGAAAAAGAGGGAAAAAGAGAGGAAAAGGCTTGAAGGTGCTTTGCAATCCTAAAAACTGAGCCCTCTGCAGATGGCTAACTTTGAGGATTAAACTGTACTGATCCAGAAACACTAGAAAGGAACCTTAATATGCATGGAAAGCCCTGAATGTCTAGTTTCTGAAGAATTTTACGGTTCATGATTTCGATATTTCTAGAGGGAGATATGGCAGTTTAAATACAGGCAGTTCAGTCAATACGCGAATCTATGATGTGTTTCCAAGGGCTCGAGTTTTCAAGGCCTGAATGACTTAGCAAAATTCTGGGAAGATTGATCTAGCATTATGGACAGTTTGAGAGCCCAACATATGTTTCCTTGGAATTTTAGAGTGCCACATCACCTTTCTTTTGTGCTAAGTAATTAAGGAGTTTCATAGGCCTAAAGCAATGAGGAAAAGTTGCATCTTATAAAAGAAGAATGTGTCAAGATGGAGAAGTACCATTCAATATCAGATTTTCATCAAAGAAAGCTGCTGCCATCACATGTTCACCTTCCATCTCCATTTAACAAGTTCTTTTATGTTTTTAAGATTTTCTATCATGTTTTCTTTGAACATGAGTAGCTAAACTCCTTTTCTAGGGCTAGGATGAGGCCCTAGCATGATTGTTTACAAGTTTTGATATTCAATTGATGGATTATTAGTTTCTTTTCAGATGAATTCTTAATCTCTACTTGAATTGTTGCTTATGTTAAGTTCTATTGATTCGTGACCTTTAGGGCTTTGCATCTAGTTATCAAAAGATGAATTTGAGGCATAGCTGCAATATAATTCATATTAGCTTCATGTGATTAAGAATTGTAAATTACATTATTACTTGAGAAAGAATAATGATTTGCTTGATTTCCTTGTTTTCTAAAACATAATGAGTCCTGCATGTTAAATTTATACCTGAGAAGGATAAACTGCATAGTTAGGATATACGACCTTTACCCGAGAGGGAGAGAATCATGTACTTAAGGAAAACTATGGTCTAGAGTACCTGAGAAGGACTTAGATACGAGAATTATCATCTGGAGAAACGAAAGAATCCATTGGTTGGTTCAAAACGTAGTTAAGATTGCTTGTGGTTGATTCCGACACCCTAGGCTCATCATCATCATCATATTCTTACCTTTAATCATTATAAACTCTTCTCAATTTCAATTTATTTAGATTAACTTTTTAAGTTTTTGTTTTTGAATAATTTTCCCATTATCATAAACTCTTTCAAAACCGTGAAAATCATAAGTCCTAGTTTGAGTCATTGTGTTTGTCTTAGTTGATTTGTGTTTCTTGTTTTGTGTGTTCTTTTAGTTTACACTATGCCAAAAACTGCATCACACTACACTTTTTAGACAACGAAAAAAAAATTTCCGTTGTGTGATGACTGAAACTGCTTCACACAACAGGTTTAATGAGATTTGCGTTGTATAAGGAGGTCGTACATCAATTTTTTTGGGTCCAAGATTATTGTACAACAGTTTTAAGGATTTGTCTGTTGTCTGAATGTAAAAAAAAATTCCCCCTCACCTTGCTCAAATTTGGGTCGAAATTTTGACTCACCTTGCACAACGGTATTGTTGTATATGTTGTATGAGAGTAAGTTGCAAAACAACATACAACGCATTTTTTTGTTTCCGTTGTGCAAGTTTGGAAGAAAATCACATGTACCCCAAAATGTGAGTGAGTAGCCCCAAAAAGGCCAATATTTGAGTGAAATGCTGGTACACCGATTTAAGCTCCTACAACGGAATGACTTATTTGTGTTGTCTGAATGAGAAATGTATGTCCCTAACGTCAAAACTCTTGCTTTGATTGCACATAGGCGGGAATTTTCCCTCCTTGCTCCCTTAACTCAAATTTAACATGTACATGATCAGACAACTCAATTTCATACATGCGTTGTGTGAAAAAGTTAAAAAAAAAAAAAAAAAAAGCCCGCCTTTAGTTAGGGCCTTAGTGACTTTGTCTCCGCACTCGGCTTGCACAAAGTAACTCTGCCTTCAGGCACCTCTTCTTGTTCGTGTCTATCTCTTTAGAAGCCAACCATTTCCTCTCTCATCTCTCCTCACCTGCAAACCAAAAAGGAAGAAACCCACAGTTTTGATTCTAAGCAACATCACCACGAAGGTAACTCCCTCTTCTCCTTCTCTAGATTTGGTCTCTTCGCCCCATTCTACTATGTTTGAATTTCCTGATTAGGCTAAAACGCCTGAAACTCGATCTGACCTAAAAGTTTTCGACTAAAGCTCGCCTCTCCCTCTCCTGCAGCCCCACTCTCCTCTCTCTCTCTCTCTCTGTGTCTCTCTCCAGAACTTCCGCACGACGCCTTTTGTTTCTTCGACGGTGACGCCGTGATGGACTGACAGTGCGCGGTGAGTCTGGGTTTTTGTTTCTCTTAATTTCTGCTTCTGGGTCTTCACTCTTCAATCGATTTATGGCTTCCTCTTAATTTCTTCTTCTGGGTATTCAATTTTTAGTCTTCAAGTCTGGGTTTGGCTCGAACTCTACTAGGTGAAGCAGCTTCGATTTCAGTTTTCGACTCAATTTCGGAAACTTCAAGCTTGGTAAGTTGCTGCCATCTTTCTTGCTTCGATTTCTGGGTTCGAATTGCATCTGTTACTTTTGCTATACTCTATACATATGACTGATATGAGATTAAAATTGGATATGTGATCTGTTTTGTCCTTCTGGATTTCTGGGTTCGAATTGCATCTGTCACTTTTTGCCTTTCTGTTTTGACTTTTGACTTGAAAATTTGAAATTTAGTTGCATTTGTTGGTTTCAGCTTTGTTGTTCATATGTTTCTGAACAAAATTAGATTTGTTTAATGGTTTTTGCCTCATAATAATTGGGTCCAAGCTCTGAATTTTTGTTTAATATTGTAAATGCACTACTAGATATTGAGATTTATGTAAGTTCTACCTGCAGGTGGTGTTGTTGAAGGTTGAATTATGCAAGCTGCTGGTGGATAAAAGATCTGCTGAACTCAAGTTAATAGTTTCTCTCATGTTATAGTTTTTTAATACATGTTCCTTTTTTGTAGTGGTCCTTATTGGCTTATTCTAAATAGCTTTTCATTTTTCAGTATTCTTTTATTAAATTATTTTTGTTGTGGTGATCTTACTCCAGAAAATAACAATTAACAATTTTGTTTCTTGTTACTGTTGCCAGGCCAAATGACTTCCATGATATTCCCAAATACTTTCTTGAGGTAATGCAATGAGGTAGGATATGTAATAAGTTGTTTGTGATGTGCCATGGTTGGCTGGTTTGTATGATTTGCACAGTGTATATGAAATATTGAAATGTCTCATGTTATACAACTTATATTCATCAAAAACTCAAAAAGTATTATACAAGTGAACTAGAGTCTATATCAGAGAAACAAAGAGCAAGCAGGAACATACCATTTGTACTTGTATATCACCTGTTTGAACAGTTTGCCGTAAAATACTTGGACATTCTTCTGTTATTAGAAATACCGTAGCATTTCATTACCCATGCTCAGTTCTCAACTGATATGGACCTAACACAAGTCCATAACCCTAAAAGGCTAAAAATATGGATTAAGTGCGCTGAAGAATCATTTCAAAAATGTGTCTTACTCATCTGACAGTTCAACTTGTGAGATATACATCGCTATCATCATATCTAAGAAATGTTAAATTATGCATGTGAAGCTGTCAAGGACCTTCTAGATATAATAGTTGTTTTTATAACTTGCAGGCAATTCCACATGTTGTAGCTATGGTTAGAGTTGCTGATAAGAAAAGCCCAAGAGAGGTTGTTGAGTTTGTCCTACAACTGTTGAAGGTAATTACGTTTTGGGTAGTTATCATACCTGCATGAGCAGAGATATATATGGTTACCAAAAACAGAACTTTCACTTGGCCTATATGGTCATACAAGCCTATAATTGGTCTCAGAAAAGTTCTTTCCAAACTTAATAAGCAAGTAAAATTTTGTGAACTTATTCCTTGTCTTGCTTTTGTACTATGCACTACCTTTCTTTGACAGTAAAACACTCACTTTTCTATATATTATTTAATTTCCTCCGTCATTAATTTCTAAAGGTTTAGTCTGTTTCTAACTCTGTTTTTTGTTTTGTACGAACATTACAATGACAACAATGGGAACTCTTATTCTGATGTGTTCTGGTTTTCTTCATTAATTTAGTCTGTCGGAGAACTTGAATTTGGGCAACAGGTTTGTTTTATACAAAATATCATTGATTCAATTGTGCCTGCCATACCTTGTCTTGCAGTTCTGTATGAACATTATGTTGCTCTACACACGCACACACATATGTGCGCGTGCGCGCGTTTTTCTGTAATTTATATTAAATTCATTTAAATGAACACTGATTTCACACCCTGGATAACAGTTGATATTACTTTCAATCCAGTGTCTACGTACTTCGTCAACATGAAAACTAAAAGGCCCATTTTGCTTATATGCTATATTTGTTTGACCGCTTATAGTGTTCTGGTTGTTTCTTCACTCCATGCAAGGTAAGAGGTGGATCTGATTGTGAGGATGAAGTTCAGAGCCAGATTCTCGTGACCACTAGCAAACGAGTATCAATTAAAAAAAAAAAAAAGAATAGCAAGTTAGTAACTCAGTAAATAGGTGCTTAATGATTTTTATGCTCGACTGATTCATAGAATTAATGTTTGCTTGCGGTTCTTATTTTCATTATTCCTGGTTGATTTTATAAATGGTAGGAATATATGACGTTGCTTAAAGGAAATTGGGATTATGAAGGATTGACACTGGCTGTCAATACCAATTCATATTTTCAATCTGTAGTGCTAATCATAATGAATATGATTATAATAGAGTTTTGGGTGAATTGATTGTACTGGATACTTACTTATTTTCTGTACTCTCTACTTGTGTATTTTCAAGTTTGGTAATTGAATGGATAGAGTATTGTTCTATTGCAGTTTCTAGGTATATATTGAGTCATTGATTACCAGATTTTCACCATGGGGGGAGCTCGTTCTACGAAGAGAAACTATCGAGATGATGAAGATAGTTTTTGTAGAGGGATTTCCAGAAGGATACATTGAATGAGGAGGAAAAAAGGAGGGGGTTTCTCGGGTACATTGATCTATAAATCTGGAAGAAGAAGAGGTGGAGAAGAAGACCCAGCAGCAACAATAACCACAACAACAAGGAGGTTACTAGGAACAGCAGCAGAAGAAGATCATCGTCCAAATCCTCAGCTCCTCTGCTCGAGTTGGTCTGTTTGTCGAGGTCTTTTCCTTATTCCTATAATTCATCATTAATTTCGGCTACGTCTCTATTTGGTTTCCTAGGATAAATAAACAGCTTAAAGAATGTTTATAGAACTGGGTAAACATTGATTTCAATTTGAGGTTTTAGATTGAGATAAAGTTTTGATTTTTTGTTGTTGTTCTGAAGCTGATTTTGGTTTTTGAGTTGCAGGGAGGAATCCAAGTTCTAATAATAACCAATCTTGGTCGAAATCTACAAGGGATTCTAAAAGTGAGTCTTGAAGAAAATCGATGTCAATGCTATAAGATATCGTTACTGTTTTGTTGAAATTCAGGTGTGTTTTGTTGGGTCAAGGATTATTCTTTTATTATGAGCTGAAATTGCAGTTCTTTTTTGTATACCTTGTAATGTTTGTATGCATTACATAGATCATTTGTATGCATTAATAAGATTGATTATCTATTCACCAGGTATTTACATAGATCATCTAACAGGCCACCTCTAATTCTTTATCTAACTTTTTTTATTTTTTTCTTTGCAAGAACAAAAGTTGGAGAAACTTCAGGAAGAGGATCTTGTTGAAAGGCCGTTCAAGAAGAAACAGATCAATATCAGGTTTCCTGAATGGGGAAGAAGTGGGAGATTTGCTCCATTTGGAGGTAAGGTGGGTTTACATATTTTGTTCACAAGTAAAAGTGCTACAAGCCATTTTTTTTTCACCTTAAAAAGATCTATTCATCTACAAATTGTGTGTATTAATTGCAACCATATCTGTGGTCTACCAGGTGTTGTTTAGCAGAGCAAATCTCACAATTGAAAAAGGAGAGAAACTGGCCATTATTGGCCCAAATGGATGTGGCAAGAGTACTTTGCTGAAACTAATAATGAGTTTACAAAAGCCAATAGTAGGTGAAGTTCTGCTTGGGGAGCATAATGTCCTAACAAACTTTTTTGAGCAAAATCAGGTGTGTACTGCCATTACTATTTGCTACTTTGAAATAACTAATAGCATGGGGTTTCTTCTTAGTAAAAGAGGAACCGGATCTGTAAATTTCCTTGTCAGAATATATTGTTGGTTGACTTAGCTTTTATGGGATACACGTAACATGCTTTGTTCAGAATTTTATGTTCAAAACTACTAATGTTGACTCCGTATCTAGTTAAGTGATTTTAATTTAGAGGATCTTTTGTGTTAACTGTAAGTTTTTGAGTCCTAAGCATGGTAATTTTATTTAACCATTCATATGATTCTCAGTGGCATGCCTTCGCTTCTCATGCTTAGGTACAAAAATCTGGCAGTTAGTTAGTTTGGTATGAAAATCTGGCAGGTACAAAAATCTGGCAGAGAAAATATAGTCACTTGACTCAATTTCTCATAACTTTGTTATTATGTTCATGCCTCATTCATCAAAATGATTAAGTAAACCCTTTGATATATTAAATCAATTTCAGTGGGAGAGGAGAGGCAGCAACCAACCCAAGCAGATATTGATCAAGTGCGAAATTAGTGGGGGAAGTTTGTTGTCAACACATATGTGCATGAGCCTTGAAGTAGCGCGCTTGTTGCTGGTACAATTTTGATATGGAAAGCATCTTTTTGTGCTTCTCTGTTGGTACATTATCATGCACCATGTGGCATGTTTTGGAACAATACATATATATATATCAGCTTTTTGATGTCCCAAGTAGATGGGCATGCACTAGAATGCTTTTCTTATTTGAAATGTTGGCTTCAATGATTAGTGGTTTGCAAAGTTTATATTTGATGGTTTGCAATGTTTATATTTGATGAACTATTGTTCATTTGGTAAATGGACCAAATTAATGTACAATTTAATTCAGGAATGGGATGTTCAAATAATCAGACAACAGAATAAAGATATAATAACAACTGCCCGTTGTCTGAATGGCCAAAATTGGGACAAACACACTGCAATCGTTCATATCACACATCAGTTTTTAACAAATCAGTCTCTTCTAATCTATACTTACACAATATAACAATTGCTATGTTGTCCAAAAACTAAATCAGACAACAGTTGCAATTGAACTCCGTTGTCCAAAATGTTGATCATACAACAAATATAGTCTAAGCACTGAAGTTTGAGGATCAATCAGACAACACAAAAAATAAAAGTATGTTGTCTGATATGCTTAACATACAACAGCTTGAAACCAAGCACTGTTGTCTGAAGGCAGCACTTCAACTGCTGCGCAGCTGCGCATGGCATCTGCCGAGCCATCACACAACAGTAATAACACATACCCGTTGCCTGTTTGCTTATCAGACAACTGTGCTCCACCGTTGTCTGAATTTTCAACAGACAACGGCTCGCTCTACAACGGTGGCACTCTAAATCAGACAACAGTTTCTGTCTGTCGTCTGATAAGGATTTTGGCATAGTGTTAGTTAACTAAGGTTTTCATATTGTGAAGTGAACTAATATCCTCGTGGGAACGACAACCCCTTCTCGTCCATTACTATACTACATCCACCCTGTATATCCATCTAGCAATTTCCCATCAGCTTATCAAGCTCCAATTTATCAACAAGAAGATCCTACTATTAAGGAGATGGTGGTTGAGCTATTCAAGAGATTAGAAAAATTTGATCACGAGGTTGAAAGGCTTAAACATGATCAATCAAAGCTTGAAGAAAGGCAATCCAAGCTTGCACAAGCATTATTGGAAATTGAACTTCATATATTGCAGCTTGCTAATGCTTGGGAGTTAGAGGACGAAAGGCATGCTAGTGGAAGAGAAGAAAATTTTGATCGTAAGCCGATGAGGAAGATGACTATTTTGAGCTACATATTATTGATGATCAAGCTACCGAGAGCACGTATCTTCCTTCTTCTACTAAAGTTCCTATGGAGCTATGTGCTAACAAGCCAAAGAATGAAGAACCTGAATTCAAAGACGTGAGATCTCTTACATTGGATGCTCTTGATGAAGTCACCACTGTGGTGGTTGATGCACCAAATTTTCAAGCATCTGCAGAGTACCAAATTTGCGAAGTTTTCCCTTCTTTACCCTCCAAGCTCGTTCTTCCCATTATTCTAGCTCCAAGACTTGAGCTCATCTGTGTTTTCAAGACTTCCTCAAGTTCTAAGGATGAGTTCCTCCCACAATCACTTCAACCTCCTTGGCCACCTCCTCTGCAATTGATGATGCTCTACTTAAAGTCGAATGCAAGAAATAGGGAACGGCCGCAAAAGAAAAAGATAAAAAGGAGGGAGCGTTACAGATTTGAGAAAAGCAATTGGAGAATTGGAAATTCTCGTATACGACTATTTGCTGTTGGGATCTCAAGGAAGCTACTATTTTGGATATTTTGGGTATCTCGGATAAAGAAATCAGTTTTTACAGTGAAATTTGGGTTGTGATAACTTGCAGCAGGAATGTCCGTTTTTGACATGTAATATGTCGATTTTATGTGATTTGACGAGAGCTACAACACTCATTGCAAACTCATTGCTTTGCAATGAGCTCGGACAAATTTTGGCCAAATAATTCTGTCTTCAGTGTCCGATCCTGGAGTTAAGTTTCAACAACCATGGAGATTCTACTTGGAGCATATCTTGTCATGGCCTTTCTTCCTCTTCGTCTGCATCCAGGGAGCTCTAATCTCAATCTTTGCTCTTTACTTTTCTTTATTTTTTGTGCTTCTTCCCTTACTTGTTTGATGCATTACTGCTAGCTAATATTTTCAACATTGAGGACAATGTCTCACTTAAGTTTGGGGGGAGGAATTTAGATTCTTGTTTTTATATTTTTTAACTTCACATGTGGTAGAATAGCTTAGTAGAAAATACTGGAATTAAAAAAAATAATAATAATAATAAAAAGGTTCTGTTTAGTTGTTATTTTGTGAGTCTTTTGCTTTAGTTTCTTCCAACACCTAGGATGAGAACTTGAATTTAATCCTTGTTAGAGCTGATGAATATGATAAACATCGATTTAGGTCTGGACATCAATCTTTTGTTAATGCTTTCTTATGATGATCATGCTTGAAACACGACAGCCATTGTTAATATGAAAATTTGTGATCTAGAGAAGCATGTGACGGTTAGTGTAGACTTGTATAACCTATGTGAGTATTGAGCCTATTGCCTATTCTTGAGAGTGCTTTACATAGTTCCGTGATCTTTCTTGTTAGATAGGTTGTACATGATCTCATTATTTTGTACTAGAACTTGCTTCAATGACTCTCAAGACTTTATATTGATTCACATGATTTTTGGGAAGGGATTAAGGCAATTAGGATCACCACCACCATGGCCATATAGCCTCCATCCCTGATTATATTATCTCTTAGTTAGCCCTTTGAGCCAAAATAAGCCTTTTCTTTCATAAAACACATATTCTCAACCCTTCACCCTTAAAAACATATCCTACCTATGTTCTGAGAAATTGATGGAGCACTATGAAGATGCATATGAGGAACTTTGGAGTAAAGAATGTGTACTGAGGAAAACAAGTTTGGGGGTTGTGATGTGTACTTGAAGGCAAAGTGGAGTTTGCACGTCATACTTCTAAATTTCAGTTAAGGAGTTATCATTGTCTAAGTAGTTTTGAATGCAAAGGGTGTGTCTGAATAGTGACAACAAGAAAAAGAAAAAAAAAAAAGTTGGACACACCTTAGTTATTGTTTCAAAGGAAATTGCTGTTGTCTAAAGCATGAACTTGTAGTAGCAGCTTGGATATGGGATGTTTTAATGCAAAACAGAGCTAAAGAGAAGAAGAAGAAAAACAAATTTGACGTTACAATAGAAGAGCTCTAAAAGGAAGTTTTCCAAGCTTGGCAAGTGAAAGCAAGAATGAGAAGCTGCATTGGGAAAGTGACAGAAAGAAAAAAAAAAGAGGCTGTGTGTTAAAATAGAGGAAGTTGACGTGGTACCAAGAAGTAAGATTTGAAACTTGGAGTCTATGGTGCTGATTGTCTTCATTGTTCAGTGGTGTGAAAAAAAAATTACAGAAAATTCAGAAGACTAAAGTATTGAGAATCACAAACGTTAGAGCTATGTCTTGAAGTTTTCATGAAGAGTTTTGGAGTATAAGGAGGTTAGATTGAAGCCAAGGTCCAACACAATGAAATTTGGCCTTCCTTGTTCGTTCTTTTGAGAAGTAAAAGTGTAACAACTATGAGAATTCGGCGATCTTAAGTCTCGACTTATTTTTGCTCTATATATTTATTAGAACCTTTGAATTCCTTTATCTTTCGTTTCTTTTAGCCAAAACCCTAAGCCCCATTACAACCGTAACTAAAGACCTTTATGATCCTAGGAGAATTGTGAGGCAATTTGTGGAGATGAGTCAAAGAGGTGAGCCTATAGGGCAAGTCTATAATTTAGGTGATAGATATTCTTGTATGAGATCATATATTCTTTATTTTTATTTTTTAGAAAAAGCCTTTCCATCTTAACTTTTATGTGAGCTATTTTGCTTTTATATATCCTTCATCTCACATAAACATGAGTGAATAGAATTACCCATAAAATTTGAGTGCTTCATTGTGAGTGAAATCCTTGGTGTGATTTGAAGTTGAAGCTGATTTTCAAGTGTGTATTTGGATTGTGGAAATTTGTATTGATTTATGGCTGTCTACACAAGCATGGTTGTTATCGGAATTTATTAGCACTCGATTGAAAGTTTTATGGACCTGTTTTGATAATTGTTGCTATTTGGATGCTATAAGTTTAAGATTGATTCTCTAAGGTGATTGGAAGGATTAGGAACTTTTCTTTATTCTTGTGTGTTTGTTCTAGTTAGTCATTAGTTTCTATTCTTGTTTTGCTCGAGGACTAGCAAAGACTAGTCACACTTAGTCCAAGAATCAACTCGTTGATTCATGCTTCATTTCACTCAAGAAAATAGATGTCTGTGTGAAGTTTTTAGTAAACTGATCATCAAATCATGACTAGGATGACCTATCCTATCGTGACAAAGCCAATATGAGTTTAAATCCAAGAGATCTTCTCTCATAACTTTTATTGGATTTAATAGCCCGGATAGTGACATAGAGTCCACTAGAGAGACACATAAATTTCTCTAAGATGCGCCTTTGTTCGCAATCATTAGAGGTGTTGCAAAAGAACTCATTTAAGTTCTCTACATGCATTTTCGCATGGAATCCGTTGGCTATTCATAGGGGCGATTTGCCCTAGGAGCGTAGAGAGTTTCTGCGACAATAATCAAGGTGCCTTTTGGTAAGGGGAACTTGGGCTATTCCATGTCCTTGAATTAATATTGGTGACCCAGCCATCGTAGTCACAAAGTAATATGCTCAGAATTAAAATGGAGTCATAATGAAAAGAACTCAAAATTTTATTCATAAGCCAACGGAATACATCATTGTCTCTTAACCATTAGGAGAATCTAGTCCAAATGCTAGCTAATGCAAAACAAAGGTAGTCGTTTGATTTCTTTCGGTAACTCCAAAATAAATATGACCAGGTGAGTAGAGAGATTTCGGTGGAGAAAAGTTTGCTTAAGTACCACTTATCTCAAAACATTCCTAGACATCACACTCATTTTGGATGAGCCTATGTGAAGAAAAACTAAACCAATGGCATTTACTACAAAGTATATGGAAATTGCCTATTACATCTCTTGGAAAAATAAAGACTTAAACAGAATTGGCGATCTATTGATCCCAACCAGATTTGTAGTCTTCAACCCTTCACTCTAGATCATCTTCTTGATCTTCTTGTTCCAGGTAGTGAGCTTCTCTTGCTTCACAATATGCTTTGTAGGCGGTGACAATTTCTTCACGAGCTCTACAAATGGGTGCCCAATGACCGGATACTCCACATCGAGAACATACATCTCTTTGCTCAGACTCCATTGATTGAGGTGCTTTGAAAGCGTCATTTAGATAGCTCTTAGTGTTAGTGGCGCCACCAACATGGCCAGAGGCGTTGCCTCCCTCTCTCTTTCCACATTTACCTCTTCAGTTCCGTGTTCGCCTATTTAGGCTGTTACCTTCCCAAGTAGAGCGATTATATGGACCAAAACGTCTAGAAGTATGCCTAAGATTGGGGTTTCGCTCTTGGCGACCTCTCTTAGGGGCGCGACTATAATTGTATTCCGGAATATGCTTATTTCCATGGATTTCGAATTATAGTTCTTAACAAGGATGTTGTCATGCTTTTCAGCGACATTCATAGCTCCAATTAGCTCATGAAACCTTGTGATCCGTCTTGCAGTAACATCGATTCGATAGTTCTTAGCAACCATCAATGCAAAGACGGGGAAGGTAGAGAGAGTCTTCTCAATCAACATCGCATCTGTGATCTCTTTACCACAGAATTCCATTAAGGATTTAATGCGAAGTGCTTCCGAGTTGTAGTCAAGAACTGACTTGAAATCACATAAGTGGAGGCTATGCCATTTCACTTATATCAAGAAGCAGGGAGTCACGGAAGTTGCCAAATTTTTTTTTGAGTGAAACCCACAGTTTTTTGGGTCTTCTTCATTCATACACTTGTACTGGAGCGAATCATCCATATGACGAGTCATTAGGGTGATGGCTTTCGCCTTATTTGCCTCTAAGGCTGCTCTATTTGCTTCCAAAGCTTGAGCTTGCTCAACAGTTAGCACATCCTGGCTAGGCTCGAGAATCGTATCCAGGATTCCATCGGCCTTGAGATGCTGGCGGACATCACGAACCCACTTGTGATATCTAGAGCCAGTTGTTCCCAATGGAGCAAACTCCAACTTGTTCAGGTTACTCATCCTGAAAGAGAACAATAAATTAGGGTTAGTTTCGGAGCGTAAAAGGCTACTACGAAAACATATAAAATTTCTGAGCGCAGTCGCTCCCAAGAAATTATGAATTTCTAAGCATAATCGCTTTCAAGAAATTAGGAATTTCAGAGCGTAGTTGCTTCTAAGAAATTCGATTCCAAGAGGGATTGGATTAAATCGAAACAATGATGTGTTTGTGGAGCTTGGAGTGAGCACGAACCCTCATGACACATAATGGGGACAGACCACGACAATTCCTGTCATTCCTGCTGAACATCCGTGTTCTTATCTCCCCCTAACCACGGGAATATTGTCTCATCAAAGTAACATCTGCTAATTTAGCGGTAAGGAGATCGCCATGCAAGGGCATTAAGTGGCGGATGATTGTTGGAGCTAAATCCAACGTAGTTGCCCATTCGTCTGTAAGGACCCATCATAGGGTGTTGTGGCTGCACAATTGGCACATAAATGACACACTCAAAGATGCGTAAGTACGATACTTGTAGCCAGTCATTAGCTGTAACGCAGAGGTAGATCGAGTGGCGGTGGGTCGTAGACGAATTAGCATAGCTGTATGCGATATTGCATCACCCCAAGCGGGTATAAGGAAATTGGTGCGCATTACCAATGTCCGGACTACCATCGTAGTCGTTTCCGCGAGACCGTTTGGGTGTGTTCATGGGAATATAATGTCCAACATTAGTCCTAATGCATTAACCATCGCAAGTCTTTGATGTAAACTCTCTAGCATCGTCAAGTCCAATTGATGGAATATGATGATCCATGGAGTGAGCCCGTTGTTATATTTTCTAGGAGTGTAGCATAAGTAGCATTACAAGTGGACAATGATTACAACATGTGATCAGCGTGTTTGCATGTCAACCAATATCATGAGATATTTAAACGTCCGCAAGTTGGTTGAATCAGTCCATAGGATCCCCATGGGTTCTATGTAAGAACAAAATGAGTATTTTCATATTCTTTGCATAGGACGGTCTCAGTCCTAGTTTCCCTAAGAAACGGGCTTTGTAAAACGAGCGAGAGGCTTTAGAAGTAACCAATGAGGATTTTGGTTGGGTCTGAGCATCTGAAACGCTATTTGAAGCAAAGTTGGTGATTGCTACATCACCTGGGGCGTCATCACTATGATGTACGCTATCCATGGCGTCATGGATAAGGACTATGCCAGCCCTAGGCTGGTGGTGGACGGCAGCGACAGTGGTCACTGATGTGCTCATATTTTCCTAATTTGTTATGCCTCTTAATCTTCATATTTATGTTTAGTTCTCCTTGTTTATGGTTCATTTACTTAGTTTAGTGTGTTTATAGGTATGAAGAGCAAGGAAGAGAAAAAGAGGGAAAAAGAGAGGAAAAGGATTGAAGTGCTTTGCAATCCTAAAAACTGAAGCAGCCTCTGCAGAATGGCTAACTTTGAGGATTAAACTGTACTGATCCAGAAACAACCAGAAAAAGGCCTTATATGCACGGAAAGCCCTGAATGTCTAGTTTCTGAAGAATTTTACGGTTCATGATTTCGATATTTCTAGAGGGAGATATGGCAGTTTAAATACAGGCAGTTCAGTCAATACGCGAATCTATGATGTGTTTCCAAGGGCTCGAGTTTTCAAGGCCTGAATGACTTAGCAAAATTCTGGGAAGATTGACCTAGCATTATGGATAGTTTGAGAGCCCAACATATGTTTCCTTGGAATTTTAGAGTGCCACATCACCTTTCTTTTGTGCTAAGTAATTAAGGAGTTTCATAGGCCTAAAGCAAGGAGGAAAAGTTGCATCTTATAAAAGAAGAATGTGTCAAGATGGAGAAGTACCATTCAATATCAGATTTTCATCAAAGAAAGCTGCTGCCATCACATGTTCACCTTCCATCTCCATTTAACAAGTTCTTTTATGTTTTTAAGATTTTCTATCATGTTTTCTTTGAACATGAGTAGCTAAACTCCTTTTCTAGGGCTAGGATGAGGCCCTAGCATGATTGTTTACAAGTTTTGATATTCAATTGATGGATTATTAGTTTCTTTTCAGATGAATTCTTAATCTCTACTTGAATTGTTGCTTATGTTAAGTTCTATTGATTCGCGACCTTTAGGGCTTTGCATCTAGTTATCAAAAGATGAATTTGAGGCATAGCGCAATATAATTCATATTAGCTTCATGTGATTAAGAATTGTAAATTACATTATTACTTGAGAAAGAATAATGATTTGCTTGATTTCCTGTTTTCTAAAACATAATGAGTCCTGCATGTTAAATTTATACCTGAGAAGGATAAACTGCATAGTTAGGATATACGACCTTTACCCGAGAGGGAGAGAATCATGCACTTAAGGAAAACTATGGTCTAGAGTACCTGAGAAGGACTTAGATACTGGAATTATCATCTGGAGAAACGAAAGAATCCATTGGTTGGTTCAAAACGTAGATAAGATTGCTTGTGGTTGATTCCGACACCCTAGCCTCATCATCATCATCATATTCTTACCTTTAATCAATAAACTCTTCTCAATTTCAATTTATTTAGATTAACTTTTTAAGTTTCTGTTTTTGAATAATTTTCCCATTATCATAAACTCTTTCAAAACCGTGAAAATCATAAGTCCTAGTTTGAGTCATTGTGTTTGTCTTAGTTGATTTGTGTTTCTTGTTTTGTGTGTTCTTTTAGTTTTAGTTAACTAAGGTTTTCATATTGTGAAGTGAACTAATATCCTCGTGGGAACGACAACCCCTTCTCTTCCATTACTATACTACATCCACCCTGTATATCCATCTAGCAATTTCCCATCATCTATCAAGCTCCAATTTATCAACAAGAAGATCCTACTATTAAGGAGATGGTGGTTGAGCTATTCAAGAGATTAGAAAAATTTGATCACGAGGTTGAAAGGCTTAAACATGATCAATCAAAGCTTGAAGAAAGGCAATCCAAGCTTGCACAAGCATTATTGGAAATTGAACTTCATATATTGCAGCTTGCTAATGCTTGGGAGTTAGAGGACGAAAGGCATGCTAGTGGAAGAGAAGAAAATTTTGATCGTAAGCCGATGAGGAAGATGACTATTTTGAGCTACATATTATTGATGATCAAGCTACCGAGAGCACTATCTTCCTTCTTCTACTAAAGTTCCTATGGGCTATGTGCTAACAAGCCAAAGAATGAAGAACCTGAATTCAAAGACGTGAGATCTCTACATTGGATGCTCTTGATGAAGTCACCACTGTGGTGGTTGATGCACCAAATTTTCAAGCATCTGCAGAGTACCAAATTTGCGAAGTTTTCCCTTTTTTACCCTCCAAGCTCGTTCTTCCCATTATTCAGCTCCAAGACTTGAGCTCATCTGTGTTTTCAAGACTTCCTCAAGTTCTAAGGATGAGTTCCTCCCACAATCACTTCAACCTCCTTGGCCACCTCCTCTGCAATTGATGATGCTCTACTTAAAGTCGAATGCAAGAAATAGGGAACGCCGCAAAAGAAAAAGATAAAAAGGAGGGAGCGTTACAGATTTGAGAAAAGCAATTGGAGAATTGGAAATTCTCGTATACGACTTTTGCTGTTGGGATCTCAAGGAAGCTACTATTTTGGATATTTTGGGTATCTCGGATAAAGAAATCAGTTTTTACAGTGAAATTTGGGTTGTGATAACTTGCAGCAGGAATGTCCGTTTTTGACATGTAATATGTCGATTTTATGTGATTTGACGAGAGCTACAAACTCATTGCAAACTCATTGCTTTGCAATGAGCTCGGACAAATTTTGGCCAAATAATTCTGTCTTCAGTGTCCGATCCTGGAGTTAAGTTTCAACAACCATGGAGATTCTACTTGGAGCATCTCTTGTCATGGCCTTTCTTCCTCTTGTCTGCATCCAAGGAGCTCTAATCTCAATCTTTGCTCTTTACTTTTCTTTATTTTTTGTGCTTCTTCCCTTACTTGTTTGATGCATTACTGCTAGCTAATATTTTCAACATTGAGGACAATGTCTCACTTAAGTTTGGGGGGAGGAATTTAGATTCTTGTTTTTATATTTTTTAACTTCACATGTGGTAGAATAGCTTAGTAGAAAATACTGGAAATAAAAAAAATAATAATAATAATAAAAAGGTTCTGTTTAGTTGTTATTTTTGAGTCTTTTGCTTTAGTTTCTTCCAACACCTAGGATGAGAACTTGAATTTAATCCTTGTTAGAGCTGATGAATATGATAACATCGATTTAGGTCTGGACATCAATCTTTTGTTAATGCTTTCTTATGATGATCATGCTTGAAACACGACAGCCATTGTTAATATGAAAATTTGTGATCTAGAGAAGCATGTGGCGGTTAGTGTAGACTTGTATAACCTATGTGAGTATTGAGCCTATTGCCTATTCTTGAGAGTGCTTTACATAGTTCCGTGATCTTTCTTGTTAGATAGGTTGTACATGATCTCATTATTTTGTACTAGAACTTGCTTCAATGACTCTCAGACTTTATTGATTCACATGATTTTTGGGAAGGGATTAAGGCAATTAGGATCACCACCACCATGGCCATATAGCCTCCATCCCTGATTATATTATCTCTTAGTTAGCCCTTTGAGCCAAAATAAGCCTTTTCTTTCATAAAACACATATTCCACCCTTAAAAACATATCCTACCTATGTTCTGAGAAATTGATGGAGCACTATGAAGATGCATATGAGGAACTTTGGAGTAAAGAATGTGTACTGAGGAAAACAAGTTTGGGGGTTGTGATGTGTACTGAAGGCAAAGTGGAGTTTGCAGGTCATACTTCTAAATTTCAGTTAAGGAGTTATCATTGTCTAAGTAGTTTTGAATGCAAAGGGTGTGTCTGAATAGTGACAACAAGAAAAAGAAAAAAAAAAAAGTTGGACACACCTTAGTTATTGTTTCGAAGGAAATTGCTGTTGTCTAAAGCATGAACTTGTAGTAGCAGCTTGGATATGGATGTTTTAATGCAAAACAGAGCTAAAGAGAAGAAGAAGAAAAACAAATTTGACGTTACAATAGAAGAGCTCTAAAAGGAAGTTTTCCAAGCTTGGCAAGTGAAAGCAAGAATGAGAAGCTGCATTGGGAAAGTGACAGAAAGAAAAAAAAAGAGGTTGTGTGTTAAAATGGAGGAAGTTGACGTGGTACCAAGAAGTAAGATTTGAAACTTGGAGTCTATGGTGCTGATTGTCTTCATTGTTCAGTGGTGTGAAAAAAAATTACAGAAAATTCAGAAGACTAAAGTATTGAGAATCACAAACGTTAGAGCTATGTCTTGAAGTTTTCATGAAGACTTTTGGAGTATAAGGAGGTTAGATTGAAGCCAAGGTCCAACACAATGAAATTTGGCCTTCCTTGTTCGTTCTTTTGAGAAGTAAAAGTGTAACAACTATGAGAATTCGGCGATCTTAAGTCTCGACTTATTTTTGCTCTATATATTTATTAGAACCTTTGAATTCCTTTATCTTTCGTTTCTTTTAGCCAAAACCCTAAGCCCCATTACAACCGTAACTAAAGACCTTTATGATCCTAGGAGAATTGTGAGGCAATTTGTGGAGATGAGTCAAAGAGGTAGCCTATAGGGCAAGTCTATAATTTAGGTGATAGATATTCTTGTATGAGATCATATATTCTTTATTTTTATTTTTTAGAAAAAGCCTTTCCATCTTAACTTTTATGTGAGCTATTTTGCTTTTATATATCCTTCATCTCACATAAGCATTTAAATATTATGATAAAAAATTAAAATTAAGTTTTTTTACCATATTTAATTAAATTAACATATTTGTAATATCTAATATTTCATAAACATTATACTTGTTTTAGGGAAACAATATTTGAGAGAGAATTGCTGTCTATTCTTAATGATAATAAGGGCGTCTTTAATATAGGATTACAATGCATAAATCCGAATCATACAAGGAAAAGTATTCATACATTGAATAGGAATCTTTAAGATTCTCCGAGATTATCTAATTAAACTCTATTACCATTAGGTCAAGTAATCTAGAGTTTGGGTCAACACACCAATAAGGATTTACTGAACACTCCCCCTTGTGTAGCCTAAACGTGGAGCTCCTCTCGTTGCTTCATTAAAAACCTTGCCGAGTAACAAAAAAACCCTGTGGGACAAAAAATAACTCCGGTTGAAGGGGAAAAAGAGCACAACACACCCTTCACGTTCGAGACCATACATGTAGACATCTCCCCCCTGATGTCTGCATCTCCCCCTGATGACAACGGTAATGGGAGTTCAGATAACTTCCGCAAACGATGCTACCAACATGTTCTCGAAAGTGGAATTTAGGCAATGACTTTAG
Source organism: Rosa lucieae (assembly GCA_024704745.1). Taxonomy (NCBI): domain Eukaryota; kingdom Viridiplantae; phylum Streptophyta; class Magnoliopsida; order Rosales; family Rosaceae; genus Rosa; species Rosa lucieae. The sequence goes on along the minus strand of CM045492.1, from coordinate 14,784,632 downwards.
TGAGCAAGCCTTGCCACACTGTTATCAGATTGAACCTAGTTCACTTTGATCTTGAGAAGAGTCTGTTGTTGCTGATTATGCTTGGCGTACGTTTGTCGCTTTTGATGTAGCTTGCTTCATTTGTTCAAAACAAGCAGCATTATCTTATACGCTTGTAGGCTCATCTGTGGTAGACTTCAAACTACAATTGTTCAACATGCGTAATATGGAATCCAACCATATACATTCGAACCACTTCGTGAATAGCAATAATCTCTGCATTGTTCGAAGATATAGCGACTAGAGTCTATTTTGTAGACTTCCAAAATATCACGGTCTTTACCCATGTTGAACACTTAACCAGTTTGGGAATGACCTTTGTGTGGGTCAGAGAGATACCCAATATCAATAAGACCTTCCAAAACACATGTTGTTTTGGGATGGGGATAGTGGACGCAGGCCAGTGTTGGCTGTGATCCTGGTGTGTGATGGGTCCGAATCTAATGTCTCTCTGTAGGGATAGAACAAGCTCATATCAATCGTACATCTTAAGTACTGAAAGATTTCTTTTTTCACCAATCCAATGGCGTCACGTTGGCGCACAGCTATACCTAGCTAACAAGTTCACAACATATGAGATGTCTGGTCTTGTGCATTGAGCTAAGTACAATAATGCGCCTATTGTACTCAAGGAAGGCACTCCTGCCTCTAGCACATCTTCGTCATCATCCTTTGGACGAAGAGGATCCTTTTCAGGATCAAGACTATGAACGATCATGGGGATGCTTGAAGGCTTGACCTTGTCAAAATATCAAAGCATCTATCAACACGATGCTCAAGTTCCAAACTGAGATATAATCGTGTTCTCCCAAAAATCTTTCATCTCAAACTCGGATTTGAAGTGTTCAGCGGTTTGCCTTAACTCTTTAAGGGCTTCCAATGAATATCATGTCCAACATGAACCGCGATAGAACTGAAACTTATTATGGAAACGCGTGGGGCATATCCGTTCCCAATCAGTAGTCACTTTAATGAGCGTTTCAACCTCTTTGTAAACGAGCTCCGTGGTCTAGAGCCACTTAAATTGGGTAAATGAAGTTCACCATGAACCTTCATGTATGTTCCGTATCTAGATCCCCATAGAGATACGTAGCGACCACATTTGTAAGCTGCATAATCAGTTATTTGGAAACTACCAAACTGACAGGGTAGTGGAGTGCAATGACATCCATTACGAGAGAATATGTCTCATCGTAGTCGATTCCAGGGCGTTTTGTGAGAAGCCTTACACCATAAGGTGAGATTGCCATCTCTTTTTCTCACCACTCTTTCTAACGAAAACCCATTAGTCAATAGGTTTTATGTTAGGAGGTGTTGGCATCATTGGCTCAAAAACCTTCCTCTTCGTTAGAGAATCCAACTTAACCTGGATTGCATCTTTCCATTTAGGCCAAATTTCTCTACGTTGGCATTCATTCATCAACGGAGCGTGGTTCGATATCATCAGACTCAACAAACTCATGCACAACGAAATGCATGACTACATCATCAATTATGATGGAGTTTTTATCCCATGTTTCATGTACAAGTGTAATTTTAAATAGCTCTATATTCTTAGGAATAGGTTCTGACGTTGAGGCGTCCCCCAACGATAACCATCACCCGGAAGATACTCATGAGACTGATTTTGAGTCTTGATGATCAAAGGATTGGAATGTGTCAAAGTATCCTTCGAACTCACAGGCCTCCCACGCATCCTACCTGGGGCCATGGCCTATAACGCTAGAGTGCCACTCTCTTTGGCGTTGGCGCCATGCCTACCTCCATGTAGGGTGGTGCTACGTCCTCTCGTAAGGACGTACTTCTTTGCAAGCATATTTGCAGCAGATGTGTAATCTCGTCACTTTAGTAGGGATCGAGATGACACATAATGGGGACAGACCACGACAATTCCTGTCATTCCTGCTGAACATCCGTGTTCTTATCTCCCCCTAACCACGGGAATATTGTCTCATCAAAGTAACATCTGCTAATTTAGCGGTAAGGAGATCGCCATGCAAGGGCATTAAGTGGCGGATGATTGTTGGGAGCTTAAATCCAACGTAGTTGCCCATTCGTCTGTAAGGACCCATCATAGGGTGTTGTGGCTGCACAATTGGCACATAAATGACACACTCAAAGATGCGTAAGTACGATACTTGTAGCCAGTCATTAGCTGTAACGCAGAGGTAGATCGAGTGGCGGTGGGTCGTAGACGAATTAGCATAGCTGTATGCGATATTGCATCACCCCAAGCGGGTATAAGGAAATTGGTGCGCATTACCAATGTCCGGACTACCATCGTAGTCGTTTCCGCGAGACCGTTTGGGTGTGTTCATGGGAATATAATGTCCAACATTAGTCCTAATGCATTAACCATCGCAAGTCTTTGATGTAAACTCTCTAGCATCGTCAAGTCCAATTGATGGAATATGATGATCCATGGAGTGAGCCCGTTGTTATATTTTCTAGGAGTGTAGCATAAGTAGCATTACAAGTGGACAATGATACAACATGTGATCAGCGTGTTTGCATGTCAACCAATATCATGAGATATTTAAACGTCCGCAAGTTGGTTGAATCAGTCCATAGGATCCCCATGGGTTCTATGTAAGAACAAAATGAGTATTTTCATATTCTTTGCATAGGACGGTCTCAGTCCTAGTTTCCCTAAGAAACGGGCTTTGTAAAACGAGCGAGAGGCTTTAGAAGTAACCAATGAGGATTTTGGTTGGGTCTGAGCATCTGAAACGCTATTTGAAGCAAAGTTGGTGATTGCTACATCACCTGGGGCGTCATCACTATGATGTACGCTATCCATGGCGTCATGGATAAGGACTATGCCAGCCCTAGGCTGGTGGTGGACGGCAGCGACAGTGGTCACTGATGTGCTCATATTTTCCTAATTTGTTATGCCTCTTAATCTTCATATTTATGTTTAGTTCTCCTTGTTTATGGTTCATTTACTTAGTTTAGTGTGTTTATAGGTATGAAGAGCAAGGAAGAGAAAAAGAGGGAAAAAGAGAGGAAAAGGATTGAAGGTGCTTTGCAATCCTAAAAACTGAAGCAGCCTCTGCAGAATGGCTAACTTTGAGGATTAAACTGTACTGATCCAGAAACAACCAGAAAAAGAGCCTTATATGCACGGAAAGCCCTGAATGTCTAGTTTCTGAAGAATTTTACGGTTCATGATTTCGATATTTCTAGAGGGAGATATGGCAGTTTAAATACAGGCAGTTCAGTCAATACGCGAATCTATGATGTGTTTCCAAGGGCTCGAGTTTTCAAGGCCTGAATGACTTAGCAAAATTCTGGGAAGATTGACCTAGCATTATGGATAGTTTGAGAGCCCAACATATGTTTCCTTGGAATTTTAGAGTGCCACATCACCTTTCTTTTGTGCTAAGTAATTAAGGAGTTTCATAGGCCTAAAGCAAGGAGGAAAAGTTGCATCTTATAAAAGAAGAATGTGTCAAGATGGAGAAGTACCATTCAATATCAGATTTTCATCAAAGAAAGCTGCTGCCATCACATGTTCACCTTCCATCTCCATTTAACAAGTTCTTTTGTTTTTAAGATTTTCTATCATGTTTTCTTTGAACATGAGTAGCTAAACTCCTTTTCTAGGGCTAGGATGAGGCCCTAGCATGATTGTTTACAAGTTTTGATATTCAATTGATGGATTATAGTTTTTTTTCAGATGAATTCTTAATCTCTACTTGAATTGTTGCTTATGTTAAGTTCTATTGATTCGCGACCTTTAGGGCTTTGCATCTAGTTATCAAAAGATGAATTTGAGCTAGCGCAATATAATTCATTTAGCTTCATGTGATTAAGAATTGTAAATTACATTATTACTTGAGAAAAGAATAATGATTTGCTTGATTTCCTTGTTTTCTAAAACATAATGAGTCCTGCATGTTAAATTTATACCTGAGAAGGATAAACTGCATAGTTAGGATATCGACCTTTACCCGAGAGGGAGAGAATCATGCACTTAAGGAAAACTATGGTCTAGAGTACCTGAGAAGGACTTAGATACTGGAATTATCATCTGGAGAAACGAAAGAATCCATTGGTTGGTTCAAAACGTAGATAAGATTGCTTGTGGTTGATTCCGACACCCTAGCCTCATCATCATCATCATATTCTTACCTTTAATCATTATAAACTCTTCTCAATTTCAATTTATTTAGATTAACTTTTTAAGTTTCTGTTTTTGAATAATTTTCCCATTATCATAAACTCTTTCAAAACCGTGAAAATCATAAGTCCTAGTTTGAGTCATTGTGTTTGTCTTAGTTGATTTGTGTTTCTTGTTTTGTGTGTTCTTTTAGTTTAGTTAACTAAGGTTTTCATATTGTGAAGTGAACTAATATCCTCGTGGGAACGACAACCCCTTCTCTTCCATTACTATACTACATCCACCCTGTATATCCATCTAGCAATTTCCCATCATCTTATCAAGCTCCAATTTATCAACAAGAAGATCCTACTATTAAGGAGATGGTGGTTGAGCTATTCAAGAGATTAGAAAAATTTGATCACGAGGTTGAAAGGCTTAAACATGATCAATCAAAGCTTGAAGAAAGGCAATCCAAGCTTGCACAAGCATTATTGGAAATTGAACTTCATATATTGCAGCTTGCTAATGCTTGGGAGTTAGAGGACGAAAGGCATGCTAGTGGAAGAGAAGAAAATTTTGATCGTAAGCCCGATGAGGAAGATGACTATTTTGAGCTACATATTATTGATGATCAAGCTACCGAGAGCACCTATCTTCCTTCTTCTACTAAAGTTCCTATGGTGCTATGTGCTAACAAGCCAAAGAATGAAGAACCTGAATTCAAAGACGTGAGATCTCATACATTGGATGCTCTTGATGAAGTCACCACTGTGGTGGTTGATGCACCAAATTTTCAAGCATCTGCAGAGTACCAAATTTGCGAAGTTTTCCCTTTTTTACCCTCCAAGCTCGTTCTTCCCATTATTCCAGCTCCAAGACTTGAGCTCATCTGTGTTTTCAAGACTTCCTCAAGTTCTAAGGATGAGTTCCTCCCACAATCACTTCAACCTCCTTGGCCACCTCCTCTGCAATTGATGATGCTCTACTTAAAGTCGAATGCAAGAAATAGGGAACGCCCGCAAAAGAAAAAGATAAAAAGGAGGGAGCGTTACAGATTTGAGAAAAGCAATTGGAGAATTGGAAATTCTCGTATACTGCTGTTTGCTGTTGGGATCTCAAGGAAGCTACTATTTTGGATATTTCGGGTATCTCGGATAAAGAAATCAGTTTTTACAGTGAAATTTGGGTTGTGATAACTTGCAGCAGGAATGTCCGTTTTTGACATGTAATATGTCGATTTTATGTGATTTGACGAGAGCTACAAGACTCATTGCAAACTCATTGCTTTGCAATGAGCTCGGACAAATTTTGGCCAAATAATTCTGTCTTCAGTGTCCGATCCTGGAGTTAAGTTTCAACAACCATGGAGATTCTACTTGGAGCATCTCTTGTCATGGCCTTTCTTCCTCTTTGTCTGCATCCAAGGAGCTCTAATCTCAATCTTTGCTCTTTACTTTTCTTTATTTTTTGTGCTTCTTCCCTTACTTGTTTGATGCATTACTGCTAGCTAATATTTTCAACATTGAGGACAATGTCTCACTTAAGTTTGGGGGGAGGAATTTAGATTCTTGTTTTTATTTTTTAACTTCACATGTGGTAGAAGCTAGTAGAAAATACTGGAAATAAAAAAAATATAATATAATAAAAAGGTTCTGTTTAGTTGTTATTTGTGAGTCTTTTGCTTTAGTTTCTTCCAACACCTAGGATGAGAACTTGAATTTAATCCTTGTTAGAGCTGATGAATATGATAAGCATCGATTTAGGTCTGGACATCAATCTTTTGTTAATGCTTTCTTATGATGATCATGCTTGAAACACGACAGCCATTGTTAATATGAAAATTTGTGATCTAGAGAAGCATGTGGCGGTTAGTGTAGACTTGTATAACCTATGTGAGTATTGAGCCTATTGCCTATTCTTGAGAGTGCTTTACATAGTTCCGTGATCTTTCTTGTTAGATAGGTTGTACATGATCTCATTATTTTGTACTAGAACTTGCTTCAATGACTCTCGAGACTTTGTATTGATTCACATGATTTTTGGGAAGGGATTAAGGCAATTAGGATCACCACCACCATGGCCATATAGCCTCCATCCCTGATTATATTATCTCTTAGTTAGCCCTTTGAGCCAAAATAAGCCTTTTCTTTCATAAAACACATATTCCGAGCCCTTAAAAACATATCCTACCTATGTTCTGAGAAATTGATGGAGCACTATGAAGATGCATATGAGGAACTTTGGAGTAAAGAATGTGTACTGAGGAAAACAAGTTTGGGGGTTGTGATGTGTACGTGAAGGCAAAGTGGAGTTTGCAGGTCATACTTCTAAATTTCAGTTAAGGAGTTATCATTGTCTAAGTAGTTTTGAATGCAAAGGGTGTGTCTGAATAGTGACAACAAGAAAAAGAAAAAAAAAAAGTTGGACACACCTTAGTTATTGTTTCGAAGGAAATTGCTGTTGTCTAAAGCATGAACTTGTAGTAGCAGCTTGGATATGAGATGTTTTAATGCAAAACAGAGCTAAAGAGAAGAAGAAGAAAAACAAATTTGACGTTACAATAGAAGAGCTCTAAAAGGAAGTTTTCCAAGCTTGGCAAGTGAAAGCAAGAATGAGAAGCTGCATTGGGAAAGTGACAGAAAGAAAAAAAAAAGAGGTTGTGTGTTAAAATGGAGGAAGTTGACGTGGTACCAAGAAGTAAGATTTGAAACTTGGAGTCTATGGTGCTGATTGTCTTCATTGTTCAGTGGTGTGAAAAAAAAATTACAGAAAATTCAGAAGACTAAAGTATTGAGAATCACAAACGTTAGAGCTATGTCTTGAAGTTTTCATGAAGACTTTTGGAGTATAAGGAGGTTAGATTGAAGCCAAGGTCCAACACAATGAAATTTGGCCTTCCTTGTTCGTTCTTTTGAGAAGTAAAAGTGTAACAACTATGAGAATTCGGCGATCTTAAGTCTCGACTTATTTTTGCTCTATATATTTATTAGAACCTTTGAATTCCTTTATCTTTCGTTTCTTTTAGCCAAAACCCTAAGCCCCATTACAACCGTAACTAAAGACCTTTATGATCCTAGGAGAATTGTGAGGCAATTTGTGGAGATGAGTCAAAGAGGTTAGCCTATGGGGCAAGTCTATAATTTAGGTGATAGATATTCTTGTATGAGATCATATATTCTTTATTTTTATTTTTTAGAAAAAGCCTTTCCATCTTAACTTTTATGTGAGCTATTTTGCTTTTATATATCCTTCATCTCACATAAGCATGAGTGAATAGAATTACCCAGAAAATTTGAGTGCTTCATTGTGAGTGAAATCCTTGGTGTGATTTGAAGTTGAAGCTGATTTTCAAGTGTGTATTTGGATTGTGGAAATTTGTATTGATTTATGGCTGTCTACACAAGCATGGTTGTTATCGGAATTTATTAGCACTCGATTGAAAGTTTTATGGACCTGTTTTGATAATTGTTGCTATTTGGATGCTATAAGTTTGAGATTGATTCTCTAAGGTGATTGGAAGGATTAGGAACTTTTCTTTATTCTTGTGTGTTTGTTCTAGTTAGTCATTAGTTTCTATTCTTGTTTTGCTCGAGGACTAGCAAAGACTAGTCACACTTAGTCCAAGAATCAACTCGTTGATTCATGCTTCATTTCACTCAAGAAAATAGATGTCCGTGTGAAGTCTTTAGTAAACTGATCATCATATCATGACTAGGATGACCTATCCTATCGTGACAAAGCCAATATGTGTTTAAATCCAAGAGATCTTCTCTCATAACTTTTATTGGATTTAATAGCCCGGATAGTGACATAGAGTCCACTAGAGAGACACATAAATTTCTCTAAGATGCGCCTTTATTCGCAATCATTAGAGGTGTTGCAAAAGAACTCATTTAAGTTCTCTACATGCATTTTCGCATGGAATCCGTTGGCTATTCATAGGGGCGATTTTCCCTAGGAGCGTAGAGAGTTTCTGCGACAATAATCAAGGTGCCTTTTGGTAAGGGGAACTTGGGCTATTCCATGTCCTTGAATTAATATTGGTGACCCAGCCATCGTAGTCACAAAGTAATATGCTCAGAATTAAAATGGAGTCATAATGAAAAGAACTCAAAATTTTATTCATAAGCCAACGGAATACATCATTGTCTCTTAACCATTAGGAGAATCTAGTCCAAATGCTAGCTAATGCAAAACAAAGGTAGTCGTTTGATTTCTTTCGGTAACTCCAAAATAAATATGACCAGGTGAGTAGAGAGATTTCGGTGGAGAAAAGTTTGCTTAAGTACCACTTATCTCAAAACATTCCTAGACATCACACTCATTTTGGATGAGCCTATGTGAAGAAAAACTAAACCAATGGCATTTACTACAAAGTATATGGAAATTGCCTATTACATCTCTTGGAAAAATAAAGACTTAAACAGAATTGGCGATCTATTGATCCCAACCAGATTTGTAGTCTTCAACCCTTCACTCTAGATCATCTTCTTGATCTTCTTGTTCCAGGTAGTGAGCTTCTCTTGCTTCACAATATGCTTTGTAGGCGGTGACAATTTCTTCACGAGCTCTACAAATGGGTGCCCAATGACCGGATACTCCACATCGAGAACATACATCTCTTTGCTCAGACTCCATTGATTGAGGTGCTTTGAAAGCGTCATTTAGATAGCTCTTAGTGTTAGTGGCGCCACCAACATGGCCAGAGGCGTTGCCTCCCTCTCTCTTTCCACATTTACCTCTTCAGTTCCGTGTTCGCCTATTTAGGCTGTTACCTTCCCAAGTAGAGCGATTATATGGACCAAAACGTCTAGAAGTATGCCTAAGATTGGGGTTTCGCTCTTGGCGACCTCTCTTAGGGGCGCGACTATAATTGTATTCCGGAATATGCTTATTTCCATGGATTTCGAATTATAGTTCTTAACAAGGATGTTGTCATGCTTTTCAGCGACATTCATAGCTCCAATTAGCTCATGAAACCTTGTGATCCGTCTTGCAGTAACATCGATTCGATAGTTCTTAGCAACCATCAATGCAAAGACGGGGAAGGTAGAGAGAGTCTTCTCAATCAACATCGCATCTGTGATCTCTTTACCACAGAATTCCATTAAGGATTTAATGCGAAGTGCTTCCGAGTTGTAGTCAAGAACTGACTTGAAATCACATAAGTGGAGGCTATGCCATTTCACTTATATCAAGAAGCAGGGAGTCACGGAAGTTGCCAAATTTTTTTTTGAGTGAAACCCACAGTTTTTTTGGGTCTTCTTCATTCATACACTTGTACTGGAGCGAATCATCCATATGACGAGTCATTAGGGTGATGGCTTTCGCCTTATTTGCCTCTAAGGCTGCTCTATTTGCTTCCAAAGCTTGAGCTTGCTCAACAGTTAGCACATCCTGGCTAGGCTCGAGAATCGTATCCAGGATTCCATCGGCCTTGAGATGCTGGCGGACATCACGAACCCACTTGTGATATCTAGAGCCAGTTGTTCCCAATGGAGCAAACTCCAACTTGTTCAGGTTACTCATCCTGAAAGAGAACAATAAATTAGGGTTAGTTTCGGAGCGTAAAAGGCTACTACGAAAACATATAAAATTTCTGAGCGCAGTCGCTCCCAAGAAATTATGAATTTCTAAGCATAATCGCTTTCAAGAAATTAGGAATTTCAGAGCGTAGTTGCTTCTAAGAAATTCGATTCCAAGAGGGATTGGATTAAATCGAAACAATGATGTGTTTGTGGAGCTTGGAGTGAGCACGAACCCTCATAGTTCGGCTTAATTTGGTCTCCCTTATGATGAAGAAAGGGGGTAGAAGAAGGGAGCTTGCAAGTCCCTGAGAAAAAGAAGCAAAAAAGAATAAAAAACTTTTAGTAAACCACACCTTTTAGGATTGCAGAGCGTATTTGATTCTCGTTGTAGGATTGCAGACGAGCTTCAGTCCTAGGCGAATCAAACTTGTTGAAATTCGGAGCATTTTTCGCTTCTGAACAGCTCCCACTTCGATTGGTGTATAGGTCTCAAAACGACTCCAATAGGGATTTCGGGGCTTGCAAACTAACTGATATGCACAGGAACGAGAGGAGAAACAAGGAGGAGAAGGATGCAATGGGCATGCAGCAGTGCTGCAGGGGCAGCAGACGTGCGGCAAGGTTGCAGGAGAGCAGCGGCGGTGAGTCTCAAAGGTGGTGAGGTGGCTAGGGTGGGCTAGGTGCTTGCGGTAGTGACGAAGATTTTCAGGTTTTTGGTTTTTGTGGTTAGGGCTCGTGCTGATAACGTGTTTCAGGGAAACGATATTTGAGAGAGAATTGCTGTGTATTCTCATTGATAATAGGGGCATGTTTATATAGAATATTACAATGCATAGAATCTGAATCATACAAGGAAAGGTAATCATACATTGAATAGGAATCTCTAAGATTCTCCGAGATTATCTAATTAAACTTTATTACTACTTGATCAAGTAACCTAGAGTTTGGGCCAGACACACCAATAAGGATTTACTTGAACAATACTCGTATTATCTTTAATCAAAATAGTAAAAATAGCACCTCATATAGCACCTCATTGTTGGAAATAATAGCACCCTCATATAGCACCTCATTGTTGGAAATGATAATTAAGTCATATATGAATAATGCAATAAGGGGATGCTAAAATGAGAGCAACACCCCCAAATAAAACCTATTAATAGAGTTGCCCTCAGAGTTGTTGTTAAGAGCGAGTCTCCAATACGACCATCCAAGTGTATGGCACAACCGCCCAATAAGGGTACATACAGATATGCATGACAGGAGGAAGGGGAAAAAGACACGGTACAGCCCCCATGCAGATATGCATGACAAATTTATCTTCATTCACATCAGTAATCATCGCCTCTTGATATGACCTCTTTGCAGGTTGGCCGGAGCAAAATTGTATGCTCAAACTGAGATACATAGCTCCCTTTAACATCACAGAGAGGAGGAAGAGGCTGCCAGAAGAAAAACAAAACCATTACATCAATTTCAATTCAGCAAAATGATAATACAGCAGAAGATTAACAGAAGCTATGTTGTATTATAAAGTTCAGATGATCCCTAAAGTATAATGCATCCCCTTAACAGGAGTAATGCACATATTTTGTTGTCAGCAACATTTATCAACCGAGAAACTGTCAAGCTGCTCAGACTATTTTTCAATACAAGAAAAATTTGAAAGCCCGCCAACAGGGAGCAGCCCTAATTACACTAGTGCATATTTGAAAAAGAGATTTTCACCGAAGATATTTCAATTTAACAAGGAAAAAATTTATGTTTCCGAGATGCCCGTCTTATAACCCACATTAAAGCAGACATTTATATATACGAATCCATATGTCTATAAAATTCGTATCGCCTATCACTAGTAGTCAGATCCTAACTTGATTTTTCTGTTTCTGTCAGTTCACCAAATGCTCTACCAACTCATCCGTAGTCATTCAATGCAAGCAATCCCTAAGAGCAAGTTCACCCGTAGTCAAGAAAAGGCAAAGTCGAGAAGTCAAGAATTCGACCGGTCAAGTTACTATTCACTGTCACTGGACATGAGTTTATACCCGTTGTTTTTCTTGCCCGGTCAGCCTGTTCACATTCACTGTTCACACAATTTACTGTTCACCGGTGGGTTTTACTGTTTAAATTCACTGTTTATTTCCCCTGTTCACTGGCTTCTTTGCTCTTTTTTTACTGTTCATTAAAATACTTTGCAGAAACCACATAGCCTTCACCACCAAACACACACTCCCCCAAAACCGTCTCCCATACTCCCACGCACTCACTCTGTACGGTCCAATCCACACTATTCCATATCTTCAATCCAATCCCATCTCTCCTTCTATCTTCCTCCACTTCATTTCACTTCCTCTGTAAACATATTCTCTCTTTAATGGAGGTTTCGACAACGTCAAGGTGGAGAAAGCCAGCGCCATGGGGAGGTACAACCGTCTCCGCACCATCGCCAGGCTTTTCCGCCTCGCCGAGCTCTGCGTCGCCGCCGTCTTGCTCTCATGGACCTTCACATCGCCAGGACAGATTTTTCTGCTTTTCTTCACTTTCACCCCTGAAACTCTCTCTTCTCTCTCCTCAGCCGAGCTGGCAGCCCTCACCCCCAGTCAAGAATTTAGTCATTTGCTTGCCCATTTCTTTGGCCTTGGTCATGAAAAGGCAAGGCTTGCCTGGTCAAAGATGGACCGGTGGAAGCAACAAAATGACTTTGGCCGGTCAACACATCATCATTTCCCCAATTTGCCCGGGCAAAGTGCAACCGCTGCACTTGCTCTAATACATGAATCCCAGTACAAACAAATGCAGATTAGTACCATAAGGCTGAAAGCAATGTACTTTTAACTTATGGTTAGTGGTCGCACATCCTTATGTGTCAACAGGACAGACGATACTTGAGTGCAAATTATTTGTGCTTCGCTTCTCACACTCGACTACATTTCTAGTATGACACTATAGCTCAGAGCTAACTTATATATAAACCCTTTCCCTAAGACTAAAGCATACTAGAGCAACAACTAAACGACATGCGACGCATGTATATCATGGACCTAAAATAAATTATTCACTTGAAAGTGACAGTTACAGCTTGTGTGTCATTAACTGTAACATATGCATTACTATATAAGTTATCGTACTGAGTTCCTGTGGATGATTATTGCATAATAACAAAAGTCAAACTAAAGGCATGATTCATGATACTAATTAAGTCATTAGTAATGAAAATTTGTTATTTTATGGGTACTGACATGAGCAGTTAATATACAAATATTTGGATAAATGCTGATAGGTGGAACATACCTGGACAATGCCAGCATCGCACAAATTCTTAAGCGCCATAAGATACTTGGTCTCCCCCAGGCGGTCTAAATATCGCCTGCAGAACGCCAATGTGGAGAAGTTCTTGTTAATTGTTGCTAGCAATTGCTTTGCCCTAGGCAGCCTCAGTGGGATGTGGCCGGCATCAAAATTTTTCATGTAATGGCTGCACTCTAGATCTTCTCTGACATATCCTTTCCCTAAATAAGTTAAATAACATGGGACAATTAGCACAGCAAGCCACATGTGAAGTACCATCTATTTCACACCCAGAAATCAAATTACTGCCAACTACAAAAACTTGGTTTTACCAGTTGATGCGAAAGTTTCAATCGCAAAAAATTCACCCTCTTCCATTTTTGTCTGCTCCCCTCCTCTCACAATGGGAACTGATTTTCCAGCATGGATTTGGTAAGGTCCAATGCCATGTCCATTCAAGTTCCGGATACTTTTAACTGCCACAAGTATCCATAATTTATTATATGACGAGAGAAAACACTAAAATCTCTATTTGATGTGCAAATACAAATACAAGATTTGCATAATCTCTACTACTTTATTTCCAACAAGGGCATAACGTCTTCTGCTACATCACTTGATAACCAAAACTTTGGAAGAGGCACCAAGCACTTACTATTGCCAGTTCATTGAATTGCATCGTTAATTATGTTTTGCAGAACTAATTTAAAGCTGAGGCACAAGAACATGGTTTTTCCCAAGCAATATGATGGTTAAAGTTCAACTAAAAGAAAAGGCCTCTGACAAAATAGTGAAAAGGCTATATGCATAACATGTCTTACCCTTCCCAGCAGCCCCATTTACAGGAGCCTTGTTCACCAGACTGCCTTTTTTTAAGAAAATAAGAATGCTGGAAGTAATAATGCTACACATTATACCATTAAGACTATGACCAAAGTAACTATCTCATAATCTCATATCATTAGGAAAATTACCTTGATACACCTTCCCATTTATTTCAACCTCATATGATTCAATGACTTCTTGGATTGCAGCACCAACATCACAAAGACGCACATCAATTCCAGACTCCTAAAAAAAATATGAGACCGATAATAACTGCGTAAGAAGCTTATTGATTAAGGCACTAAAGTCCAATTCTGGTAAAACTCCATGCTGTAAATATGTAATGATGATCAATCACAGGATAGTAATAATTATAGAGCAGAATACAATTTACAACCCTGAGGTCTACAGTGTTCCAATGACAATACCTGTCAGGGGACTGAACTAGGAACTCTAGATAGCAACAGCCAAGTAAGAAACCAATGTAAGAAAGGAAAGAAAAAAAAAAAAAACTTTTAAGTACCAATGAACAGAAGAGAGGCAAGTTGGATGAGATCCCACACATGCATACAACAGATTCATTTCCTATACAGCCCTTTTGGTTTTTTTTTTTTTTTGGCAGAGGGCAGTCCATGGTCCCTTCTATGGTCTGCCTAATCCCTGTTGTTCAAATTTTGACAATGTTAACACCAAAGTATTGAAGTTGTTTCATTGTTACCCGGTCGTCAGTTTGATCACACATTAGTGGCACCCACGATCTCTGGTCTCTTGAAGTGTATTTTGCGATTTCACATTTTTTTTTTCTTGGCTCCCTTTCTATTTTTATGTACTGTACTTACTGTTTATTCAATGCTTTTTCTAGGCGGTCTTGGGCACAAAAGGCTGCAAAAAATCTAAAAGCTCAAAATCCCCTTCAATCAATAGTGGTTGGGTCGTGGAACCCACTAGCGCCACTTCCTCACTTAACGTATGTGCGTATGGTAACAATGAAACAGGTTCTAAGGTTTTGACATTATCAAAAATAGAATAGGGAAACACTTAAAAATAAGGGCTAAATATTAGTTAGTACCTTGTAGTTTAGGTTCAAAATCAATTCAGTCTTTAGACTTCTAATTTTATCAAAAACACCACTGCACTTTCAATTTTGATCTAATATGTCCAATTTGTTAATATTTAGTTATGGGTTCAAGTTATAGTTGGATTATTTGTTGAAAAATTATTTATTTTTAATAGTAGAACTCACTCCTAAATTGACTATGCAGACCACCTCAACACCACATCATAAAACATAGGCCATATATGAGCCATATTAACAAGTTAAATAATTCAATTGTCGGAAAACTAACAAATTGGACCTATTAGATCAAAATTGAAAGTGCATGGGTGTTTATGATGAAATTAGAAATTCAGGGACTGAATTGATTTTGGACCTAAACCACAGGATAGTAATTTGTATTTAGCCATAAAAAAAATGGATACCACAGGGTATTAAACTGCATGTTATAATAAAAATCCAGTTAATAAGCTAGTTATAATACCCCAGCAGAGCAGTAGAATGATTCAAAAAGTCAGTGACATGAAGACTACTTTCTTAGAAAGACAGAGAAACCACTCAAAGAGATGTTACTAAAAAAGAAGCACAGAAATAGGAAGACTGAAGGTAATCTTACTGGACGCCCACATAAAATGGTATTCTCACAACATCTAAATCTTTCCTCCCCTCCAGTATTAAGCATGCCCACTGTAAAAACACAATCCTGTCAACCCTCCCCACCCTATCTACCCACGCCATTCTCATTTATACCAAATACTGCAAGTCAAAATTTGTTTATCACTGATACAGTATCTCGCATCCTTTTATGAGTGTTAGGAAATAGGAATGCCTTCTTCTCTTTGGTTCACCCCCCCCCCCCCCCCCCCCCCCCCCTCTTTATTTCTGAAAAGAAACACCTTCCAGTGAAAGTAAAAGAGGAACAGGAGCTGTGGACAAGAAGTTCACAGCCAAAAAGAACAGGGTAAAACATCAGCAAAACACACAGGAACAAGAAAGCACTAGTGACACACTAGCCTAGGGGACACAAAGCCTGAAAACTAAGCTACAGCAGCCTTTTAGTCCTGAACAATAGAAGATGTAGATTTTGAATTCATTAAAAATGGAAACCCATAAGGATGATAAGAACCTAGCTCTCCCAAAGCTCATCAACCCCCACACCTTTGTAATCTCCTCTTTGGTTTTCAATAGACTTGATCACCACAATACTGAATACTTGGGGACCCTCGTTAACAGTGTAAAGAAGAAGGCCAAAAAATTACGACTTGATTGCACATATGTTTCAACCAAGTTAGTATATATGACGTAATCTTGACAAATGAATTTTAATAGAATTTTGTGTAATGGATATCTACCATTCTTGGATTATGATAATTTGAGTCATTTTGTAGTTACTCATCATATTATCCACTTAAACATCCTATTCTCAAACTCACAACAACAAACAACTACTTTACAACAATAATTTTCATGGACTTAAACCAAACAGTTATACAGATTTTGATGGACTTATAGAAATTGTATGAAGATGGGGTCAATTGACACTTAACAGAACAATAGGATACACTTCAAAAGTGTATTTGTTTAATACTGAGGAGATAAGAGTACCTTGATACCCGTATTTGTTGCTTCACGTGAGGCTTCAAGTAGTGGATCAAACATAGGATTGAATGCTGCTGTAAATGCACAGTCAACTATATGACCTGTAAAGTCAACAATAACTCGGATGATGCCTTGCCCTTCAAAGCGTAAGATAGTTCACCACCAAGAGGTGACTTCTGAAGAGATATCAAAATACACTCAAGTAGTTGAAATTGAATTACCATCAATATGAGTTCCAAAATCTAATTTCATCACATCATCATACTGAAGCACCGTCTTGTCCCCTGTATTTGGGGTCCAATGAGCAGCAACCCTCATAACACGGAGCAATGAATATAAATACAACCATATGAAGGACAATAGACGAAATAAAATTCATGGCTGACATATTAAAAAAGATTACCAATTCAAAGAGCATCCTGTGGGGAATGCAATGCCTGCTTCCAGACCATTCTCGGATATTAACTTACGGACTGTGTTCTCCAAAGTCTCACACAAATCAGTCATCAACATTCCAGGCTTTAAAATCCCTTGATGTATTTCCGTACCTATTTAAATGTTACCAAAAAGCCACCAGTTGGTTTCCTCTCCAGGATATTATAACTTAAGAAGCAACAAATTGACATAATGAAATTGCACCTGGCGATGAACTTCTGCAGCTCGACGAACTGAATTATATAATGGTTTTTCAAGGCGCTCCAACTCCCTCTTCTCTTCAGAAGTAGTCCTCCACAAGTTGCTGAAACACAATACAAAATTTGAGCTAAAATCTTCAATAAAATATGCAACAAAAATGCAAGACCTACAAGGATCAAGTATCGTGCAAACTAGAAAACTGGGATACATTTAATTTACAGGATAATAAATCTAACAAGAGTATATTCCATTACTGACTATTCGATGCTTCTGGTCATGCATCTCCAATGAATTCCTCAATCAGATACTGAGATTGGAAATCAGTTTCACTGCACTTATATCAACTCCCCCCCACCCCAAAACAAAACAAAACAAAAACAAAAACAAAAACAAAAAAACAAAACACAAAACACAAATTCTTGATCATCATATTCTAAGTTGCAGAGAACATTACAAATTTGACCATAATTTTTAGTGGATTACAAAATCACAACCCCTAGAAAAGTGCCTAAAAGCTTTGAAATATGTAAAGTTACGAGAAAACAGCATATACTCACTCATCTCTATATTGTTGAATTTCGCCCTCAGGAAACTCCCCATGTGGGAACAGATCAATAAGAGGAATGGATGGTGGATCAGTTTGCCCACTTAAAGATTGTGGATCAGTATGCTCTGCCTGTGCTTTCTTTTTCCTGCACATAAGAAAAGACATTATCAGCTTTCTAGTGAAATTGTTCTGAATAAACTTATAAAAACCAGAAATGTTCCTTACTTGCTCTTATTTTTCTTCTTCTTCTTTTTTGAAACATCTGCACAATGAAAACATTAGGAACACATCAACAAATTGGAGTATAAAACAATAAAGCTGTCCAGCAAAGGTAGAACTCCACTTACTATTAAAGTTAATTCACAATACTAAGAACTTCCGATTATAATAAGGCAGAGATACTATGGAACTCTTAACCCTGGAAGAGGATCACCCACTTGCTACCCTAGGGATTCTTAGGTACAAAACCTGTGACTGAGTGGAAGATGTGATGAGTTCTGAAAACCTTATAATTTAAAACATAGTTTTCCTGTTTTTGCATGGCAAATTCCCAAAACAAACCGTTAGTCTCATACTCTCACCTGGTTGGGATAATTGGAAAAGTATGGACGGTCAAGACATGGACAAGACTTAAGGTAACTCGAATAGGACCATTAGAATGGATTACATCAATCCTACAATCCAAGATTTGTACACTTTATTTTCTCTTCTAATGGAAGGGAAGATTGTACGGTGGAACCAGACTCCTGATGAAGAATAAATTAGGTGGTTGCATGCAGAGTTTATGGTACCAATTTTGCAAACGAGGAGGAAATATATAGATAGTTGGCATAAAGTCTAGTAGTGGTCTACATACTTAATGTGGCCTTCACTACTTTCGAGAATAGGCCAAGTCTGATCTGTACCAAACTGATAACTTATTAGGATGTGCTCAAGTTACTTGATTATCAAACCCAATCAGAAAAGTTGCTATCTGAGGCAGGATACCTCGCCGAGTTTGACTATTAACAAACTAGTACAACTAGTATCATTTAGCCCATCCTTTACGTTTCTATGATTTCACAAAGGTCCACCTGCACTCTCCTAGTGATCCATCAGTCTACGTTACAGAGAAAAAGAGGAAATAAGCGTTGCATGGCAGTGGTATTGAATATGAAAATATAACCTTTGTCTTCATCCTCATCTTTCTGAACAGTTGGAGATTGTTGAGCGTCTTCTCCATTACCATTGCCATTCGAAGATTCTACAGTCCCATTTTCCTCGCAAGGAATATTTTCATCCAAGTTCTCCCCTGCCATACCTAATTAGATGGAAAAAGCTTTCAAGTTTGAATTCATACAAAACAATAGAACACCGTATTCAGTGGCGGAACCGAGAGTTAAAGCCTAGCTGGGCTAACTCTCAAAACTAGGAATATATATATATATATATATATTGTAAACCTTGATGGTAGGAGAAAAATTTATCAACCGAAGAGAAAAGTAGCAAAACAGATCATTTTGAACCCAATTTAACCGTGCTAACTGAACTCAGCTAAATTGACAACAGCTAATGTAAACAAGCAGTAGCAAAATGAAATGACAATAAAAACATAAATGAATCAACCCACCAAAATATTGCATATATTCCTCTAATGAAAAGCCCTCAAAACTTAATTGAATCCAAACGTACGTACGATAAGAAGGCATGGATGTTACCTTTCGAAAAGATGGAGTGATGATTGTTGATGCCGTGAGGAGAGAAAGGAGAAGGATGAAAAACTGGAAGAAGAAAGACGACTACGGCTTCAAACAGCCGCTTCTGGGCTTTGTGTAAACAAGAGCTTCGCCTTGTGTATAGCAAACGGCGTCGAAATTTCTTCTGTTTTTTGTAAATAAAATAGAAAAGTTTAAGTACTGCTTGCGATCAAAATTGAAGTTCAGATATCATCAATAAAATAAAAAATAAGTTCAGGTACCATTTAAGATAATTACCCCTTCTAATTTGTTAAAAGACCATTCTAAATCTTCTCGTTCTATGGTCTTCTATAATCGATCTCCAATCTCATAGATACAAAGACTACGGACAATCGATCAATTTGGGCAATTTTACCGATAACTAAAGACCTCCACTAAAACCATGAAACCACTGTGAGCATTTCAGAAAAAGCAGTGTAAGCCTCAGCTGAATATGTGATTTGCTGGGAGGATATGGAATATGTGATTTACTGACTGCTATATATAGTTTCATTGTTTATTACAAATGTGATGTGCTCAAAAGATTATCAAGATTTCAATTTCAATTTCGTAGACTCGGCTCTTCTTGTGCGCATAACTTCATGATCCGGTATATGAATATAATAATTAATAAAAGAACCCAAGCACCAATCACGTCTCATCAATTAAAGAAAATAACCAAGACTTGAGATAAGTTGTTGAATATTGTCATGGACTCTATGAAAAGTCAAAAAGAGCACACGGTAAGCCATTCAAATACGCCACTAATACAAACCAAAATCGTGGAATTAAAACAGTGGAAAATTAGACAAAAGTACTTGTCAATTTTAGACTTGTTGAAGGAAAACCTAATTTGTGTTTAGCCCAAACTCTAGGTTACTTGACCTAGTGGTAATAGGATTTAATTAGAAGGATCTAGAATCCTAATCAATGTAGAATTACTTTCCTTGTATGATTGAGATTCTATGCATTGTAATCCTCTATATAAAGAGGCCCCTATTATCAATGAGAATACACAGAAAATTCCTCTCAAATTCAGTTTCTCTACAACACGTTATCAGCACGAGCCCTAACCCTGAAACCCTATAATCGTAGCCCTCAAATCCCAGAAAAATCCGCCGCTACAGTAATCGCTACAGTACTTCCGACTGCTACAGTGCCCGCTGCTACAGTACTCCGCGACTTTTCCGACAACTTTCCCGCTGACTTCCGACGACTTTTCTGGACAACTTTTAGGACAGCTACAGTAACTCCGGCAGCTACAGTACCTCTGCTACAGTATTTCCGGCAAGTTTCCGCTGACTTCCGGCGACTTTTCTGGACAACTTTTCGGTCAGCTACAGTAACTCCGGCAGCTACAGTGCTTCCGGCAGCTACAGTACCCCCCGGCTGCTACAGTACTTCCGGCGACGGTTTTTCCGACCATCTTTTAAGGTAAATTTTTCTAAAAGTTCCCGTTTTTGTGAAGTTTTTCAATTTCTTTTCTTCTTTTCTCGGGGACTTCCAAAATCCCTTCTTCTACCCCCCTTTCTCTACATAGGGGAGACCAAAAGCCGAACTGTGGGGGTTCGCGCTCACTCCAAGCTTAGAGCTTGTAGAGTCCTCCAAACTTAGAGTTTGTTGAGAAGAAAACGATCGACCATATACATCGTCGTTTCGATCTAATCCAAAACCCCTCTTGGAATTGGATTTTCTTGGAAGCAACTACGCTCAGAAAATTCCTAATTTCTTGGAAGCAACTACGCTCAGAAATTTAATAGTTTTTCGTGGTAGCCTTTTTCGCTCCGAAACTAATCTTGTGTTGTTTTTCAGGATGAGTTACCTGAACAAGTTGAGCTTTGTCCCACTCGAGACAACTGGCGCAGGATACCATAGGTGGGTCCGAGATGTGCGCCAACATCTTAAGGCTGATGGAATTCTGGAAACCATCCAAGAGCCTGGTCAGAACGTGCTCTCAATGAGCAAGCTACTGCTTTTGAAGCAAAACAAGCTAAGCCATAATTCTCATGACAAGGCACATGAATGACGCGCTCCAAAATGAATACCTCAATGAGGAAGACCCAAGAAAGCTATGGGTAGAACTAGAGCAGCGATTTGGCAACGTTCGTGACTCCCTGCTTCCTGATTTAGAAGTGCGATGGCATAGCCTCCGCTTTTGTGATTTCAAGTCTGTGCTTGATTATAACTCGGAAGCTCTTCGTATCAAGTCTCTGATGGAGTATTGTGGCCAAGCCATAACTGATACGATGTTGATCGAGAAGACTCTCTCTACCTTCCCCGTCTCTGCATTGATGATTTCAAAGAATTATCGGATTGATGTAAATGCAGGACGTATCACAAGGTTTCATGAGCTCATTGGCGCCATGAACGTAGCTGAAAAGCACGATAATATCCTTGTGAAGAACTATAATGCTAGACCCGTGGGAACTAAGCCTATTCCGGAGTCTAACTATAGTCGCGCCCCCAATGGAGGACGCAAGGAGCGAAACCCTAAGGATAGGGACAATTCTGGACGTTCTGGTCCATATATTCGCCCTAAAGAGGAAGGAAATCGCCAAGAGAGGCGTGCACGGAACCGTGGAGGTCAACGTGTGAAGAGAGAGAGAGGCGGAGCCTCCGACCATGGTGGTAACGCCACCAAAGGATAGGTCGTTCAAATCGCGCCCCAATGGCGCCTCGATCAAGGGAGCCTGACCATGATGATGTTTGTTTTCGATGTGGATCAACTGAACATTGGGCTAAAACATGTACCGCACCCCAGAATGTTGCAAACGCATACAAGACGTATCGTGAAGCAAGGGAAGCAAATTACATGGCACAAGAAGATCAAGATGGTGATCTAGATCTAAGGGTGGAAGACTACAAGGATCAAGACCCAGAAATTGGCGATTTTGATTAAGTCTTTTTATTTTCCAAGAGATGTAGGCGATTGCCATATTCCTTTTTATTGGATTAGATTTTCTTTGATCATAGAAACAATGATGTATTTCGTTGGCTTATGAATAAAATTTCGAGTTCTTTTCATTATGACTCAATTTTGATTCTGAGCATATGACTTTGTGACTACGATGGCTAGACCATCAGTATTAATTTAAGGACATGGAATAGCCCAAGTTCCACTTGCCAAATGGCACCTTGATTACAGTTGTCACAGCTCTCTACGCTCTTAGGGCAAATAGTACCCTATGAATAGCCAACGAATTCCATGCGAAAATGCATGTAGAGAACGGAAATGAGTTCCTTTGCATTACCTCTAATGATTGCGAACAAAGACGCATCTTAGAGACGTTTATGTGTCTCTCTAGTGGATTTATGTCACTATTCGAGCTATTAAATCCAATAAAGTTTGAGAGAAGATCTCTTGGATTTAGACACATATTGGCTTTGTCACGACAGGATAGATCATCCTAGTCATGATATGATGATCCGTCTACAAAAGACTTCACATGGACATCATTTTTTGAGCAAAATGAAGCAAGATGCCGCCATAAAAGGCGCCAACCATGGGCATAACGCCATGGTTGTTCCTCCTTGTGGCCATGACGCCATACATGCTAATTTCCATGGCCCCACGCCATGATGGGAGATGTAGTCACATATTTTGCTTCTAATAGCGCTACAGACGCTTAGGCCTAACCAAACTCCTCATTGGTTGCTTCTAAGGCCTCTCGCTCGTTTTACAAAGCCCATTCCTTAGGGAAATTAGGACTGAGACCGTCCTATGCAAAGGATATGACAATACTCATTCTGTTCTTACAAAGAATCCGTAGGGATTTTGTGGATTGATTCAACCAACTTGCGGACGCTTAAATATTTCATGATGTTGGTTGACACGCAAACACGCCGGTCACGTGTTGTGCCATTGTCCACCTATAAATGCTACTTATGCTACACTCCTAGCACATATCATGTGACAACGGGCTCACTCCCCGAATCATCCTATTCAGTCAATTGGATTTGACTATGCTAGAGAGTTTACATCGAAGACTTTCGATGGATATTGCAATGGGTTTGATGTTGGACATCACATTCCCATGTACACACCCAATTGGTCTCGCGGAAACGACTACGATGGTAGTCCGAACATTGGTAATGCGCACCAATCTTCTTACATCCGCTTGGGGTGATGCAATATCGCATGCAGCTATGCTAATTCGTCTACGACCTATCGCCACTCAATGTACCTCTGCGTTACAGCTAGTGACTGGGTACACGTCTTTTGTACTTACGCACATTTGAGTGAGCCATTTATGTGCCAATTGCGCAGCCACAGCGCTCTATGATGGGTCCTTACAGACGAATGGGCAACTACGTTGGATTTGAGCTTCCAACAATCGTCCGCCACTTAAATGCCCTTGCTAGGCGATCTCCTTACCGCTAGATTTGCGGATGTCACTTTGATGAGACAGTCTTCCCGTCGTTAGGGGGAGATAAGAACAATGTTCAACAGGAACGACAGGAATTGTCGTGGTCTGTCCCCACTATGTCTCATCTCGATCCCTGTTAAAGTGACGAGATCACACAATATGCTGCAAACATGCCTGCAAGGAAGGACGTCCCTACGAGAGGACGTAGCGCCACCCTACACGGAGGTAGGCATGGCGCCAATGCCAAAGAGAGTGGCACTCTGGCGTTACAGGCCATGGCCCCAGCTAGGATGCGTGGGAGGCCCGTGGGTTCGAAGGATACTTTGGCACATTCCAATCCTTTAATCATCAGACTCAAAATCCGTCTCATGAGTATCTTCCGGGTTATGGTTATCGTTGGGGGACGCCTCAACGTCAAACCCTATTCCTGAGAATATAGAGCTCTATGAAACTTACACTAGTGTACATGAGACGTGGGATAGAAACTCCATCATAATTGATGATGTAGTTACGCATTTTGTTGCGCATGAGTTTGCTGAGTCCGATGATATCGAACCACGCTCCGTTGATGAATGAATGCCAACGTAGAGAGTTTTTGGCCTAAATGGAAAGATGCGATTCAGGTTAAGATGGATTCTCTAACGAAGAGGAAGGTTTTCGAGCTAGAGATGCCAACACCTCCTAACATAAAACCTGTTGACTAATGGGTCTTCGTTAGAAAGCGTGATGAGAAAAAGAGATGGTAATCTCGCCTTATGGCGCAAGGCTTCTCACAAAACGCCCTGGAATCGACTACGATGAGACAGATTCTCTCGTAATGGATGTCATTGCACTCCACTACCCTGTCAGTTTGGTAGTTTCCGAACAACTGAACATGCAGCTTACAAATATGGTCACTACGTATCTCTATAGGGATCTAGATACGGAACATACATGAATGTTCATGGCGAACTTCATTTACCCAAGTCAAGAGGTTCTTGACCATGGAGCGCGTTTTCAAAGAGGTTGAAACGCTCACTAAAATGACTACTTGATTGGGAAGGGATATGCCCACGCGTTTCTATAACAAGTTTCGGATTCTATCGCGGTTCATGTTGGACATGATCTTCATTAGAAGCCCTTAAAGAGTTAAGGGAAACCGCTGAACACTTGAAATCCGAGTTTGAGATGAAGGATTTTGGGAGAACACGATTATGTCTCGGTTTGGAACTTGAGCATCGTGTCGATAGATGCTTAGGCATTTTGACAAGGTCAAGCCTTCAAGCACCCCCATGATCGTCCGTAGTCTTGATCCTGAAAAGGATCCTCTTCGTCAAAAGGATGATGACGAAGATGTGCTAGAGGCAAAAGTGCCTTACTTAGTACAATAGGCGCATTATTGTACTTATCTCAATGCACAAGACCGGACATCTCGTATGTTGTGAACTTGTTAGCTAGATATAGCTCTGCGCCAACGCGACGCCATTGGATTGGTGTAAAAGATATCTTTCGATATTTGAGATGTACGATGATATGGGCTTGTTCTATCCCTACAAAGAGATGATGGATTCGGACCCATCACACACCAGGTACGCCGCCAACGCTGGCCTGCGTTCTCTATCCCCATCCCAAAACGACATGTGTTTTGGAAGGTTTTGCTGATGTTGGGTATCTCTCTGACCCACACAATGGTCGCTCCCAAACTGGTTAAGTGTTCACCATGGGAAAAGACCGTGATATCTTGGAGGTCTACAGAACAGACCTAGTCGCTATATCTTCGAACAATGCAGAGATCATTGCTCTTCACGAAGTGGTTCGTGAATGTATATGGATTGGATCCATAATTACGCATGTTCGAAAAGTTGTGGTTTGAAGTCTACCACAGATGAGCCTACGAGCATTTAGGATAATGCTACTTGTTTTGAACAAATGAGGCAAGGCTACATCAAAAGCGACAACACCAAGCATAATCAGCAACAACAGACACTCCTCGAGATCAAAGTGAACTAGGTTCGATCTGAGGACAGTGAGGCAGACTTGTTTACTAAGTCATTGCCCAATACCACGTTCGAGAAACATGTGGCAAGAATTGACTTGCGGAAATTATCTGAACTCCCATGATCGTAGTCATCAGGGGGAGGTGCAGACATCAGGGGGAGATGTCTACATGTTCGTCTCGAATCGTGAAGGGTGTGTTGTGCTCTTTTTCCCCTTCGACCGAGGTTATTTTTGTCCCACTGGGTTTTTGTTACTCGGCAAGGTTTTTAACGAGGCAACGAGAGAAGCACCGCGTTTGGGCAACACAAGGGGGAGTGTTGAAGGAAAACCTAATTTGTGTTTAGCCCAAACTCTAGGTTACTTGACCTAGTGGTAATAGGATTTAATTAGAAGGATCTAGAATCCTAATCAATGTAGAATTACTTTCCTTGTATGATTGAGATTCTATGCATTGTAATCCTCTATATAAAGAGGCCCCTATTATCAATGAGAATACACAGAAAATTCCTCTCAAATTCAGTTTCTCTACAACAAGACTTTTATTATTCATAAAGAAGTAAGCCACCTAGGCGCATTTGAACCCATCCATTTTTCTCCTCTCTGAATATTTTGCCCTCCTAAGAATAACGCTTATGCAACTAAAATTTGAAGCTCACATCAGATCGATCATGTTCCCTGCAATTTCGAAGCTTTCTTCTCCGATTCTTTGACCTCTGCAAATTTTTGCATGCAATATATCTTGCTTGTGGAGCTTATTCCATCGATGTTCTTCATCAAATTGCAGTTCTCCGTCAATTTATTATTGTTTGAAATTGATTTTGTTTCAATTCAGAACTTGACCTTGAAACTAATATAGAAATTGATTTGGATACGTTTCATTGGAAGTGAACTGGAGTGTTGTAGAGTGGATATGTATCATCATTAACGCAACTGATTATATCTAAATTTAATTTTGCATCTCATTCACATGTGTTCGTTTTGTGATTTTTGTTTTTTGAATAAAGGGTGGTGCGGTTGCCCTGAAGTCTTCATTAATGAAACTGTCGAATACAAGGGGACAATGAACCAAAACCCCTGATTATAATATGCAAGGCAGGCTGGGAAGATTTTTCCTGGTGATTTTTGTTTTGGTTCTGCTGCTTTGGCTAGAGTTTTTTTTGTGATTTTTGTTTTGATATACTATAGAAAAAGAAAGATATTGCTCCTCTCTGAAAATGTTACTGGAATAGTTTTGATAAGCTACTTATTACTATCAGACAAACCTATTATGCAATGTTTGTTGGTTTATCTATTTTTTTCTAGATAATTGATATATTGTAAAATAGCTACTAATACAATTTTGAAATGCTCCTGTCATACTTCACAAACGCTACTACCATTGTCAAACAAAGCTATTGTGGATTATTTATGGATTACTTTGTGTTTTCATTCATATAATAACTAGAAACTAATAATTTAATTGATAGAGTCATAGGTTTGCAGTGCAGCTCGAGAAAATTTTCTTGTCTTTACTGTATACTAGCATCTTTAGCGCGAGAATTTTTCAATGCTCTCATCAAACCACGTCAGCACGCTGATATGGTTTGACGACCCACTAAGATTTTAATAGCTGACTATTTAGTCACTACAAGTGAACTTCACTAATTTTCCTAGCTTGTTAAAAGACCTTTCTAGATCTTCTCCTTCCATGATCTTCCATGATCTCCAACCTCATAGATACAAAGACTATGGACAATAAAATTAATTTGGGCAATTCTACTGATAACCAAAGGCCTCTACTAAAATCATGAAACCACCGTAAGCCTTTGCTGAAACCATGAAAGCCATGTAAATCCACTGAAACTTCAGCAAATGCCCATCGGAACCACTTTGTCAAGGTCTGTTTTCTTCATTGAGAGGATAGAGAATATGTGATTTACGGATTGCTATATATAGTTTCATTTTTGTTTTTGTTTTTTGAAATAAGAGCTGGTGCATCTGCCTTCAAGCCTTTATTAATGAAACTGCTCAATACAATTGGGGGGAAGGGGGGGGGGACGTAAAGCCTAAACCCCAACTTATAATAAGTGCCGAGAGAACATCCCGAATAATAACAGAAGCCTCAACTAAGCCTATGTATTCAAACATGCACCAACAAGCAAGGGTTGACATTCCAAATATCTGGGCAACTCCATTTGATTCACAACGGTGACATACCAGAAAGATAAAGCTCATGCAAATCCATAAGACCGTTAAATCTGCTCTCCCAGTATGCTGCCGACCAGAACTAAAATTGGCGACACTTGGTTTCATCCTGCCACTAGGAGGTTGCGTTCATTTGATACTGACTCGCCTCCTCTCTAGGACAGACAAGGCACTTAGAGTGAACACACAGGCAAACAGCCTGACTCTCCCTACGATAACTTTATAGGGACTTATTTTAAACAAATAACTAATAATTAATATAAAATAAACAAAATAACTTGAAAAATAAAGACTAAAAGCCCACCAGCCAGGGCCCAAAGCCATAGACCCGGCCCAAAAACCTCCATCCTCCCAAACCTTCAGATTGGTCGCAGAGAGACAATCCCACCATTGTCGGATCTGTGGCAGCACCACCAACGAATCATTGCGCAGCAGCGAACAACTACCTCCGGCTGACATCAGTGGTGAGACCACTGGACCAATCAAATCCATTTTGGATCCGTGTTGTCCAACAGATCGGAAATTCCACCACTGGTTAGATCTCTGATACTCCCTCACCAACACCAGGGAAAAAACCACCACACATGGCCGCTCCGGTGACCTTAGATCCCGTTGCCAGCCATTAGCCCTTCAACGACCGACCTCTGTCGCGATCGGCCAAGCCTCCAGGAAAACAGATTGCATCCGATCCATCAGGCCTGAAATTGACCGCGCAAACATCCATATCCAGCCACGCCTACGCCAAGGAGTCCTGGCGGTGGTCCTTGGATCGTCACAAGCCCATCCGACGACGACGGCCCAAAGACGCGCCGCCGGACAAAGTATAACTCACTCACAGATACCAAGCGCGTACAGCGCGTTCTATAGACTATTCCACCCTTTTTTTTCAATTTTTTTTTTAATTTTTTTAATTTTTAATTTTAGTTTCATTGTTTATTACAAATGTGATGAGCTCAAAAGATTAATCAAAAAATTCAAATTTCACTTTCATAGACTTGGCTCTTAATTTCATGATTCAAAATATGAATTTAATAACCAATGAAAAAACCCAAGCACCGATCATGTCTCATCAATTAAAGAAAATAACCAAGACTTGAGATAAGTTGCTGAACATTGTCATGGATTCTATGAAAAGTCAAGAAGAGCACACAGAAAGCCAGTCACATACACCGTTAATACAAACCTAAAAAAGTCTTTTTCATCATGGAGTTAAAACAATTGAATATATTACAGATCCAGTTGTCAAAATCTTGGTCGACTGTCAAATCATGTCAGCATTCTGATATGGCTTGTCAAGAGCATTGAAAAATTTCTCGTTGCTTGAGCGCTTACCTATTTGGTGTACTCGATGCCCGGAGGGGGGGTGTCGCTGCGTCTTTGGCGCGGCACTGTGCTGGACTTCGGGTAAAAAGGCCATTGCGTGCCTCCTTGTGGTCCTTCCCAGTACCTCCTTTTTTTAAAAAAAAAAAAAAAAAAAAAAAAAAAAAAAAAAAAAAGATTTATGAAAAAAAAAAACATATTTTTTAATGGTAAGAAACTGTTTTGTTTTTCATTTTTTTTACTAATTTAGTCTTTTAAAATAATTATTTTACATAAACAATTCAATCATTCAAGGGCATATTAGGAGTTTTAAAAAATGATTAAATTTAGTTTAGTCTTTTGAACTTTAGGGCTAAAATCAGTTTGGTCCCTGATTTTTTTTTTTAATCACGATTGTCCCTGCACTTTTAAATTGCATCATCCTCATTCAAAATTTGAATTTGATTCGAAACATGACATCATGTGCTAAGCTTGAGCCGACATAGGGGCCCATTTTTCAGCCATTGACCCCTTAAGAAGAGTAAATTCCCAAAATAACCTTTGAAGCTGAATTCATAAAAAAAAAATAATAATAATTGAACTCACTCTCTCATCTTGAACTCTCTCTTTCATACAAAAACTCAGATGCCCCTCCTCCTTGACCGCTTCATCCTCACCATTCGACTGTGGCGGTGCTGAATTTGGCGGCTGTGTCTCATGAGCAAGAACCTTGAAAACCTCGATCTGGGTCTCTGTAAAACCAAGCCTCTCACTCAGATCGTACAGTTTGGGTGAGATCGTACAATTCTGTGCACTCATTGAAGCATAAATTACTCTATTCTATAACTCTTCCCCAAGAATCACAATCCAATTTACTCAAATTATATTTCTACAACCATATATGCATACAAACAATTATTCCAAAGCATGAGAACTAAACACTATCAAAAACTTAAACTTGTAATCAATATCAACATCTCTCTACAAATCCAATTTCTTATTCAAATAGAAGAAACCAGAGATTTCATCTTAATCTTCCTTACTTGAGGTGGCACAGGAACAAGACCTTGTCGTTGCTCCAATCGAGCTCGTAGCCAGTGACGCCCTTGGGGAGAATCCCCATCAGGAAGTTGAAGTCTTGGATGACGCTGTAGGCTTATCAGTTTGGGTGTGTTGCTGGTTTTCATTATTTGTTGGGAACTCTATTCTTTTGGGAGAGACCTGTGATTTGGATGTGCCTAAAAAGAAGAGGTTCTGGGTGTAGAGAGAAGAATTGGGGGCTGGCTATTTCGGTTTGGGCGTGCTGTTGGTGAAGCTCTAGTTGAGATGTTTGGCGGCAGAAAAGGAATCCTCCTTTCAATCTCAAGCCTGCAGGCGACTGTAGCATCCACCACGATTGCCATCCTGAGCATCCCAAACCTCTGTGGCACCGAACAACTTTTCTCCGTTGGCATTAAGCTTATAAGGGTTTCCACTTCGCTGTGCTCAAATTCGATTTATGCCATGCCAAATTTGACATTGAAGGAGGTGCGGTTCTGGCTTTGGTGAAACATCTGCAAGCGCTGCCGTGCAGTGAGGTCGACCGGAGCTCTTGGAAGCATTGCGACAGGATTCTGTTTGGATTCTGATTTTGGGAGAAGAAAATAGAGATGTGAAATGTGCACTTGGTGTGTGGAGTTTGGTTGAGAATTTTAGTGTAGTGGGTGGTGGGAGCTTATGAGGTGTGAAAGAGAAAGATGGGGTGGGGAAGAGAAGATCAAAATTCAGAGCCTAGTCGAAGAAAGAAATCAGAAATTAAAAAGGATGTGAGGGGGTAGTGTTTCGTCGTCTTTCATCTAAAACGAGAGAGAGAGAGAGAGAGAGAGAGAGAGAGAGAGAATGTAGAGAAGAAAAAAAAAAGAAATTAGATTAAATTAAAAAGGACAAAATACTGTTTACTCCCTATATTTATAGGGTCTCGACATTTCAGTCCCTGACGTTTCAATTTCACCTAGTCCCTGACTTTCCAATTTCAACTAAAATGAATTTTCCTTACTAAAAATTTTACTCTCTTCTTTATAATTCTCGTTCTCTAAATTTTGTTCTTTTTTATTCCTACTTTTTTTAACCTTTTTCTCTATTTTTTAAATTTTGTTCTCTCTTTTTTCTCTATTTTTTAATTGGTTCTTTTTTATTCCATTTTTTTTTAACTCTTTTTTCTCTATTTTTTTAATTGTTCTCTCTGTTTTTTTTAACACTCTTTTTCTTTTCTCTTTTTTTTTTTTAATTTGTTCTCTCTTTATATATATATATATATATATATATATTTCTCTTTTCTATTTACCTTTTCTTCTCCTTCCTCCTCTATGCTCTTCGGCCTTATTTTCCTCCTCCCTGATCGCAGCTCCAGTTTTCAGCCACGCTAGGAAGCCGGAATGGTTGGGTTCTCTTCCCTTCAGATTCCGGCCCCTTCGTGGTGTCGGAGCTATATCAGAAGCTTTCTCTCGACGTCAATAACGTTTCTTTGGTGTTGGTTTGCTGAGATGATGAGCCAATAGAGATTCGAAGAGGATAAGATATTTGAGTTTTCCTGCGAGTTTCCATGTTTTGGTCTATTTGGCTATTTCTGATCGTAACTTTAGAGAGAAATGTTTGAACTATTTTGGCACCGAAGAAAGGGAGGTGGAACGTGAATTGATTTGATTTGGGTGTGCTCCGATTTGGTTTGGAACCGCTGTATGGAGAGGGGTGATTAGGAGAGGTGGTGATGCTTGCTGGCATGACGGGGATGGTGGATGGATGGTGGAATGGCCAGCACTTGCTTGGAGCGGCGGGCACGCCAACGGTGATTAGGAGAGGTGGTGATGCTCGCCGAAAACTGGAGCTACGATCAGGGAGGAGGAAAAGAAGGCCAAAGAGCAGAGAGGAGGAAGAGGAAGAAGAGGTAAACAGAAAAGAGAAAGAAATAAATAAAAAAAAAAAAACAAAAGAGAGAGAGAACAAATAAAAAAAAAGAGGAAAAAAAGTTTTTTTTTTTAAAAGAGAAAAAAGAGTTAAAGAAAAAAGAGTAGGAAAAAAAAAGAGAGAACAAATAAATAAATAAAAACAGAAAAGAGAGTTAAAAAAAAGAGAGAAAAAAGAGTAAAAAAAAAAAGAGTAGGAAAACAAAAATAGAGAAAGAAGAGTTAAAAAAAAAAGTAGGAATGAAAAAGAATAAATTCAAAAAATAGAGAAAAAAGAGTTAAAAAAAAAGTAGGAATAAAAAAGAACAAATTAAAAAAATAGAGAAAAAAGAGTTTAAAAAAGAGTAAATTTTTTTTTTGGGTTCAACAAGGGTAAAATAGTCATTTTACTGTTGAAATAGTGCCACGTCAGCAAGATAACAGATTTTTTAACGGAAAATTGACGGCAGAGACTTTTTAGATGAAATTGGAAAGTTTAGGGACTTTTTAGGTGAAATTGAAACGTCGAGACCCTATAAGTATAGGGAGTAAACAGTATTTTATCCAATTAAAAATGTCTATTTTACCCTTTTTTGGGGTTTAAAGTCTGAAAAGTGGGCCCTCATGTCGGTGCCATGTCAGTTTGTGACGTCATGATTAGAGCAAATTTTGAAATTTGGAACTGGATGATGGAAATTAGAAGTGCAGGGACCAACGTGATTAAAAAAAAAAAAAGGACCAAACTAATTTTAGCCCCAAAGTTTGAGGGACTAATATGAATTTAATCCTTTTAAAAATGTAATAATTCTAACCCTTCTTTGGTTAATATATACTAGCCTCTCAACATAACTTATTGCAAAAATTCAAGAATATATGAGAGCAAAGGCTCTCTCCTTTCTCCCTTCTTGGCGGTGGCAAACCCTAGCTTTAGGTTTCGTCCACTGAGCTTTATGGCTCATGTAGAGGTCTCCCCTCCTCATGGTACCTACTGGTCGACCTCTCTAAGATCGTGCCTCTACTCTGTTCGACTTGCAGGTTGTGGCATATGGCATGCATTGGCATGTTGTTATGAAGATTGCGGTGATGTAAGTTGAAACTGACCGGAGCTTTCATCCTCTAGTGCAATGTTGAGATCCGATTAGCCTCTAGGGTCCATGTTTCGTCCTTCTTCTCTTGTGGTCAGACTGGGTCAGAGCGACAACCTCATCGAACTTGGTGGTGTTGATTTTTTCTATTGACTTTCAGGCAGGCCTTGGTGTCTGAATCTGAAATTTTTTTTTGGGCGCTTTTGGGTTAGTCCCTGGTTTCATTTCCATGCTCTGCAGCAAAGTAGTGTGTTCTTCTACAATTTGCGCTGGTAGTGGGGCGACTTCGCTCAAGAGGGTATGGTGCCATGTCTTGGTTTGTGGCACTACAGAGCTTTCCCAAGCAATTTACCAGCTTGGGTGTGCGACTGTGCGGTTATACTGGAGGTGGCTAGATGAGGTGGTGAGTGTCCAAAAGATGGGCTTGCTTGGTGGATGCCCAGATTAATTTCTCTTGGTCCTAACTATGGTTCTATGTATTTGGGATCCCGGGGAAGCCCCTCAGCATAGGGTGGTCCATGGTTTTTTCTGAAAAAGTTAGGGGAATTTCGGTCCATAATGCTAACATTGTGTTGGTAACTTTGCTTACTAGAGTTACACTCTGGGGTAGTTTCATCTAGGTTGTTGTAGGGTAGCCTATCATGAATGAATTTTGACGTAACCCGCAGAGAGTGGGTCATGACAAGAGATTACATTCTTGTCTCATATTAAGTTGTCAATCCATCTCCCTTTCAAAAAAAGAAAAAAAAAACATGTGTCGATTTGCTTTTATTTTTCTTTGTTTGACATGTGTGTATATTAAATTTTGTTTACATAATTTTGCTTTTTCTTCTTCAAAAGGTGAAAAAATAAGTAGAAATTAAATTATTAAGCATCAAAATGAGCCAAAATGATCTCATTTACCCCAACAACAGATTTTGTTCCCACTAACCCAATTTAAACTAAAATGACTATTCTGCCCTTAACCTAATTAAACAACTACGATCATGCCACTCAACATCTCTCTCTCTCTCTCTCTCTCGCGCGTCGTCGCCACCGAAGCCACCAGAGGCTTCTCGTCTATTCCGCTTTTCCGCTCAATTCTGCTGTCGACGCCGACTTCAACACTGACGAAGGCTTCTTCTTGCTCGATTCGATGTTGCAGTGAGCGTTGGGTCACTTCGATCTGAACAAGCAGCAGCTCAAGATAAAGCAGCTCTGGTGAGTTGCTCCGGCAATGTGCTCGAGTATGTTGACTTCTTCGATATGTCCATTAACTCATTGGATGGGTTCAATATTTGATCGGAGTTGCCACTGTGATTTGAAGGTTTTGTTGAATGGGTTTAATTTTACGACGACGAAGAGGTTAGGGTTCCGGTCTGCAACCGTGGAAGAAGGGAGAAGAGGAAGATTAGGGGTCCAGAAAAAAAAATTGGGACAAGAAGAAGAAGAAAAAAAAAGTTTTGAATGTCTATTGGGGGGCAATAGACGTTTTGAATTGATGTAATCACCTCGTTTTTTTTTCTTTAATCAAAGTTTTATTTGTCTAATTTTAAGAAGATTAGTTTCCATTTCGGTGACCAAAAGTTCTATTGGGGGGGGGGGGGCAATAGACGTCTATTAGGGGGCAATAAAAAAACTTAATGGGGTAAGTGGGAAAAAAAATCCCTAGAAATGGGGTAAATGGACAAAAATCCTTTATTTTAATTATCCGTAGATAACTAAAGTTAATTATCTGATTATAGGAATCAAGGAGTTTTTTTAGACATTATTGTACAAACATTTGAGTGTTCAAGGGACGGTTACCCACGTTCTCAGCTATGTGATCTTTGATAGAAGCAATGGATGCGACATTTATATGGTTAATCTCTATATTAGTCTTTGTTATTATTATTATTATTTTTTTTTTTTGCTTTTTCTCTTTATTTAATTATTTTTGTTCATTAGGTTTTTAGGAGGAAATATACAAAAAGGAGATAAATATAAGGAAAGATGCGCAAATAAGAAAAAGTTTTGAGTCTTGGATTGAAAATGAGACCTTGATGGATTGAGGAACCCAATGCATGGAGAAATTGCGGCAAATAATGGAGAAAATACTTAGAAAATATTGGTGATGACATGACGCATTCTCATTGGACAAAGTGATGTGAATAAATCTTAATTCAATCAAGAATTAAGAAGTTGACTTTCTCTACACTTCAAGGAATCTCAAACCAAAAATGAATTAAAGAGGACTCAAGAGCACTATATAAAGGCTAAAAAAATCCTACGAAAAGACTCTTATGTGCGAGGATCAAGGAGAAACCCGTGTAGAAAAATGCAATTCAACTGTTGTCAACCAGTCGAACATTCCCGTTGACTAGTCAAATTCCGACGATTCCCAATTCCATTTTAGGGTTTTTTTTTTTCATGTTTCTTTGCTTATAACTTCTTGTGAGCTTTCAATTCGAACCATGTCTTACTAAATTCTAAGTAGTTGGGGGTTGTTGAAGTTCCAATCATGATTATATGCTATGATATGATATTTAATGAGTTTTTACTTATCAAATGGATGAGTACCTGATTTCATTTTTACATGATGATTCCTTTATATGTTTTCTTTGGTGGCCAACTTAGATTGCATGTTTAGGGTGCTATAATTATGAATAATCATTGCATTTTCCTTGTTTATATGGTCTATTTGAGAGTTCTAAGTGGTAAATTGTCTATAAGGTAATTCATTAGGTTCCTAGGTTAATTAAGACGAACTTGAGATGCCTTGTGATGTCTTGTTTTTCTAAATCATAATGATTTCTTTGTGTTAAATTTAGAGTTGCTTAACCTGTGTTACATTTTAGAAAATAGGTAAGATGTAGAAGTTTTCTCTCACTTAACATACACATAAGGAAAAACAATAGGCTAATTGTAACTGTGAGTAAACTTGAGCATCTTCATTCATAGATAAATAAAACTTGGTTAAACTTGGCTATGCATACTTAAATGATTGGAGGTGGATACATTCCCTGTTGATTGTTGTGGTGTAGTGAATTTTATAATTGGTGATATGACTACCCATGTATATCCAAAGCACAAGATGACAAAAGTCAAATTGGCAATCTTCCACCAAAGGATTGAAGCCGACCAAGGGTGTCAAAATATAGTCGTATTGTCGTACGATCCTTTTGGAACAAGTACCATAACTCTGGGTGCCAAACCCAGTACCAATACACCTAAGGAATCATATCCCAGTGTAATAACTAGATAAGATCGCCCAATACAGGAATTAGATCAATAACCCAAATCGGATCCGAAACCCACTTGGATTCTAAATCCAAATCTAGTAATGAATCAGACGCATTAATTCTGGTCCACTACCGCCACTACTACTCCAAGGCTTCCTCACACCAAAAAAACTGTCTACAGAAATTCACCGAGGCTGAGAAGAGGCATCACCACGAGGTAACCTTGCCTAGACATGTTTGAAACAAACCAGACCATCCACCGCCAACTCTACACGAATGTGCCATGAAAACGATCCACCATCAAGCCAACTCCACCAATCCTTCAAGAACATGGAGAATGCAACCCCAAAATTACAATCCAGCAACAACTACAGTTGAATTGTACAACCCGCCAAGATCGCCCTTTGACTTGGATCCCACACTTCCAAACAACCCCCATCACCCTTGATTCACCGTTCAAAATTCCCAAACTTCTACTGCCATCGAGAAGCATGAACATAGTAAAAATTGGGGACACCATCACCCTACTGTCGCTAATAAAAACAAAGACAGCTCAGAATAAGTCAAAGTGACAACACCTGCCCCGGATTTCACCCTGAAATCTAAAGTAGCCCTATGGGGTCCACCTTATAAGAAATTGGGCTAAATACTGGTTACTACCCTGTGGTTTAGGTCTAAAATCAATTCAGTCCATGTACTTCTAATTTCATCAAAAACACCCCTGCACTTTCAATTTTTGATCTAATAGGTCCAATTCGTTAATATTCTGTTATGGGTTCAAGTTATAGTTGGATTATTTGTTGAAAAACTATTTATTTGATAGATTTCTAATAGTGGATTCCACTCCTAAATTGACTATGCAGGTCACCTCAACACCGCATCATAAAACATAGGCCATATATGAGCCACATCAACAAGTTAAATGACTCAATTGTTGGAAGTCTAATAAATTGGACTTATTAGATCAAAATTGAAAGTGTAGGGGTGTTCTTGATGAAATTAGAAGTTCAGGGACTGAATTGATTTTGGACCCAAACTACAGGGTAGTAATCAGTATTTAGCCCTACGAAATTTCACCAAAATTTGGAGGAATTTCCCCTAAAAGTGGAGTACCCAAACTTGTGATGAAACAACTGAACATTTCTAATAGCCAACAATATCTCCTCAATTGTTCAACTTCCAAAATTGATATAAAATAAAATAAATTTAAATCTCAAATATCAATTTATTTCAGTAATCAGAGCAACCTAGACAATAAACTAAAATAAGGTACAAGTAGATTAAACGTACACTTAAGTTACATGAAGTCGGAAGCGTTAAAAATTATGCCTCGACGCCTACGCACTCTCGATCTCAACCAATCTGCACACTGGGCACGTAAAACTAAAAAGCTCAGGGAAAAGCATTTAAAAACAGTTAGAGTGAGTGGACGAAAAATAAGTAATTATAATTAAGGTAAAACAACTTATTTAATGTTTTTTTTTTAAATTTAATTTTCATATAAAACCGATCATGCAGTAATGTATCTAAATATATTTTCAAAGGTTAACTGAAACGAGCATCTCAAAAATAGTGCAAACCTCGTGAAAATACTCTTAATCCTCCTCTTTATTGAAATCTCAAACATGTAATGTAAAACATCCCGTTAACCATCTCAAAATCTCAATAAAAATACTCACATGATAAATACCTCAAAATCATTTTGCAATCTCGGAAATCTCATAATCTCAGAAATATCATTAAAAATACTCATATCATAAAATAGGCGATTACTAGAGGGAACTGCTGACTAGTCATTTCATGCCACCTGGAGGGCACTACCGACCAGGGGCGCATCGAGGCTACTGTCAATCGGAATACGAAGAGGTGATGGCTAGAGGGTACTGTCGACTAACCATCTCATGTCATCTAGAGGGTACTGCCAACCAGATGAAGCATCGGAGGATACTGCCGACCGGAAAAGATAGTTTAAGTGTACTGCCGACTAACTATCTCATGCCATCTGGAGGATACTGCCGACCAGATGACACATCGGATGGCAGTACCGACTGAAATATATATTCTAGAGGGTATTGCTGACCAGAATATTGTCTGAAGGGTACTCCCAACCAAACTTACCTGGAGGGTGCTGCCGACCATGTAATGCATGCATACGCTAACATAATTATCATCTCTCATATTTACCTCCTCGAATAAACTAAACTTAATCTCATTAATAAATGCTTTCGGAAAAGAAACACAATATCAACTCACTAAATCATTAATAAATCGTCGAAAGCATAAATCATAAAATCTTGATAAACTATTCAGACTCAAATATACTCAAATACTTTAACATCATACTCATAATATTTAAATCTCCATTTTTCTCTCAACGACTCAATATTCATAAAAATCAAAAATTAATAAATGCTTCTGGAAGGAAAACTCAATATTAACTACGAAATCATCAATAAATCATTGAAAGCATAAATCAAGAAATCTCGACAAATCCAAACTCGTAAAACTCATTATCTCAATAAGCCATACAATCATAAACTCTCAGAGATTCAAATCAAATTAAATCTCATCATAAATAAATGCTCAAAGTAATACTGCATGCATAATTTATTTTAAAATCAAATGTCCACTCACTGATTTGCAGCTACGACGGTCATCCAACGATTTCTTTCCCGAACTCGACCTACACGTACTCCAGAACAAATTGATATTATAAATAGGAAAAATTTCAGTTTACTACCTTGTGGTTTGCACTCAACATCATGTTAGTCCCTCCCTTTTCAATTTCATCAGCAACACCCTTATGCTTTTAATTTCGATCAGTTGTGTCCAAATTTTACTGTGCCATCCAATTTGAACGTTTACTTTGACGGTGGGGCCCACTTAAAGGACTAAATTTGTCATTTCACATAATTTTCCTAAAAAATAATAAAAAATAAAATAAAATAAAATTCTAATCGAAGGACCCATTCCTCCATCTCCACCCACCTCCTCTCCCTCGACCCTCATATCAACACCTTGGCCTTGCCAGAGTTCTCCAAGGTTGTTCTCCTTTTACCTCGCCTCAAGCCCAATCCCGGTGACTCCACCTTCGCTGTCACTTCTCCCGCCGATATATTGAAGTCCGATTGGCTTTCCAAGCACCGAACCAAAGTCCCCGCCGTCACCGCCTACCTCATCTTCTCAGATTGGGTCTCCAACGATCCGGCCCAATGGCTCGAGCTCTCCTTTGAAAATCTCCAAGGACTCATCCACAGTCGGAGCATCAAGATGGTGGACCATCTTGAGGCTGAAGAATCAACGATGCCAATGAGTTGAACACCTCAGCTGCAATGTTGGCATGGTCTCCAACCTCAAGCTTAGACACCTTAAGCAAAACCCTCGAGCACAAATTAGTCAACCTCAGGCATCAAACTATCCTGAAACCGATCCAAATGAACCAAATCCATCACAAGTTCCAATTTTTCAAGCACCGAAACCAAAACCCTAACATCAAACTCCCTCTCTTGACTCTCGCAATCCTCACTATTCTTCAATTCCTTGTGACCCGATTCAGCGCGGCGGAGCTTCAGCGACCGGCGAATCGACTGGAGGAGAGAGAGAAATGCCATAGGAGTGAAGAGAATGCAGACTGGAGAATTAGAGGAGAGAGAGGTATAGCTTGAAGGCGGAGAGAGTGAAATGGGCTGGGCGAATCCATGGCGGCGGCGATGGGGTGGACTAGATTGGAGAGGGAGAGGGACTTGGCGGCGAGTTTGTCAGAGAAGCTATCCATGGGGCTCGGGTCATTGGCATCGAAGAGGGTTTGGAGGCTGGAGAAAGTGGAATTGGAGATGGGTTGGGATTGGGTATTGGTTTTGATATGAGGGTCGAGGGAGAGCAGGTGGGTGTCGATTAGTCATTTTTTTTTTTGGAAAAATGGTGTGAAATGACAAATTTAGCCCTTTAAGTGGGCCCCTCAGTTAAAGTAAACGTTCAAATTGGACGACACAGTAAAATTTGGACACGGCTGATCAAAATTGAAAGCACAGGGGTGTTGCCGATGAAATTGAAAGGGGAGGGATTAACATGATGTTGAGTACAAGCCACAGGGTAGTAAACTGAAATTTTTCCTTATAAAATATCTGTTTCTCAAGAATCATAACTAAATTAACGATAATAAAATTGAAACCCTAGAATTGATAATTCATTGAAAACTCGAAATCATATCGGAGTGAGCTCGAACTTCATAGGTTACATTGACTCAATAGTTATAACAACCTATAGAAAACTAGGGTTGATCCGATGGTCAGATCTTCCTGAATTGAAACCCGAATTTCCAAAACTTTGGAAATTCCCATCAATCCCAAAGTTCGTCGAATGGCTACCAAACTACGTCCACATGCTCGTAACGATGAGTTCAACCCAACAGACCAAAGCAGGAAACCAGGAACGACCGGACGCACTCCCACGCGCCGCCGACTCTGACCTCGAATTGGGTCACCAAAACCTATATCAAAATGTTTCTTACAACATCCCCAACAACTTTCTCAACTACAACATTGATCAATTTCAAGTCTACAAGTCGAAATTTACCTAGAAATCCCTAGATTTCTCTCCGATCGTCAATTCTTCCTTTTCCGAGCGAATTGGACCTGGTAAGCTGTGTGGGTTTGAACCACGAAGAAGAGAGCTTCAAGATGTGGTTGGTGGTGCGGCCGGAAAATGAAGTTTCCGACCGGGTCTTGAAAACAGGTCAGTCGATCAACGCCGCAATCGTTGAAAGCCGGCCGCCACAGAGAGGAAGAGGAAGACAAGGTGGTTCAGATGGGACTGGTTTCACAGCCTGAGGTGGCCGGAATTGGCGCTAGTGAGGTCGAGAAGTTTCAGCGCCGATTGCTCTTTTTTCGGTTCTCTCTCTCTCTTCCCCCCCCCTCCTTCGACTTCCCAAAATGGAAGTCCCGAAAATAGTAAGTTTCGATTTCTAGAAACATCTAATTATACTTAAAAGAATTTCCTAAAATTTACAAGACTGCCACTGATTTTTAACCTTTATAATTTCTTCAGTACATTTCCGATTTTAGCGTGCTTCGTGTCTACGGATTCGATTTAACATGCTCTACAACTTTCCAGAATGAAGTTCCCTCGAATACTGAGCTGAACAAAAAGTCAACTTTTTTACCCACTAGAAGGACAAAATTAATGTAAAAATTGAAACTTTTATTCGTTTACCATCCAAATGACCAGTAAACGGGTAAGTTTACGCATTACATGAAGCCTAAAGAAATCTCTGGGGATGCATTCATCCAATGAAGGATTGTGATCCCAAACCCTAATAGAGCGCTAGGTCAGTCACCTGCCAAAAGAAATTTACGGCACGTTTACTTACGTGTAATGAGAATGAAATGAAGGGAATGATTCCGGTGTATGAGGTTTCCTTCATTTAATCACATATAAAGGTTTTGGAATGGTCTTGGTCCCACCTCATTGTTAGGAATCGATTCCTAAATAACCCGAAATTTGATAAGCAAAGGGGGTATGAGTTTAGGAATGAAAGCCTTAGGAATGCATTTTTATACCCAAATATCCTTATGTATTTTCAATAACCCCAAATTACCCATAACCATAGAAATATGTATACTCCCTCATGGACATTTATTTTTTGTAGGGTTATTTTAGGGGGAGTGAAATTCATACTCCTCATTTTACAATTCACACTCATTCTTTCCCTTTTTGATTGAAATTCTTATAAAAAGACAAAACTAAGTTACTAAAGACAAAATTTAAGTTACTAAAAAATAAAACTTGGAAAGACTGCAAAGGAATAATATCGGTATACAACTATCTCTAGCGAGATTTTCTCTCGAAACCTAGCGACTCTCTCCCTAAACCCTAGCTATATATCTAGTCGGCGACTTTTGCCGCCTTCACTTCTTCGCTTTCTCAATGGCTTCAATCGACATTGTCATTGCCAGTTTTGCTGCCTCTCTGGCTCTTGTTGAAGGGGGTAATGCCCCAGATTTAGGGAAGATTGGAGGAGGTCTTGTTCATTGATCTTCTTAATCTTTTCTTTTGGGGAAACCTCTCACTCGTCAACCTATTGACTCTAATGCTTTCAAATCGCATCTCTTCTAGATGTGGATGGTGGAGAAGGATTTCAAGATTCAAGAGAAGACTGACAACCGGTTCCTATTCTCCTTTGATTCGGTCTGGGATTGGAATAAGGTGCTTAGGGGAGGTGTGTGGTGCTTTGACAGAGCCCCAATCTGTCTGGAGGAGTACGATGGTGTTCTTCTCATCGCTGAAGTCCCTCTGAAGCATGTTAGGATATGGGTTAGGGTTTGTAGCATCCCTCATTTCTATGAGGAACCTGACAACTTCATCCTCATTGGAAACTTGCTAGGAGGTTATCTGGACTACGGTAAGAGAGAGTTTCGAAAAGGTATTGTTCGAATTTTCTTCTCTCATGACATCTCCAAACCGTTATTCTTGAGCGAAGGGTTTTTCTGGCCCCAGGCATAGAGCCTATTCTGCAGTTCGAGTTTGAACATCTCAAATGGAGATGTCCTCAGTATGGATTGATTACAAATTCTGGGGCTAAATATGAGGAGCCCAATGAGGCTGTTTTCTGCTCCTAGGGTTTTGAATTTTGGTGGTGGCCCCTCTACCTCTGGCAGCGCCTTCCCCTTATTTGCTCAGACTACTCGAGACCTACCTATGCCTTCTTCTTCCTTGCTGAAAAAGAAGAAGCTAGTCATTCATCTTCTAGAGCACTCAACTTCTGAAATTGCTGTTTCTCAGGATACCATGCACACCACGTCAGAGATAGAAGGTATGAATCAAGAGGTTTTGTTGCAGGAAAAGACCATTGGGATGTCTTCGGTGGAACCATCTGAAACAAGTTCACAAGATCTTGCTACTACTTCTGCCATGCAAGCTGGGCAGAAGCAAACCTTGACCTATAAAAAAAGAGGTCGACAAGAGGCAACTGTCCCTTCTCCAGAGAAACTTAAAACCATTCTAGGTGGTAAGCTTCTCACACTTCATGCGGAAGCTCTTGGTTTGGCTGAAGCTAAGGATGATGTCACACTGGTGACACTGAAGAGGTTGGGTAGACCGCTTAGAAGCAAAACAAGGGTCCCTGGTCTCAAAAGAAGGTGGGATTGACCCCTTTGCGTTTGTAGATACCGCTACTAGCAAGGCTATTTGCTACATCACCAAGCATAAGTAACACCCTCTTTGGGACACCCACAAGCCATGGTGAGGCCCAACCGAGACATGCATCTTGTAGCCCTATGTTCAAGCTACGCCATAGTATCCAGAAGAGGCAAATACGTTGCCGGGAAGCCACCTTCCCGGCCTTGCCAACATGCCCTCACAACTAGGCTTTTTACACTAGAAATGGTGGTCGCTTGTCCCACATCGAAAAACATGTAAAGGAGATGGCTTCCTTCACCTATAAAATGAATGCTTCCTCCCACAACTCAAGACACTCCATTACACACTTTGTAATCCCAAACACACATACTACAACATTCAAGTGGACATAGTTTCCCGCTAAGGCGGGAAACGAACCACTATACTTCGCTTGTGTCGCTCTCTCTCTCTCTCTCTCTCTTTATCATTAATTAGATCCCCACGGATCCAAACATTAACAGTGTCTCACCTATCCTTTTGCTACTACTGCTCCGGAGCTTGGCCCTAAAGCTAAGGGCAAGGGGAAACTCTAGGTTTCCTGCTTCTGTGCCTACCTTTTGATTTAGAGTCTGGTGCTATGTAAGTTAGCTCCTCTAGTCGTACACCAATTGAGGTCTCTAGGCAAGTAGAGTTGCTAAGGCAAGAACTTAGATAGTTTTGGGTTTTATTCATTTGGTTGGGCATTTTAATAAGTGTGCGTATTTTACAATGAGGGTCACTTGTCATTTGTTTGGTGGTTTGTGCCATCTAGAACGGTTGGTATGAAACAACATGTGATGTACGTGCCTTCTGGCCATGG
Organism: Rosa lucieae; assembly: GCA_024704745.1. Taxonomy (NCBI): domain Eukaryota; kingdom Viridiplantae; phylum Streptophyta; class Magnoliopsida; order Rosales; family Rosaceae; genus Rosa; species Rosa lucieae. Next base: position 14,740,288 of record CM045492.1, on the reverse strand, counting down.
ATAAGTTTAATGAAGTTATCTATTTCTAAAAAAAAAAAAAACATGGAGTGGGAATCGTAAAACAGAGAGTATGAATTTCACTCCCCTATTTTAGTAATCGAACTAGTTTAAGTCTAATTCATGAACATTAGACCATTAGTAAACAACAACAATTGTAGTCAGTTGCATTCCTATTCTAATTCCATATGGTAAGTAAATAGCTTAATGGAAATCAAATATTCTCACATAGATTCCGTCATTCTCCCATTTCAATTGTCTCTAATTCATGAGTTTTTTTCATTCTAGATAAATAAACGTGTCATTATTATAAAATGATAAGACTAGTCTCTTAACACACCCTTACACATGTATCAATTGACTATTGTTATGTGTACATTAAATTTTGTTTCCATTTTGAGGTCTTAATACACCTTCTTCCAATAAGGGATCCCTTTTTTTGGTCTTTTATAGGGATAGGCATTAGACAAAATTTTTCATTATATTTCGGCATCTCAACCGTTCATTTTTTAGATCCTAATGTATAGATCACTTCTGCAAATTTTCAGCTAAATCGGTGATCCTTAAGCCATCCAAAACTGCAAGTTACATGAACGGACCGAATTTGTCGAACCGGAACCGTTCGTGTTTATAATGGTAAATTGCAGTTTGGATGCTTTAATGATCATCAAATTGGCTGAAAATTTGCAGAAGTGATCTATACATTAGGACCTAAAAACTGAAAGGTTGAGATGTGAAAATATGATCGAAAAGACAAAAAAAAAAGGATCCCTCACTAAAAGGGCCCTGTATATATATATATATATATATATATATTAGCCTTCTTGCACACGCTTTGCGCTTGCGGAAAGGCCGTGCTCGCGCGTGCGTGTAGCTGGTATCCTTTAAACACTTCAGCTCCATGAATGTTCTAAACAACGACTCAGTGCATCGCACGGGTATTAAACTTGCATTGAGTTTTTCAGAATAAAGAGTTTAAAGTTAGTTGTACATGAACATGCCTAGAATTGTTATGAAACACACATACTGCTTGGTCCTTATTAATCTGAAAATGAAAATAGATTGTATATAAATTGTTAAGGCTACCAGAATTAACTTTATACTCTACACCATGATTAGAATCATAAAAAATAGCACAAATTTGGCTTAGTATAACACAATAGATATAGAGAGCTAGTCATATTTAAAGTTGGTTTAGTTTCATCCGCCTTACCTTTAACTTTGGTATTTTATTCATCTCAAGTTACTTGTTCATTCTATTTTCATTTAGAATTAAATTCAGTTTACCCTCCCTGAGATTTGGGGGTAACTTCATCATGGCCGGCCTTGCCCATGGGTAGTGTTGGCGACAGCCCAAGGCCCAAGATTGATGGGGGCACCGGATTTCTCTCCCATTTCTCTATACTATAGTTTTCTCTAATAAAATTTTTTATTATAAATTACAAAACGGTCAAAACCCTACCCTATGCCCTATGGACTCCCTCACTCCCATTTCTCTATGTCTCTCTGCCACCACCACACTACCCCCATCTTTTTCTCTTTCTTTGTTATCTTTTTCTTTTTAATTATACTTTATACTATATAAAATCTTTTTCTCTAATAAAATACAAAACCTAACCTATACACTCCTATAATATCTTTTTAATCCCTTTCTCTTTCTTTGTTCTTTTTTTCTTTTTAATAATTTAAGTGTACTTTATATACTCCCATCTCTTTCCACTTAGCCGCAAGCCCGCAACCATTCTTCTTCATCTCTCCAGATTCTCCTCTTCCTCTTCTTTCTTCTTCACTTCATTGTAGTAGCTAGTGAAAAGAATAGTTTCGGCAAAAGTCTCTCTCTCTCAAGTCCCAAATCTTGAAACCTAACAAATTTTTTCTTTAAATTGGTTGTAACGTTTACTCAATATTAGATTTTCAAGTATTATTCTATGCTCCAGTGTTTATCAATTATTATTCAAAGTGATTTCTAACAATTTGCTCATTCATCGGTATTAAATTTTCAATATTAGGTGAAGTTAGATTTGCAAGTTAGTCTCGATCAGAATTGAAAAGCTGTTATTTGAATCTTAAAACTGCTTTGAGAAGTGGTGAGGGTTTTGCAGGAGATGTTGCTGAATGAGGCATATGAAATAGATAGGCCATGGACATCCATTTAAATTATGGAGTTTGCATAGAAAATGGATATGTTTTCAAGTGTTATGGTTGCCTACAGGATTTTATTGACTATACCGGTGACGGTAACATCAGCTGAAAGAAGTTTTTTTAAATTAAAATTATTAAAATCAAGTTTTTTGAAATTAAAATCTTATCTGCGGACTACATGACTCAAGATAGGCTAAATGGATTAACTATTTTAACCATTGAAAGAAATATGTTGGCAAATGTTGACTATGAAAAGATAATTGATGATTTTGCTTTAAGAAATGCAAGAAGACATCATTTTAGATGATTTGTAAACTTTTTTATACGGGGTTTTGGTTTTATCACTTTATGTTCCCGTTGTATAATGTTTCTCTATGTAATAGCCCCTTAAAAAAAGATTTAGAGTATGACATTTGAAAGAATTATTACATGTCTATTTAGGCTAGTTGGGCACACACACAAAATTTCGCCCTGGGCATCAAAAAGCTCAGGACTGACCCTGAACTTCATGTTAGTCCCTGTGGTTTCAATTTAATCAGAAACACCCTGAGCTTTCCAACTTCAGTCAGTCATGTCCAATTTTTCAAACTCCGTCCAAATTGGACGTTAAGTCCGATGATGGGGCCCACTTCAAAGGCTAAAACAGTCATTTCAAGACCAAAAACACCTCATGAAAAAAAAAAATCTTCTCAAGCCACATACAAGTCCTAAGTACATCAATCTCGACAAGTTTGATGCATGAAAACTCTCATAACCATGAATAAATATGCTACAAATTAGACAGCCCAGTATCTCACACTCACAATTCATAAGGCGGGTTGGTAGATTTAACACAATCAACCATAGAAAAAACACAACAGAAAAAGAAAATAACTTGGATGACAAAACCCTCCTGCTAGCTATAGCCTACACCATAGCCTCAACATAATAGATCTATTTCAGATTCCCCTGAATGACAAAGCTTTAGCAGAGTAAATTCCCTGTGTGGAGTGAGCTTGGATAAGTACACTGTTTTCTTCCAACTAGTCTTTCATTGCCTTCGCTTCAAAACCCCCTTCAGGTCTCTTTACAAGACTGTAAGGCATGTAAGTTCCAAAATTTTTATCCCATATCGGGAAGAATGTCTGAGAATAGTTATACTTCAAGCCTTGAAGTTGATGATGAATGTCATGATAAGCAGTATTGTTTTGGAAGAAAATGTGGAAGATGTTACTAGGCAACACCCCACTCACTCACAGAAGCTCTCAATTACAACATTGGCCTCCATAAACAAAAGTATACGTAAGCTCCAAAACACAAAAAGCTTCGATCTTTCTAACAAAGAAGTAAGAACCCAGAACATGAAAAGGGTGAAACGATGACATACAGAGCTTGAGGGCTTCAATCCGAAGCAGGAAATGCACAGATCCCAATCCCTATTAAGATTCTCAAAGTGGAAGTGATGGGAACGAGTTGAGCCCAGTGGAGATATCCGAGCCATTGCTGCCAGACAAAATCAAGACCGTTGAGGATGACAAAGTGCCGGAATGGAAGGAGAAGATCACGGTCAGAGGGCTGGTGGTCAACGTCCTGCTGGGGTCCCTGTTCTACATCATCACCGCTGATCTGCTAGGATTGAAGAGGTATTGATTTTAGATCTAAAGTTGGAGATTGAGCTTAGTGTTTAAGTGTTGATTTAGGATTAATAGGGTTATCTGAAGAAGAAGAAGAAGAAGAAGGGGGACAGAGAGAGAGAGAGTCTAATCTAGTCATGGTTTTTTTTTGGTCTTGAAATGATCGTTTTAGCCTTTGAAGTGGGCCCCATCATCGGACTTAATGTCCAATTTGGAAGGAGTTTGGGAAATTTGACATGGCTGACTGAATTTGGAAAGCTCAGGGGTGCTTCTAATTAAATTGAGACCATAGGGACTAACATGAAGTTACCCCCAAATCTCAGGGGAGTAAACTGAATTTAATCCTTTCATTTATGGGGCCGTGACCACTTACCCAATTTTAACTTAAAAATTGCTCACTTGCTCTACTAAGAGTTTTTTACTCCCATTTACACAATTTAAATGCAAGTGACATTTTTACCCCTAATCTAATTAATAAATTACAAACTTCACTCTCTCTCACCTCCTATCAGACTCTCTATCTCTCTCTCTCTCTCTGTATTGTTCAACCACGGCTTTGAGATCTCCACCTCCGGCAGCCAGCCTCAGAAACTCCACCTCATACTCCTTCACCGACCTCTTCTGCTCCAAATTACACACTGCAGCGATGAGTGTCTCCGGCAGGAAAAACTACAGAAACTCATACATGAAAGTCAACCATGGTGCACTCGCAGGATACCGAGACTCGTACAAGCACATATAGGGGCTCGCGTCGCCGCGCAAGCTAGTGGGGGCGATCTTGACTCGGTCGGCGAAGGGGATGTCGAGGTAGGCGAAGTGGCACTCGGTGGCGGTGGGCCAGTCGACGGCGTTCTCGTTGCCAGTGCGGCCGTGGAAGATGAGGAGGTTCTCGAAGGCAATGAGGTTGTGAAGATGAGGCTGAGGTCTGGAGCTCGGTTTGCTTGGTGGAGATGGAGAGTGTGGAGATTTGAAGCTCATAGAATCAATTTTTGCTCAGTTTGCTTCACCGTAAACAAATTATTATTTTTTGGTAAAATTGGGGCAGAATGCCCAGAAGGAAAGGAAAAAGAAAACAGAAAAAAAAAATTAGGGGACAATAATATGATTTTTGGGGGGCAATAATATGATTATTGGGAGGCAATAATATGAGTATAATGGAGCTCTTCGATTTTGCTTCACCGTAATCAATTTTTTTTTTTTTAGTTTTTGGCAAAATTGGGCAGAATGCCCAAAAGGAAAGAAAAAAGAAAATAGAAAAAAAATGTAGGGGGCAATAATATGATTATTGGGGGACAATAATATGAGTATTGGAGAACAATAATATAATTACAGGGTATTATTAGGGGGCAATAAAATCAAACGCCGGAATCCGGTCATCAGTCTGGTACAATAATATGATTATTGGGGGCAATAATATGATTACTGGGTATTATTAGGGGGCAATAAAATCAGACACCAGAATTCGGTCACCAGTTCAGTAGCCTGATTCCTGATTCTGGTGACCGGTCGCCGGATTCCGGTCATCCGTTGCCGGATTCTGGATTCCGGTCTCCGGTCGCCTGAGACAGCGGCCGGCCACTGGTCACTGGAGCACAGCAAGGTGGAGGATGACTTCTCTCTCGAAGTGAGAAAGAAGGAGAGGGAAAAAAAGTCTCTAAAATAAATAAAAAGAATTAATTGGGTATTAGGGAAATAATCCCTTAGAGTGTTTTGGGTAAATGAGGTTAAAAAACAGTTGGTGGAGCAAGTGGACAATTTTTAAGCTGAAATTGGGTAAACGATCATTTCCCCTAAAATATATCAAATTGCTTTATCATTGTTTTCAGACTCCCTTCATTTAGGTAACTTTTGTGCACACTTATAGCATGAAATATATATATATATATATATGTAAGGGCTATCTCCGATTAGTTAGCCGAAGGCTTATCAATTGCTAACTAATCATATCTATTAGTGATCATCAAAATGATCTACGTCCATATTAAAAGACTTGATGTACTTATAATGACAACTATTTGAAACTTATATTGATGATAAATGTACAATGTGGAGAATTAATGTTCTGTGAAGCCAATAAACAAAGTATAATAGAACAAAGCTGAATTTATTTTCACATTGTTTATTGTACTAAAACACTAAATCATTTGGTCCTATTCCAAAATGCACTGGCCTATCTCTAGTACTAAGTCATTGAGGATCGTTTTACTGAAGTCAACAATACAAAGCTTGCCTTCGATAACGTAAGACATGATTGGGTAGAAAACCATAAGACATGATTGGGGCGTAAATTAAACATGTAAGAAAGCATAAAATGCATTACACTAATACATATTTATCAAACAACAGAAAGAGAGAAAGCAATACAATTGTGCCTTATTATAGTATCCGACAGGAGATCATCAAACAGGTATGAAGAAACATAATGCAACACAAAAATGAGTTTGAAATGCACAAAATTTCATTGTACAGCCATAATGGTATCTAAAAATAGGAAGAAACAATTGAATATATTGACAGAGGTGAGACAAAAATTACCAATGGCTGATTGCGACTAAAATTGGATTTCTATTCAAACTAAACATGGTGTACCACGCAATTCTCTCCTAGGCTGTTTTGAAAAATAAAAAATAAAAAATAAAAAAATCAAGGATTAATTTCAGTTTACCCTCCTGAGGTTTGGAGGTGGCATTATCTCACCTCCTCTATTCTCAATTTTAAATTTTTACCCCTCAAACTTTCCAATTTCAATAAACCCTGTCCAATTTCTCCTATTCCGTTCAAATTAGACGTTAACTCTGACGATCAGACCCACTTTGAGGGGTAAAATGGTCATTTCAAGTAAAAAAAGAAACTAAAAAAAAATATATCTAAAAAAATTCCTTTTTTTTTCTTTTTCTTCGTTTGTTTGTTTTTTTTTTTTTTTTAATTTTGTCTTCAACCTATACACCACAAGTTATAATAGGTTTATAAAAACAAAAAGATACTCTAGGTGGTTGAAAGCCGCTCGCTGGTCTACGATATTTGTGATATATCTCCGATAAAGTGAAGAATTTTAGGATATATCCCCAATAAAGTGAAGAAATATCTGTAAAAAATGATTTTACACTTTATCTGTAAATATCTGTAAAAAATGATTTTACACATATATTTCTTCACTTTATTAGGGATATATCCTAAAATTCTTTATTTTTTACAGATATTTCTTCACTTTATTGAGGATATATCCTAAAATTCTTCACTTTATCGGAGATATATCACAAATATCGTAGACCAGCGAGCGGTTTTCAACCACCTAGAGTATCTTTTTGTTTTTACAAACTTATTATAACTTGTGATGTATAGGTTGAAGACAAAATATAAAAAAATTAGAAAAAAAAGAGAGGATTTTTTTGTTTTTTGTTTTGAAATGACTATTTTAGCCCTCAAAGTGGGTCCAATCGTCAGAGTTAACGTCCAATTTGGACAGAATATGAGAAATTGGACACGGCCGATTGAAATTGGAAAGTTTGGGGGGTAAAAATTCAAAATTAAGAATAGAGGGGGTGACATGATGACACCCTCAAACCTCAGGAGGGTAAACTGAAATTAATCCAAAAATCAAATACGTTTGAAATCAAGTAGATTTCCCAAGCACAAATTCATTCAATTAAAAAAAAAAAGCCAATAGACTGAAGCAATAGACAAAATAGTGCAATGTATATAAAGAGAATTCAAAGCAATTTAACCTGATATATGATTCCTCAACATGATAAGTTCCACTTCCCAGCAGCTTCTGTGCACCTCAATTTTATTCCATCTTTATCTACATGAGGTTCTTCAAGTTATGCAAAACCAATATCTAAACCAGAGCCAGATTAATACAATTAAATAGACAAATAGAAAACTTTTAGTAAGCAAAACAACCTAATGACAAAAGAGATTATGCATACATTAGACTATCGACATTAAAAAAGAAAATTAATTAATTAAAAAAAACTGCGCAATTGGCAAACCAAATTAGTTCAATGGAGAAGAACAGAGGGGTTACCTGTAACCATATGCAAGATTCAAAGAAAACCACAGGAAAAAATCAATTAGGTAGGAAACCCAATGATAATTATCAAGTCTGACCTCAAGTAAATCTACAAACTGTCAGCCGATTTGATAATAATTTCTCCTCCTTTTGGGTTTGATTTTGCTTTGCTCTTCTTTCTATGTTTGTTTTCACCTTTCGTCTGAACTGTAAATTGGGATCGTGAGTCTCCGTTTGTGTTGAGATAGTGCCCCCGACAGTTCTCCTCTCGTTTAGAGATTGTGGGCAACTACGCCCAGTTTTTTTTTTTTTTTTCTCTTCCTTGCTCCACAATTCTCTTCGAGTCTTTCTACATGTATATCTAGCAAATATTTAAGTATACCCAGCAAATTTTTTACACCCAACAAATTTATAAATTTCTAACTACACCCAGCAAGTTTTCCTATAATGCCATTTTCTTTCAAAACCCACTGAGAAATAGAAAAGTGAAGTCTGATATCAATACCATAAGGCCTGCTCACCTAAAGGATCGTTTTTAAGGGACTGTGAGGGACAAGTGAATCTGACGGCTGAAAATAAATGCACAGTTTTAAGTTGTTATAATTTCTGCTTTTATATTTAATACATGTGGTTGAGATACATTTGTCCCTCACAGTCCCTTAAAACTATCCCTTAGGTGAGCAAATCTGTCAATACCATTACTTCAGCCGTAATGGCATCTCACACAATTTGTTCAATAGTATCTTTCATCTAGTTCAGTCGACAAAATAATGATATAAGCTCCAAAGTAATATTTACTTCATTCGGTAATATTTACTTCATTCTCACCATAATCCGAAGTTTTGATAAAACAAAGGAGAACTAAGATTGTATACATACAAACTTGAATGGAGCACCTACATAAGTAAGCCACATTAGCCACATGGCTATGAAGCTATATTGTTTTGACAGCTATAATCAACACTTGGTTGACTCAAGTTAAAGTCGAGATCAGTGAGAGAATTTTGAACCCTTGAAACATCATTCTTAATTGACTTTGAGAGATCATTTTGTTTCAACACTTCATCATCCAAATTCTATATCCTTTAACTGCTAGCTGGGTGTTTGGTTTACTTCATTTGGATGTATGAGTTTTGCTAGGTGTATGAATGTGCTAGGTTTAATTAAACAAAGAGTTTTTGTCAATTTACCCCATTTTTAGGGATTTTTTTCCCACTTATCCCATTAAGTTTTTTTAATTCCCCCTTACCCATGAACACTCTCATAAGGTCTTCCGTAATACCCAATTATTATTATTATTATTATTATTATTATTTTAAGACTATTTTACCCTCACCCCTTTATTACATAGAGAGATAGAGAGAGGAGACTTCGCCGGATTCCGGTCACCGGCTGCCACCCACCGGACTTCTCTGAAAACCTCGCCGGAGATCTCATAGGTCGCCGGAAAGGTCTACTGCCCCCTAATAGAGAGGCAATAAACCTCAATTGCCTCCCAATAGACCATTATTAGAGGGCAATAGAGGTTTCAGAAATCTTGCCGGAAGTCCCCAAATAGGTTCTTGGAGATCTCATATGGAGCCGGAGAGGTATATTAACCCCCCCAATAGAATTGTATTGCCCTCCAATAGACCTGTATTGCCTCCCAATAGACATTTTGGTAGCCTAAATAAAAACTAATCTCCCTAAAATTAGACAAATAAAACTTTGATTAAGAAAAAAAACGAAGAGATTACATCAATTCAAAACATTTATTGGCCCCCAATAGATGTCTATTTCCCCCCAATAGACCTTTAACAGACCTCTATTTCCCCCCAATAGCCCTTTATTGCCCTCCTATTTTTTTGCCTTTTTTCTTTCCTTTTGGGCATTCTGCCCCCATTTTACCAAAAAATAAATAGAAAATTACATAGTAGCACATGACCAAAGATGTAAACACAGAAAACCCACTTTCAAAAATATTTATACAAATAAGGACATGAACCCAGACCCAAAAGCCAAATGATGCAAGCCTGACTCTCAACTTTAATGGAAAATGACCAAAATACTTAAGTTTCATCACAATTTACGTGCATTGCCACTGACCAATATCCAATACCCAAACCTCCACGCACTCGAGATCGTCTACCGCGACCTCAGACCTGAGAACGTCCTCCTCCGTGAGGACGACCACATCATGCTCTCCGACTTCGACCTCTGCTTCAAATCTGACTTCGTTCCGACCTTCGAGCGCCGCCCGGCAGGAAATCAAGGGGATCTGCCAACTGCTTAGGATCGGGATATTTCTATTTCAGGTGTTGATTCATTCAGATCTATGAGTGGAGGAGCCATCATTGAGCAGAGAGAGAGAGGGAGAGAGGTTAGATTTCAATTGCTCTCTCTCTGTGTATGTGAAAAATTGGAGAAGAAACGTTTATGGGTTCCCACTATTGTGGCATTAGTGTGTCTCTGCTTTGGTCTCTACCTTGCTTTTCAATTGGGTCTGCTTCAGAACTCTCTGAACCTCCATAGAAGAAGTGAAAGCAGAGATCTTTACTTCATCAGCGTCAGAGGAGGCTTCAGACCTCTCAAGCAGCAGACCCATATTCTCAAACAGGTAAAGTTTTCATCTTTTTTTTACTCTCTGTTCATGGAATTGTAATGCTTCTTGCACAATTCGATTTAGTTTTGGTTTTTGCTTGTTGGGTATAGCTTATTTCGTCTCTTATTGTATAAAGTGACGATCTTTGTTGTATGCTAATTTTTGTTTGACATTCCTAACATGGTGGCGGTTAGGAAATGTTGGGAAAGTTGGATAACAAATCGTACAGATTCATTCATTATGTTTTCTTCTGCTTTTGTAAGTTTGGCTCATATTAGTGGGAAGCACTGTCTGAATTTGTAGCTATCCTGGTGAAACCAATAGTCACTTAAACATTGCAGTACATACTAAATACGTAAAAAATTATCCTGGAATGTTTGTACAAAGGTTAATTCAGTACCAGAAGTTCCATCATATGTATGGTAACTTTACATTAACCATCTTTATAATCAGAGTTGTATGAAATCTCTTGGCTCCATCATGTCATATACCAAGGCATCAGGTGCTTCTTAAGCCTTGTTTTAAGTTCAAGCTTTGGTGGAATGCTGTGTATTTTGGGGCAAATCATTAACTTGAGACTGAATTATATGATTTCCATTGATTGCAGTAGCAGAACTGGATGAGTACGAGTGCAGTAGCAGAACAGAAGTACGTACAAGTTGAATAGCAAAACTAGACTGAGTGTGAGTGCAGTAGCAGGATTGGATGAGTGCAGTAGCAAGATTAGGCGATGATAAGTGCAGTAGCAGAACAATAGTACAAGTGCAGTAGCAGAACTGGATTGAGTATGAGTGCAGCGAGTGTAGTAGCAGGATTAGGCAATGACGAGTACAGTAGCAGAACACGAGTACGAGGGCAATAGCAGAACTGGACTAGTATGAGTGCAGCGAGTGCATAGCAGGATTAGGCGATGACAAGTGCAGTAACAGGATTTGACGAGTGTAGTAGCAGGATTAGGCGATGACGAGTGCAGTAGCAAAACACGAGTACAAGTACAGTAGCAGAACTGGACGAGTATGAGTGCAGCGAATGCAGTAGCAGGATTTGACGAGTGCAGTAGCAGGATTACGCGATGACGAGTGCATTACCGGAAGAGGGGCTTTGTGTTTGGAAACGTACTAATGAGACGAAGTTTAGAAAACTTTAGTACTTCAAAATTGTGGAAATTTCAATGGATATTTTGCGCAAATTAAAATTTAGAAAATTTGATGGAAGTTTTGATATGTGGGGTAAATATTCGTATCTAAAACTAGTTTTGAAGATATTTTGGAGTTTAAAATATCAATAAAGCTATCTTACAAAAAAAAAAGTAACATAAAAAATATTATTCTAAAAAAAAAAGTAACATACAGGAATTAAAAGTAAAAAATAGTAGTTAAGGGTAAAAAAGTAAATTAACTTATGACATGTGGCAAGTGAAAAGCAGATTGTCCTTATTTGTAAGATTTAATCATTATAAATGGATTAGAAGTCAAAAAAAGTAGTTAAGGATAAAAATGTAAATTAACTCATGACATGTGGCAAGTAGAGAGTACATTGTCCTTATTTGTTTAATTCAATCTTTAAATGATGTATTTGTTAAGTCTTCTTTTGTCAATAACTTATATGTAATTTGTTAAAAAATAAAAAAAAAAGAGTCAATTTTAAGCGACATAAAATAGCCTCTTCAGTTCAGGTCTCCAAAATGTTTCCACAGAGAGCATAGCATATTGGAAGAATGAATGTATTTTTTTGAAGGGTTAATTACATATAAGTGCATTTTTGAATGTTTTTTTAGCCATAAGGCCACCAACTATTTTTTTCCCTCATAAGGCCACTAGATTAAAAAATGTGTTAAATTTTGGATATAAAAACCAACATATTTACATAAATGCCACTAGAGTAAAAAGTCAACAATCATCCTCTCTCTCCTATCCGGCGAGGTTTCCGACCAACTCCGGCGGGTCTCCGGTCGACCTCCGGCCAACTCCGGTGGGTCTCCGGCCGACCTTCAGCAGACATCCGGCGACCACAAAAGCTACTATCACTAACACCAAAAGCTACTGTCGCTAGCAACAAAAGCTACTCTTGTGAGATTTCCGGCAACCTCCGGCGAGGTCACAAAAGCTACTGTCACCAGCAACAAAAGCTACTCATGTGAGATTTCCGGCAACCTCCGGCGAGGTCACAAAAGCTACTGTCACCAGCAACAAAAACTACTGTCAATAACAAAAGCTACGCTCCCCAAATCAAAAAACTATTATCCCCACCAACAAAAGCTACTGTCACAAATACCAAAAGCTACTCTCACCATCAACAAATGCTACTATCACCAATATCATAAAAGTAGAGTTAGTAACAAAAACTACTCTCACCATCAACCAAAATAAAAGTGCTACTATAATCGAGAAAAGAAATCAGATTCAATGATAAGGGTATCTGGGGTTCAACAATGATATAAGTATGTAAAAAGCTACTTCCATAGTTGTAAAAAGTCACTAATATAGTTGTGAAAATCTATTACAATAGTTGTATAAAGCTACTGTCAATGTTGTAACGCTACTATCATTTTTCAATGGTGACACCTTAATCCCATAGGCATAATTTTGCCACCTTTAGCATGAGACTTCATTGCCACATTTCTTGGTTAGCCGAATGATGTTTTGGTCAATGAAGGCTTCAATATCCAAATTCACATGATTTTCGAAATCTATTACTACAAGTGCAAAGGAGAGGAATTCTGCAAGAACAAAAATACAACAAAATATTAGCAATTGAAATAAAAACTAAAAACAACAATGTATTGCTGAACTGCAAACATGACACTCTTTATCAACTAGATAATAAAAAATAAGCAATCTAAAAAGCTACTGACATAGGTACAGAAAGCACTATAAAATAAAACATTTACAAAGCTACTGGACTAGTAATAAAAAACTAATAATAAAAAGTTACTGATATAGGTACAGAAAGCACTATAAAATAAAACATTTACAAAGCTACTGGACTAGTAATAAAAAACTAATAATAAAAAGTTACTGATATAGGTACAAAAACTACTATAATACATGTACAAAGCCACTGGACTAGTAATACAAAACTACTGACATAGATACTGATTGCACGAAACTAGCTGATTATACATGTTGATAGTGCAACACAAATTTCAAACAAGAAATGATAGAGATACTAAATCACAACAAGAAGAAAATTGAATTTCATTCAAAATTATGCTTTTCCAATTTAATAGATTGTTAGGTTATAGTTTTGACATGAACGAAAACACAGAGTAACTGTCAAAAATGCATAGTAGGTTTGTTTGGCATCGGTAGTAGCTTTTCAAAAATATGCTAGTAGCATTTTCAAACAATATTAGTAGCTTTTTTTTTTTGTTTTACAGTATATCAGTTATCTTGAAAAAACTAACAATAACAATAGGTTTGTTTGATAGTAATAGTAGCATTTTAAAACTGTTCAAGTAGCATTTCCAGAGAGTATCAGTATCTCAAAATCAATATACAAATTAAACTCAATAACCAATCATATAATTTCCTATCAAATCATTTCCATCTATCCTCAGTTTTGTAATGCCACCTCTCTAGCAGCCAAAAAATAAATGTTCCAAATGAGAAAGTAGACAATTGCCTATCATTATACAATATTGACATTAATTTGGTTACTCAGAAACCATAAAACTCTTGGTAACCTAGTGGATCATCTTATATTGGTCCCCTCAGGTCCAGGACTACAATAGCATTAATGATCCACACAAAGCATATCAACTCTTGATAATTTAAATCATAAAATCCCAACTCAGATTTCTCTACATTTACATTACCAAAAGCCAAAGTTCACGTACAGACCATTTCATTGAAAACAGAAGAGATAAACTTGGATTGTAAAAGCAAATCAAATCGACTAATTGGGATCTATTCAATCACCCACTAAAATAGTCACATTCTACCGTCACATCAAAGAGATCAGAGTCAAACACAGAGACTACAGAATTAGCAAAATTCTCCCACATTACCCCAACATTCAAAGAAACCGCATAAATTTCAAGATTCAATTCAATTCTAATCCAAACCAAAAGGAAACGCGGAATTTCAAGGCGAGAGTTACCGGATTAGTGTGAGTGGATTCAAGATATCAATAGTCTCATCGACAAGTACACCGGCAATGAGCCCAAGGCCAAAGTCTTGAGAGCCTGATCCAGCAGCGAGCTTGAACCACGATAACCTGTTGAATCTCTCAGAGCTCGTCGACTCGCCCACTACATGAAGATCACAATCGTCCGCCATCATCCCGACCGCCATGTACGGCACGTCCTACACGACCGCCATCGATGCCGATCTGTTCACACAAAGCTCAACTATAAGAGAAATCGAGAAATATAGTTGGATGGATTTGGTGGACTTGTGAATCTGGCTTTTTATAGGGTTTGGTTTTGAACCTGATCTCCCAAAGCATACTTGACGGTGCGCCGGCGAAGACAGACAATAGGATGCCGGCGGAGACAGGATGGTGCATCGGAGGAGACGCATGGTCCTTCCAGCAAAAAGTTGAGAGAGAGAGAGAGACGAAATCACAGAGGTTCTGCTGCGATCTGGAGAGAGAACGCTTCATCTTAGTCTGCGTGCGAGAGAGAGAGAGCTTCATCGTGGTATAGAGAGAGAGAGAGATTGAAATTAACTGAATCTGAAACAGAGGCAGAGAGAAAGAAAGACATCTAAGGGTAAAATAGGTATAATATAAGAAAGAGCTGATGGTTTTGGGCCCTAAAATGGCCTTATGTGTACAAAATAATTTAGGTGGCCTTATGACTAATATAAGTCTCAAAGTGACACTTATATGTAATTTTCTATTTTTTGAATCACCATTAGAGGCAACATAAAAGTCGGCTTCAAATCTTCCGTACTACAGTCACACCACCTCATTTATGTAACTTCCCTATAATAGAAGGACACGTGGAAACCTAAATGATTAGTCATCTAACGTTTTTTTTTTGGCAGTCTAATGTTTTCCTTTTGTCGTCTACATATGTCCTCCTCCTTCCATAGGTCCATTGACGAAGTCTGCAAGTCTACCCAGTAAACCTGTTATATTTTCTTATCTAATTAATTGATGGTTGAATGTTTTCCCCATCATTAGGTCATTACTATATCTGTAGAAACCCATGATCGGCACAGCTATCATCTTTTACTTGAAAATCAAACTAATTCTTCCGTACAAACAAGGGAGAACTCTCCAGCCTCATAAGCGACTAACTGGGGTAAAACACTGACCCGACCTGCAGGGAATTCAAACCCGCCTTTGGTGGATTTAAAATTTGTGTTGACAGATCTATCTCCTACTACAATTTCAAATATTTTACACCTTGATGCAGACCCATTTGTGGACTTTTGGATTGACAATTGATAGCAAGGCAGTCTTCATGGAGGGCAAAAGAAGCAAAAGGTTTCTGAAATAAAGACCGGTTATAGAGATAAGAACAGTAGAAGAACTTGCTGGAAATAGAACAGCTTGGTGTTTCAGTCCTTGAAGATTTGCATTGACAAAGACAGATATAGAAGAATGGAAATTATTCTATGCACCGACGGTGCAAGTGACCCAACCCTTATAAAATAATCTCAACCATTGATATTTATTATCAACTTTATTTTTAATAAACAAAAAGTGTATTTAATGCAATCTAACCATTCATTTATGTTGGTGCAAGTACACGGCGGTGCTCTGAATAATCTCTCATAGAAGAAAACGGTGCTGTAAGACGGCAAAAACGATTTAGATATCTAAACAGTTAAGGATCCACGTGTCATTGTTTTATAGGGGCGTCACACAAATGAAGTGGTGTGACTGTAGTACGGAAAAATTTCTCCTGAAACCCTATCTCTCTCCCTGTCCCTCCTATAGAAACTTGACATCTGGCAATTAAGTTGACATCTGGCCATTAACTTGACAGCTTTTTAACTCTGTTAAGTACCCTTCCGTTTATTCTTGCAGTCAGTTCATCTTAGACTCCAGTAATCTACTTTCCCTTTTGTTGTCTAATATCGACTCTTGCAATTACTTTATTTTGTTTTAACTAGTTTTCTGGGTTGTATCTAAGCAAGGGGCTCAAGTGCTTAATTCCTTGGCCAAGTTTGAAGACCCACTGCTTAAAGATATTTGGAAAACATTTTGATTGATTCTTCTGATATTTGGGTTTATTAATTAATTCAATTGGTTGCAAACAAAACAAAAATAACAATGGATCTTTATGTTCTTGAGTTCTTCCATTTCACCTATCTAGATATTAACTATGATTGGATTTGAGGGATCAATTTTACCTCATGTATTTGCTTCAATTAGGTACGTCTAGGATTTGAAATTTGCATTTGGTGCTTTGGTTTGACAGATTTGGATGTTAAAATGTGGTGATCCGGAGCTAGTTTTTCTGATTTATTTGGAGTGGGCTAGAAACTTTCAGAAAAAGAAGTTAATCATGATTGTAGTCTCTAGAAAATAGAGCCTATGCTTTGTATCTGTTAAAAAGAAAGTTATGGACTAATTTCATGACTTGTCCCGGTAGTGGTAATGAAGTAGAAAAATATGGTGGATTGGTGGTGGGTTTCTGGGCAGAGATGGATGACTAGTTTAGAAAAGAGCCTATGCTTTTCTGGGTTTATCATTTCTTTCTCAGGTAATATAGTGTAAACGGCGTTAAATGCTGTCAAGTTAGTTTCCGGGTGTCGAATTTTCATAGAGAGACAGAAGATTTGAAGCCATAAAAGTCATATATAATACGCACCCAGTTGGAGCTTTTCGCAGTTGGGCACAGTCTTCACCGCCTCTCTATTATTTAAAGCTGTTTCACCATGAATTCCCCTGCTTTTCTTTTTTTGGTAATAATTCCCCTGCTTCATTAAAACCCATCATCCACTTTTACCAAAAAAAAAAATCGCAATGGTTGAATTGGATTCCAAAATTGTCTTTGAAAAGAAAATTTTCCTCAAAGAAACAAATCTTGAACCCTGATCAATACTCTTCGGCTTATAAGCAGATCAGAGCTTTGTCGGAAAAAAAAAAAAAAAGCAGATAAGAGAAACATGAAATGGGGACATTTGCAGCACCGGCGGTCAAGCCCAGTCCCACCGCAACGACACTGACTATTCCTCCGCCCACCACCACCAAAACATTGTCGTCAAGCGCCACGGCGACCGCATCTACAACTTCGAGCCCGGCTAGATCAAAAACGCAGTCCTTCTGTACTAGCGTGAAACTCTGGTCCGATCTCTGCAAGAACTCGCTGTTGAAGTGAATCCATGCCGCGCCGGAGGTGGAGATCGGGGAGAGAGAGAGAGAGAGAGAGGAGTTGTCAAAAGGCTAACGCTTCTAGACGACAGCGCTGAGGGGAGAGATCGATGACGGGCTGACGGGAGAGACAGTGGAGAGAGATAGAGAGAGAGAGAGAGAGAGAGGCGCGGAGGAGAGAGAGATAGAGGAGAGTGAGTCTGAGTGAGAGCTAGCCGTAATTTTTTAATTAATTGGAGGTCAAAATTGTCATTTAGCACTTGAATTGGGTAGTTGAGAATTAAAAATTGGGCTAAATATTGTTTAGTACCATGTGGTTTGTGCCCGACATCAATTCAGTCACTCGACTTTCAATTTCATCAAAAACACCCCTGCATTACTATATCTCGTTTAATAGATCCTTCCGTTATCATTCCGTCAACAACAGCATGCCACTTCAGCTCCTGTAGGCCCATCTCTAAGGAAAAATTCCCAAATTGTCCATGCCTCCATTCTGACCCCTCTCTCGGCCTTCTACCTTCTCACCCTCCTCACCACAACTACCTCGCTAGACACCGCCGCAACTTACCCCACTCCACCGTCTCCTCTGTCGGCCTCTTCTCACTCCACACTCTGGTTCGACAGTGACATGAGCCTCACCAAATTCTCATCAAACCCAGTTCACCATATTCCAGTAATATTAAGCTCCAATAGAGTAAGATGAAAGAACACAATTAACACCAAACTAACACCATAAATTAGAGAAGCTCAAACAAAAAAAAAAACCCAGCAAAATCCAAGAGGGTATTCCAATTCAAAACACCCACCAAGTAGAAACAAGAAACACAAATCCGGAATCGAGAATTAAATCAAAGAGATCAAGTCTTTGGATACCAAAATGATCAAGTCTTTGGATCTCTCTCTCTCTCTCTCTCTCTCATTCCCAGCCACACTCCAGCCTGAACACCACCGCCCTCAAGGAGAAGTAGGAGGGCTCGTTCAAATTGGTTTCACCTCCGGAAATTCGCCAAAAAACTCAAACATCTTCTCCTTTTCGATTCTCTGTCCCAAGTTGACAAATGGACAAGAAGGTACCATAAGCTTCTTCACCTCGCCAAGATGAAGCTACCGCCACTAGTCTAGCATCCAGCAGTGGCCGGAGTAGGAAAATATGCCGGAAAATCCAAGAAGCTTTTGGGCTTCGTCCTACCGTCGTCGCTGTTAGTTCGGAGAAGGGAGGACCGGGCTTCGCTTCATGCCACCGTGAGGAAGCTAACGGCGCCGGTTCGACTTCGGCAGCGGTCGGAGAGTGAATCTCTCAGATCTCCATCACTCCAATTCTATCCCACCATGGCCAGATTGGAGAGCTTGATCGGCCTCGTCAACCGAACCACGCCTGCACCTCCCTCGGCTATCACGGAGGTTAGGGCATGTCCCTATGGGAAGCTCTCCCTTCCGTCGCCGTCGTCGGAGGCTAGGTTATCCATGGCCTTTTCTAGTTTTCAATGAAATCGTGATACAGAGAGAGAGAGAGAGAGAGGTGAACAGTGAGAGCTGTAATGGGATTTACGGGTTAGAGTGGAGGCATGGACAATTTGGGAATTTTTCTTTAGAGATGGGCCCACAGGAGCTGACGTGGCATGCCATGTCAGCGAGTTAACGGCTGTTGTTGACCGAATGATAACTGAAGGACCTATTAAACGAGATATAGTAATGCAGGGGTGTTTTTGATGAAATTGAAAATCGAGGGACTGAATTGATGTTGGGTACAAACCACAGGGTACTAAACAATATTTAGCCCTTAAAAATTCTTGGTGGTGTAAGTGGGAAAGCATAGGCCTGATTCTGTGCTTTTGGTCAAGGACCATTTTTTTTTTCTCCTTTCCTTCTGTTCCATTACTTTAAAAAAAAAAAATTTGATTTGGGCACCCAGAAAATGCTCTTGGCACCCACGAGATTCTCAGGATCTTGAACCGCCTCGTCTAGTCAAAAAAGCCTCCACCGACTGTTGCGCCTCGAGCGTCTGGAAGCTTCTCGCGAAAATTGTGGACCTCTACCTCCTGATGGACGCAGAAGATTTTCTTTGACTTAAGAACCAGTTGAGGTCCCTAAACCAGTTTCCTGCTAAACCGTGCCTGAGAAGATCCATCTCCTTTGTCAAACCTCTTGTCAACGAGCCTTCGTCTTCCGAGATCAGATCACCGGTGCTTCGGAGCTCCGCCTCACTTAGCCCAGGTGAACGACAACCTGCAGAGCAGTCGCAAGCTCACCGGAGCCTCCGTCGTGAGAAGGCGAACACCCTCAGATCGGTGATTGTCGGAGTCGAACTCGGAGCGATTGTGGTTGCGTTGGATCATAATTCATATACATATTTGTCCCCTAAAACATGGAAATTACTTGTTCTAAAGTCCAATTTAATACTGACTAATCCAATTTCATCAATTCCCTAATCTTGTACTTTTGCTTAACCTTTGCGTTTATTTATATATATTTATTATGTTTTCCTTATCATGCTAGGAAATGATGGAGAAGAATGGAAATGCACTAAAAAATCAACCTTAGCACATTTTCTTACTCGGGCTAGGAGAAAGTGAGCTAGACAATAAATGAGGAGTGGCAGCCTGATCAAACGAATTCCAAATGAGTTGAAACTTACCAGATCCATTCTAGACATCCTAAGAATCGTTTCTTATGAAGAGTACAAGAGCTAGTTTGGAGTTTAAGTCCTTCAAAATATCGGTCCAAGTTTCTGACTAAAAGACGAAAAACTGGCAACGCCTGAACTGTACGGATTCCGGCAGCATGTCCGGCAAAATCATGTCGAACTAAGCTATGAAATTTTCCTTGGATGATATACACTTATCAAAAAATATTTGGTATGATGAAGTCGAAGGCTAATTCCTATGTCTCGATGGATATTCAATTGAAGGAAGCTTCAGGAGCAGAAACAAAGTCAAAACATGGCAGTTTGGCCTAGAACCTTCTTTGGACGGATTTCTTGTGCATTTTTGGAAGGTCTATGATGCTGAAACTATCAAGGAGAGCCCTGGAAGAATCCTACAAGATTATAACAAGATTAGTCTATCATATTATCCTTTGGATAATAGGCATCCATATGCACCTTCTCTCCTTTGGTTGCCAAATTGACTTTAGTGACCGAAAACCACCCCAACACTCTTCATTTTCATGTTTTCCCATGCACAATAAAGAGAGCAGCTGCTCCTCTCTTCTCCTTAGGCATCTTTTTCTACTCTACACTCTTATAGCTCATCATTATTTCCCTCTTTTTCTCCATCTCTTCCATAACCATTTCCCTTAATTTTAGGATCTATTACCACTCTCATACTCCACCTCCATGCTTCTTTCAATGCTTGAGCTGCTTCTTTTGTTTCCATTCATCATTTTACTCATCTCTCTCTTCTCTATATAAGCATCACTTCATCACACTCTTAAGGCACCACCCATACCACTCCATAACATCTTTTTCTCTCTATATTCTCTACACAATCCACTATCATCTCCTCCACAAAACCTCCATCACCACCACCATCAATTCATAACCTCCATTACCACCACCACAACCTTCATCATCTTTTCCATCAACCCATTCCATTTGATAGACAAAAGGCTTCACCACTTGATCATCTCTACATCTCATATTCCATCATCAACCTTTGAAGAAGCAGGAGAGGAGTCTAGCATTACTTGAGGAATCATCATCACCATTACTATTTTCACCATGTCAATGCCTTCATGAGTTCATCTACACCATCCTCAACTTGATTATCACTAGTCCCTTCTCTATCCCTACTTTTTAGTTTGATGTTCATAAACATGTTGAAGCTTATGTATTTGATTATGAGTGAGTAGTTAATTTGTTGGGGCTAGGGTTGAAAGCCCTAGCTAAACTTGTAATAAATTGATGTTTGAGTCTTATTTGATGCATTTTTCATGATCCTCTTCACATGCTAATTCAAGAAGTGGATGCTTGTATTTGAATCTAGCTAATTTGAATACTTTGCATTTGTCATGAATAATGTTTAGAGAATAGCTAGCTTGGGACATTGAAAGCATGATAGCACACTAGGTGTGTATGTGAGGGTAGTGAGTTAAAATCACCTAGATCTAGGATTGATTTACTTGCTTAATTATCTAAACTCAAATCTTTATGCATTTAGGAGTAAGGAATTGATACTTATCCGGTAATATAACTTGTTCTTGGATAGTTAGTTTCGCACTTATCCAGTGGAATTGATAAAATCAAAGGAGTTTAGGCCGTAGTAGTCTTATCCGGATGCTAAGAGGGTAATTGGATACTTGGGATTGTTTTACTTATAGTTTGAACATCAATGCATGCAAGGGAGGCTATGGTGAACAATCTAAAGCTCTAACTTCCATTTAATCTATCACATCTAGTTTAGCATAGCCTAGTTTACATTTCAAGTTTTTATTGTGTGTTAATTTGAGTTTACACTATCTCCAAAGCCAAAAATCAAACCACTACACCATCTTGCATATATTCACCATAAACTTTGGTTCACTTGTGAGCCCTTGTTTATGACTTGTACATTTGTATATTCATCTAGCACCCTTTAGGTTTTTCCTAGCTAGAGTGGGTTTTCCAATCCCTTGGGTACGATATTCCATACTCACAATCCCTACACTATAACTTTGCCCTTATACTTGAGGGTGGCTATTTGGCTAACAAGTTGGTGTCGTAGCTGCTGGAGGCCACGGGCGCGACCTTGGACGGCTCTCGAGAAACAACGCCTGGCTCGGTTTGTAGTCGTCGAGCCTTTCGCTGGGACCGGTGATCTGTACGTACGGGGAGGGGGAGGGGAAGAGAGAGAGAGGATTGAAGGAATTTCTCTGATGTAATTGTTTATTTTGGCTGAGGATAAAATTGTCTTTTTACGTTAAATTAGGTTAGTGAGAATAAAAATCTGTTGCTGGGGTAAGTGAGATAATTTTAGCTTATTTTGGTGTTTTGGGTCAAGAACCCTTTAATAACCTTAGGCATTACAGGTACTTCAAAAATTTAATCATTCTGCATGAGAATTGACTTAATTAATAAAGATATACAACTTTTTTTTCCATGCACCTTTTCTTTTCAAGTGTTAGTAACAGTGTAGAGAAAGAACTCGATCGGGTAGCCATGCAGTAAAAACGAATGAATGTTCAACATTTTCTGTTAGATCTTGATGTCTCATGCTTATAGTTTTTTCTTCTTTCAATCCTCAAACTTGTTAACAACTAATAAGACATCGGCCTCCCTCTAACCAACAGTCCATGTTATGCTGAGCACAATTACCTTCACGAAGCTTGTAAACAACTGCTGACCAATATGATACCAATCGGAGCATCTTCAATAACAGCCAGTAGGAATTAAGCTACCCTCGGTAGAGACGAGAAGTTTTGCAGCGAGAACTGCAAAACTCCCAAAATTTCCCTCATCATTTCTGATCAGCACAACCCGTTCTTGAATCCTTCAGCCACCACATAATCAATAAACACCTACATTCATTGTTTAAAATAGGAATCCCAGAAAATGGCTAATCTAAAGTACAAATAGAGAGCTTTCAGACCAAAAAAAAAAAAAAAATAGAGAGCATAGAATTAATAAAGTAGTACAAGAATTGTATATGTGGAGCATGGAAGAACACTAATTAAAAACTGCATGATAGGAAATGCCTGCTCCATTGTGATTACAAATATTAACTAGTACATCACTTCCTTTAATTTGGATTTTGAATTGAACTAATTGACTCTTGAGCTTCATTTTTCAATGGCAGTGATGATGACAAAGTTGTTTCCTAATCATCTTCATCATCCACTAGTGGCGTTTCTTGTGGATACAGTAAAGGCTTTGGAGGCATTTGAATGAATTCAACTTCTCCTTCAAGCATCTCTACTACTTTGTTCATCGAATTAGGACGGTCACTGGGCTTCATTTGTATACACCACAATGCTACCATGAGCATTTTCTTTATTAGTTTCTTTTCGTCATCCGTGGCATCTTCAATTTCCACCTCCTTTTCTTCATTGAACTGGTCATACACCCAAGAAGGAAAGTAAATTTGGCTCGTATTTGCTGCAAGTGCATTTAAATTCTTTCTTTTCCCTGCAATTTCCATCAGCAACTTTCCAAAACTATAGATGTCAGCTTTGCTCGAGACACCTCCTATATTTTTGTAAAACAGTTCTGGAGCCATGTATCCAAGGGTTCCTCTTGCAGCAGTCATAGTTAAACTACTATCGTCTAATGGACATAATCTTGCTAGCCCAAAGTCAGAAATCTTTGGAACAAAGTTATCATCAAGAAGAATGTTGTGTGGCTTGATATCGAAATGCAAAATTTTCATATCACATCCTTGATGCAGATAATCAATACCACGAGCCACTCCTAGTGAAATTTCAAATGCTTCCTTGCAATTTAAGGAGATGAGTCCTTCCTTAGGAAATATGTGTTTATCAAGAGACCCTTTTGACATGTACTCATATATAAGAGCACGCTTTGATCTCTCAGCACAATAGCCAATTAGTCGCACCACATTTACATGATGAATTCTTCCAATGGTACCAACTTCATTCATAAAATCTTGCCCATTAGCTTTGGAATTTCCCAACATCTTAACAGCAACAAGGTGACCGCTCCGAAGCTTTCCTTTATACACAGAGCCATAACCTCCTTCCCCCAATTTATCCTTAAATCCTTTGGTCATCTTCTTGATGTTGGAGTAGGAGTACCGTATAGGCGTGAGGTTGTTGTGACTTTGTAAGAATTCTTCAATAATGTTATACATTGATAAATGTCGTCTTTTCAACTTCAAGATTAAAAGGACGACTACACATGGAAGTCCGAATAGAACTTTTGTTGGAGTCCACAAAACCACTGTAAAGAAAAATAATTTAGTCCCATGCTAGAATTACACTAGGGATCAATTATTCAACCGTTTATGACTCTTGATAAGAATGAAGTTTTGTCAAATTAAAATATATAATCAAGTTTACTTTAGAAAAAGAAATTAAAGATATAACGCACCTGCCCTTCGAGTTATAAAGAATAAATCTGCAAAATAGAGAGAGAACGTACAGTTATACTAACAGTTGATTAATTATAAGTTGCTGTGAAAACATTAAGCTGGATTGACATAGTCCTTACCTGTTATAAAGACCAAGGTAGTATACCTGGTGGTGTCTGCATCACAAATATCAAGTTCTCAACTCTGAATCTTGTAAATGATAAAAAGTAAACTGAAAATAAATAATTGTGGTAAAGCTTGAAGAACAGAATGTTCCTTACCACAATCAACTTTGTTGGTAGCAGTGTCGACATAGCAACCACCGTCACCTGATCTACTGTAGCTCTGCAACCATGAAAGTTCAAAACCATAGAGCAGCTTGTTGTGGATGTCTATGTAGGAACTGTTCATGTCCTTTGTCCCAATCGACGATGATGTCAAGACCATCAGCTCTATACGACATGAATCCCCCAAATCCGAGGCACTTAAGCCTCCAGTGAGAACAAAAGAATGCCCACTCTTTGCATTAATGCAGGGAGCAGTATCCATATAGAGATATGAATTCACCGGCCGAGTTTCACAGGTCAAGAATATTATAGGCTTTGACAGTTCAAACCTATCGACCCGCGAAAAATATGTAATGCTGTATGGATCCTTATAACTGAAGTTATAGCTGGCCAAGGAATAACGAGGGAGTGAAGAACAGTCATCCTTACGAATATTGGCATCCACAACTCGGATTGTGTGATTTCCATAATTGATGGCAAGCACGTAGTATTTTCCTGAATACAAGTGTAATACAGTGACATTGTTCTCACAAGACAGGTTATACATTGATTTACCGCACTTCTTTGGATCATCATTGAGTCGGAAAGGGTAGCTTATATTTCGGATGTGGCCGCAGGAAGAAGGCTCACAGTGATGAGGATCATCCTTAGCGTGGCAAGCGACACTGCACAAACCAAGAAGTACAAGGACTAGTCGTACACGCAGGTGATGATTGGTATCTGAGGTTAGATCAGAGATATGCGGCGGTGATAAGAAGAGAATCGATCAGAGGCGTTGGGCGGAGGTGAGGTGAGGTCGGGACTGCATGGACTGGTGAGGCGTTGAAGTTTTCTCTTATTTGTTCTCGATCTTAGTTTTGGAAAGAGGAGGAGGAAGACTAGGGGATAAGCACAAGAACCAGAAAGTCAGAAACAGATGAAGCAAGATAGCAGAAGCATCTGATCATGAAATTATAAAAAAGAGGAAAAAGGAGTATGAGTCTAGACTTTAAAATAAGGGTTTTTGTCCATTTACCCTATTTCTAGAGATTTTTTTCCCACTAACCCCATTAAGTTTTTTTAATCCCCTCTTACCCAATACACTCTAAGAGAGTCTTCCCTAACACCCCATTAAAATATTTTTTTTGTTTTTAATTTTTTTTAATACTATTTTACCCCTCATCCATTTGCTACTTAGAGAGAGAGAGAAAATGGAAGAGAGAGAAACCATAGGAGACTTCGCCGGAGCCCGGTACGGGTAGCCGGAATCCGGTCACCGGCCGCCGCCCACCGGAAAGGTGTATTGCCCCAATAGACATCTATTGCCCCCCAAATAGAAGGGCAATAGACGTCTATTGCTCCCCAATAGACGTTTATCAGCCATGTATTGCCCCCCAATAGACGTCTATTGCTCCCCAATAAACGTCTATTGCCCCCAATAGATCTTTATGTAGCCGGAATGATAACTAATCTTCCTAAAATTAGACAAAATAAAATTGAGTACATAAAAAAAATGAAGATATTATATCAATTTTAAAACATCTATTGCCCGCCAATAGACTTGTATTGCCCCCCAACAGACATTAAAAAAAAAATTTCCCTTCTGTCCCATTACTTCAAAAAAAAAAAAAAAACTGATTTGGGCACCCAGAAAATGATCCGAGCACCCATCATTGCACCTTCCTTCGTCGGTTTTTCTCTGTTGCAGATTCTCAGCACTCAGATGTCTGAATATTAGATCGAGACCCTCAGTTGCTGTTGCGCGGAGACCGGGTTGTCGGAATATGCCGGATCATCAGAATCTGCAAGAGAGAGAGAGAAGTCGTGCTGGAGATAGAGCGGAGAGAAACGACGATGTTCACATCGAGATCCGAGTTCGCCACCGGCGAGGTAGCTCTGACCGGAGCTTCTTCGTTGTCTTCAGGTAGCTCCAACCGGAGCTTCAGGCATGATGCCGGAGTTCAACGCTGCATCGGGCGGGGAAAGAGAGAGAGAGAGAGAGAGAGAGAGAATTGTGCCGGGGACGAGGTGGTGAAGAGAGAGAGATGAGTGTGATAAAATGTAATTTTTTAATTAGGCCAAGGCTAAAATTGTCATTTTGTTTCAAATTGTGTTAGTGAGAACAAAAATTTGTTACTGGGGTAAGTGAGACAAATTTAGCTGATTTTGGGGCTTTGGGTCAAGGACCCTTAAAATAACGTATACGACTTGGTAAAAGACCAGATCTCTTGATTCAAGTTGATTGGATAGATTGATTCCAAAATCCTTTGGTTGGTCAAAGTCCGTATTCCAATCGATCATTCTGCTGCCAAATTAGTAATCAGTTCTTGCAAAATGCAGTTTGAAAATCCCAAGTTTGCCTTTTTTTATGAGCTCATTAAACTGTGAAGCTTATTTTCATGTAAATGCTGGACCAACCTTTGACAGTTCATGAGACCAGATGGTTCATTTTGTTACTCTGGCTGGCTGCTAGTTCATCCTCGATTTTATTTTTGGGTTCTTGCCCAAAAGCACCAAAATGAGCCAAATTTTTCTCACTTACCCTATCAATAGATTTTTGTTCTCACATACACAATTTCACACCGAATGACCATTTTGCCCTCAATCCAATTAAAGAATTACAACGACATCACTCTTTCTCCTCTCTTAAATCCCGATATTTCTCTCTTCTCTCTCTCTCACTCTCTCTGTGCCATGGCCACTCAGGAATCAGAGAACGCAGCCCACCACCGCCGGACCAACTCAACCACGTCGGAGTTCAACTCGTCGGAAAAGTTCACCCTGGACCTCTCGTTCTCGCTGACGATCAAGGTCTGGAATCGCGACTTCTTCAGCTTCCTGCCGCCGGAGATCATGTGCCACTCTCTTCTCCACGACTCAACCTCTGTCCCTCACGCTCTCACACCGGATCGAAGAAATCTCATCGGGTTTCAGGTATGGATCGTCGGCGCAAGAGATGAGCTGGTGCTATGGAGCTCCGGCGGTCAAAGCCTCGATCATCGGCGCCGGTTCTAGGTCTGGGTTGAAGGACGACTCTGTCGCCGGCACCTCTCTCTCTCTCTCTCTCTCTCTCTCTCTCTCTCTCTCTCTCTCTCTTCCAGCACGAAGCCATCACCAGTTGCTTGGACCTCGCCTTCGACTCGTCCCGGCAGCAGGAAGCAGAGACCGATCATCCCTCTCCGATCTGCACTTTCTCTCTCATCCCTCTTCGAGGTGGCTGGGAGCCGGCCCACACAGATGGAATGTGTGGCGGTTGATGTGATGGTGGAGGTGGCGGCCGGGCTGCTGGTAGACGGGAAATTGGTGGAGGATAACAATGATTTGGTGCCCAGAGCTTTTCTCTGGGTGCCCAAACTTTTTTTTTTTTTTTTATAGATAAAATGGGGCAGAAGACCAAAATGAAAGAAAAATGAAAAAAAAAAAAAAAAAAAAAAGGTTCTATTGGGGTAATAGACGTTTTGAATTGATGTAATCTCCTTGTTTTTTTCCTATAATCAAAGTTTTATTTGTCTAAATTTAAAGAGATTGGTTCTCATTCTAGCAACTGAAAGTCTTATTGGGGGATAGTAGACGTCTATTGGGGGGCAATACATGGCTGATAGACGTCTATTAGGGGGCAATAGACGTTTTGAATTGACGTAATCTCCTCGTTTTTTTCTTTAATCAAAGTTTTATTTGTCTAAATTGAGGGAGATTAGTTCTTAATCTGGCAATTGAAAGTCTTATTGAGGGGCAATAGACTATTGGAGGCAATAGACATCTATTGGGGGACAATATACATCTATTGGGGGCAATAGAGATCTATTGCCCCTCCATTGGGGAGCAATAGACGTTTATTGGGGTAATAAACATGTCCGGCAACCGGTGACAGGAATTCGGCGGCCGGTGACCGGATTTCGGCGGCCGGTGACCGGATTTCGGCGGCCGGTGACGGGCTCCGGCGAAGTCTCCTATGGTTTCTCTCTCTTCCATTTTCTCTCTCTCTCTCTCTCTCTCTCTAAGTAACAAAAGGGTGAGGGGTAAAATGGTATTAAAAAAAAAATTAAAACAAAAAAAAATCTTAATGGGGTATTAGGGAAGACTCCCTTAGAGTGTATTAGGTAAGAGAGAATTAAAAAAACTTAATGGGGTAAGTGGGAAAAAAATCCCTAGAAATGGGGTAAATGGACAAAACCCCTTTATTTTTTGGGTCCTTGACCCAAAGCCCCAAAATGAGGGAAAATTATTCCACTTACCCCAGCAAGAGATTTTTGTTCTCACTTGCCCATTTTAAAACAAAATGACAATTTCGCCCTAAGCTAATTAATGAATTTACATCGTGCCATCGACCCAATCTGCAGACGTGCCATCGACCCAATCTGCAGACGCGCTCTCTCTCTCTCTCTCTCTCTCTCTCTCTCTCTCTCTCTCTCTCTCTCTCTCTCTCTCTCTCTCTCTCTCTCTCCCCTCCAACTCGGTCACCACGGCGAACGACTTCCGACACCGACTGACCAAGACGATCTCGCTGGACATCCCTCCGCTCACTCTCACCTTGATCTCTCTCTCATACCTCTCTCACCACCGACTCCGACGCAACCTCGCTTACTGCAAGTTTCCTGCTCCGACGACCAACCTGCTCCGCCTTCGTTTTCTTCTCCCATCACCGATCAGGTCCTCGCAATCTTCTTCTTCTTCTTAATTCACTTCTTAATCCACTTATGCTTTCGAATCCGTATGCTCGGCACCACCCAAATCTTCGCCATAGTCGGAGGCGGACCCGACCCGGCCTCCCCAGCCAACAAGTCATGATCTGGGACGACCTCAAGTCCCTTGGGCATCCACGACATGTCGTTTCAGTCTGAGGTCAGGGGACTCAAGCTCCGGCATCGATCGTCGTCGTTTTGAACTAGAAGATCATCGATTTGTTCATAGGTTGTAAAGAATCACAGTTGCGAACTTAGGGGTCCGGTCCAGGCTCTACAACCGGCGAAGAAGGGAGAAGACTGGGTGGCCAAATCAATTTTTTTATTTATTTATTTATTTATTTTTAAGTAATGGGACAGTAGGAAAGGAAAAAAAGTTTTGAATGTCTATTGCAGAGCAATATACGTCTATTGGGGGGCAATAGACGTTTTGAATTGATGTAATCTCTTCGTTTTTTTTTTCTTTAATCAAAGTTTTATTTGTGTAGTTTTAGGAAGATTAATTACCATTTTGGTAATCTAAACGTCTATTGGGGGGCAATAGACGTCTACTGAGGGGCAATACATGGCTAATAGTCATCTATTGGGGGGCAATACATGGCTGATGGTCGTCTATTGGGGGCCAATAGACGTCTATTCGGGGGCCAATACATGGCTGATAGTCGTCTATTGGGGGCCAATAGACGGCTATTCGGGGGCCAATACATGGCTGATAGTCGTCTATTGGGGGGCAATAGACGTGTATTGGGGGGCAATAGATGTCTATTGGGGGCAAAAAAACTTTCCGGTGAGATTTTCAGCAAATTTAGGTGGGCGGCAGCCGGTGACCGGATTCCTGAATCAGGCGAAAGTTGGCCGGAATCCGGCGGCCGGTGACGGGCTCCGGCGAAGTCTCCTATAGTTTCTCTCTCTTCCATTTTCTCTCTCTCTCTCTCTCTCTCTAAGTAACAAAGGGGTGAGGGGTAAAATGGTATTAAAAAAAATTAAAAACAAAAAAAAAATCTTAATGGGATATTAGGGAAAACTCCCTTAGAGTGTATTGGGTAAGAGGGAATTAAAAAAACTTAATGGGGTAAGGGGGAAAAAAATCCCTAGAAATGGGGTAAATGGACAAAATCCCTTATTTTTTTTATTTTTTTTGGGCAATAGTTCATTCTCATTATTGAGTAGAGGATAACAATGTTTTCAAAGGCCAAGGCGTGAGAAGAGGCGGCTTGTTAGTGCCTCGCAAGACATCTGCCTCGAGTTGTTGAGGCATTCGCTTTTCCCGCATATATTATTTTAATCACTTACATACAAACATAACAATTTGACCGCCATGTTTCATATACTTTCACAACTTTTCTGTGTGTATTTCCATACTTTATTTCTTTCATTTTCCTTTCTCACTCATAGCTAATTTTGTTACGAATCAAAAATATATATTGATTGTACGATACTTAAAATACAAAGTTAATAATATCTTAAATAACTATAACTTGGAGAGTAATATAAATCTATAATCAAGAGATACAACAAGGGAGAGATTGATAGCATTAAGGGCATCTCTAACAGAATAGCTAAATTCAATTTTTAGCTAGTATATGAAAACTCAACTCTAATAGATTAGCTATAGCCAAGTTAAATTTAACTTTAGCTAAAATGGCTAGCTATATTTAGCTAAACGATCAAGAATAGCTAAAGCAAAAGTTATATTTCTCTTTCCTCTTTTGTCCACATGCATGTCAATTTATAATTTGATAAAATATAGTATATCACTTACAATAGCTATTACTACTGGAGCAACATTGTTAAATCAATAGCTATATTTCTTAACTCTAGCTAAATTTAACAAAAATATAACTTTTACGGTTGGAGATGTTCTAATACTTTTTTAATTCAATACGTAATTATGCATCTAAAAATATTCGAAACAATTATGTATCTAGACCCATTATGTAGTTTTGCTGTATCTAGACACAATCCTTATCAAAGGGAAGAATTTATCTCTAGAACTAAAGGAGTCATTTTAGGGAAAAAAAGAGTAATTAAATGGAACCAACGTAGAAGGAAACGACCAAGTTTAAAGAAAACCAACTACTGGGACAACGTCATTTTGACGGAAGAAGAAGAAAATTTTGGGGCATCCAAATGATCAGTAAATGGGTAAGTTTAGGTATAGGGCATAACACAAAGCCTAAAGAAATCTCGGGGGATGCATTCATCCAATGAAGGTACAGGGTCCCAAACCCTAATAGAGCGCTAGTCGCTCTGTCAAAAGAATTTTATGGCACATTTACTTACGTGAAATGAGAATGGAAATGAAGGGAATGATTCAGGTGTATGAGTTTTCCTTCGTTTACTCACATATAAAGGTTTTGGAATGGTATGGATCCCACCTCATTGTTCGGAATCGATTCTTAAATAACTCAGAATTTGATAAGTAAAGGGGGTATGATTTTAGGAATAAAAGCCTTAGGAATGCATTTTTTATATCCAAACATCCTTATATATTTTCAATAACCCCAAATTACCTATAACCCTAGAAATATGTTCTCTCTCAAGAACATTTATTTTTTGTAGGGTTACTTTAGGGGGAGTGAAATCCATGCTTCTCATTTTACAATCCACACTCATTCTTTCCCTTTTTGATTGAAATTCTTATAAAAAGACAAAACTAAGTTAATAAAGACAAAATTTAAGTTACTAAAAAATGAAATATGGAGTGAGAACTTTAAAATAGAGAGTATGAATTTCACTTCCCTATTTTAGTAATCGAACTAGTTTAATTCTGATTCATGAACATTAGACCATTAGTAAACAACATCAATTGTAATCAGTTGCATTCCTATTCTAATTCCATATGATAAGTAAACAGCTTAATGGAAATGAAATATTCTGATATAGATTCTTTCATTCTCCCGTTCCAGTTGTCTCCAATTCATGATTTTTTTTCATTCCAGATAAATAAACGTGTCATTATTATAAAATGATAAGACTAGTCTCTTAACACACCCTCACACATGTATCAATTGGCTATTGTTGTGTATAAATTAAATTTTGTATCCATTTTGAGGTCTAAATACACCTTATATATATATATATATATATATATAGGCCTCACTCTGAAATTAACGTGTGAGGTTTGAGTTTAGGGTCACTTTTCGGTCTCATATCCATATCTTGACTGTTCAGTTTTTAAGTACTAATATATAGATCATCTTTGCAAAATTTCAGCCAAATAGATGGTCGTTAAGGCAATGATAACTACCTTAAAGCTAGTATGGTTCAGGGTGGACAGATTCAGTTCGTCCATTGGTTTAAGACTAGATACCTCAAAGATCATCAATTTGGCTCAAACTTTGCAAAGATGATCTATAGATTAGTACCTAAGAACTAATCGGTCGAGATGTGGATATGAGACCGAAAAGTGACCCTAAACTATATATATATATATATATATATCCTATCCAGAGTGAGGCCTCACTCTGAAATTAACGTGTGAGGTTAGAGTTTAGGGTCACTTTTCGGTCTCATATCCACATCTCGACCGTTCAGCTTTTAGGTACTAATGTATAGATTATCTCTGCAAAATTTTAGCCAAATTGATGGCCGTTAAGGCATTGATAACTGCCTTAAAGCTAATACGGTTTAGGGTCACTTGTTTGGATAAGATCTGTGTGTGTGTGTGTGTAGGGCCCTTCTAGGTGTTTGGCTCCAGTTTTGTTGTAGCTGGTCAAATAGTCTCTTTTCTGGGCGGGCGTGCCAGCACCGTTCGGATGCGGTTGTTGGGGGTGTCCCTTGACCTGACTTCTTTCAAACGATTGTGGACGAGGAGAGCACCAACCTCATCGCGAGATTAGTGAGATTGTGGAGCACTTATGAGAATTGGGTTCAAACACTAGGGATCCCTTTTTTTGGTCTTTTTTAGGGATAGGGCATTAAATTAACTTTTCAATCATATTTTGGCATCTCAACCATTCAGTTTTTAAGTCCTAACGTGTAGATCATCTCTGCAAATTTTCAGCCAAATTGATTATCATTAAGGCATTCAAAATGGTGATTTTACAATTATATGTATGAACAGTTCAGATTAGATAAATTCGGTTCGTCCATTGATTTAATCAAGTTCAATACCTTAACGATCACCGATTTGATTGAAAATTTACAGAGATAATCTACACGATAGGACTTAAAACTGAACGGTTGAGATGCCGAAATGTAATCGAAAAGTTGATCTAATGCCCTATTCCTAGAAAATACTAAAAAAGGGATCCCTTGTGGAAGGGCTATATATATATAAATATATATATATATATATATATAGCCGTTCGAGAGCGGACGTCCGCAACCCAGAAAAAGTGTTGACGTTGCTTCTCCGGCCTCGATCAAGCGGCGACGGTGCGGAGCGGCTTGCCGGAGGGAAGCCGGGGGTCGTGCGGAGGGGTCTGCTGTTCTGTGGAGTCGCCGGCGAAGGTTCTGTTGTGCTGCATAGAACCTGCAACTGCAGGTGAGGTGGCTGCCCAGAAACCGGCAAGTCCGACCTCGAACGCCGCCCAGAAGAGGTCTGGGACGCCTCCGGCCAGCCCTGCGCCTTCGCCGTCGCCGCCTCCTGGAAGCGGCCTCCTGCATCGACGTCTGCACTTTAGCGAAAGTGCGGACGTCCGCTCTTTGATCCGGGAGTATCTGAAGCAGACGTCGACGCAGCAAGAGCTTTCAAGCGGCGATGGTGGGGCGGGGCTGGACGGATGGAGGCCAGAGGCGTCCTAGACTTCTTCTGGGCAGTGATTGAGGTTAGAGGAGGTCAGGGTTGCATGTTTCTGGGCTTCCATGGTTTCCAGCGAGCTCGCTGCACACCGCCGAGTTTCCAATCACCTTTGCCTTTGCCGCTTGATCGAGGCTGTCTGGGATATCCAGAGGGTCCGTCCGGCACCCGTAGCGCAGCGATCGCCACCTTCCCGACGCCAGAGGAGGGACGTCTGCACTTTCTCTAGGTTGCGGACGTCCTCTTCAGAACCTTCCCGTATATATATATATATATATATATATATATATATGAGAAGTTTTAAATACACACTCCATACTTAATACACCACCCATTTATTTCTCGTTCTAATATTTTATTAAATACACAACCCAAAGTACCTAAAATATCCTTAATCTCAAAAATCATGAAATATCCTATTATTTGACTATATTAAGGCTATTATTTAATATGATTGGTATATTCTAGTATATTAATTAATGTTTTAATTTGTAAATGACCATATTGATTACTTGTGTTAGTTATTGAGAAATCCATAAAGATTTATTATTGTTCACTTTAAATAGATGAATATAAATATGTTTTGTATTATTTGAGTTCTCATCCACCAAACACCATGTTGATGAAGTATAAAATTATGAGCTGAACATTTAACCAAAACTATATCAGTAGTTTCTTCACAATGGCTGAACTACAAAGTTGTCATTAGAGGGGCCAAACAAATTAACAATTACAAAGTTCTTTCACCCGTGATGTTTTATATTAGAAAATAAATGGATTAATTATATCTCTTAGAAAAGAAAAAAAAGGAAATTAACTAAAAAATGGGATCCGTTTTAAAAACATTTAATGTCATTGATTTTGAAATTCTAAATATTATGGTTTCTAACCTCATTTAATTACAATTTATATAAGGAAAAATTAAATTAGATAGTTTCTAACTTTAAATTTGTTGTGTTTATCTAACAATTTATACATAAATAGTTTAATATAAGGAAAATATGACTTTTTTTTAAAAAAAATTCTTCTAATGCATAGATGTCTGTTTTGATCATTTAACCTACGAGTGTTTCTATTGAGACCTCCAAATCTGCTCACTTGACCTCATTCATAATCGAATTATTAAATTACATATATAACCTACCATAAAATGACTATTAAGGACAATAATTATATCAAAAAAATATTATTTTTATTTCCTCTAGACTTTCCAATTCAATAATAATCAGATTACATACTTTATTATTTTCCTTATCTATTTTCATTTTCCAATTTCACTACATACTCATTAAAGCATTCATATATATTTAATAAGAACTAAAATTATGATTAAGATCATGTGACATAAAAATATATGATATACATGTTGAACACAGATTGTGAGGGAGAGCAAAATAAATCATATTATAACCTAAATCTAAGTCTATAGATTATATTTGTAAAAAAAAAAAAAAAAAAAAAAAAAAAAAAAAGAGCTAGCATTTATAGAAAAACTAAAAAAATAATAATAATTAATCATGAGGTGCAGAAAATAGAGAAAAAAAACATTAAGAAAAAAATTATTACACTTTTATTTTGCACAACTAAAATAAATAAAAAAGTTTTAAAAAAAAAATCACACAATAGTTCATGTTATTTTCTTGTTGATTAGAAATTATTTTTGATTTTTTTTATTGGATAAGAGATTTATGTTGTCTGATTAAGGAATATACATGTAATTAAGATTATAGAGTAATAATCATTGAAATGACTAAGTTTTTATTTTATTTTAAAGATAATAGTTTGTTTGCAAATTATATGAGTGAGGTTATTTAAGGATCTTTAGTGAGGTGTAGTGAGTAAATTTAGTATTTGAAAATTTGATAGGAGGTGCAAAAAGCATAGAGGTCAAGTGAGCAAATTTGGAGGTTCCAATAGAAAAACTCTTAACCTACCTACAAAATCTAATTTGAAATATAAAATAATAGGGATGTGTATTAAGTGATTAGGGGTGTGTATTTAAAATTTCTATATATATATATATATATATATATATATATATATACAGATCCAATCCAGAGCGGAGCTCCGCTTTGAAATTAACGTGTGAAGTTCGAGTTTTGGGTCACTTTTCGGTCGCATATCCACATCTCGACCGTTCAGTTTTTAGGTACTAGTATATAGATCATCTCTGCAAATTTTCATCCAAATTGATGA
The DNA here is from genome assembly GCA_024704745.1 of Rosa lucieae. Lineage (NCBI taxonomy): Eukaryota > Viridiplantae > Streptophyta > Magnoliopsida > Rosales > Rosaceae > Rosa > Rosa lucieae. Next base: position 14,703,782 of record CM045492.1, on the reverse strand, counting down.
TCGTTAAGGTATCTAACTCGCTTAAACCAATGGACGGACTGAATTTGTCAACCTGAACCGTACTAGCTTTAAGGCAATTATCAATACCTTAACGATCATCATTTTAGCTGAAAATTTGCAGAGACGATCTATACACTAGTACCTAAAAACTGAACGGTCGAGATGTGGATATGCGACTGAAAAGTGACCCAAAACTCGAACTTCACACGTTAATTTTCAAAGCGGAGCTCCGCTCTAGATAGGATCTGTATATATATATTCCTTAAACTACAACTAAAAAGAGAATGAAAAAAAATAAAAATGTACTGTGGTAAAATATATGAAACTCGACTAGTCTGAATATGATTGAGACATCCTGTTCAGCATGTGCGTGAAAAGCTCATGTGTTAAATGTTAACTCACCTACCTTAAATGAGCAAATCATCGCCAAAGTTTAAATAAATTGATATTTGTAAATGAAACCATTCAACAATGCAGAAATTATGCATTCACTAGTTCTAACTTATCAACAATGACCTTACTCATACTGCATTTCACAATTAGCTCATATTTCGGAAAATTGCCTCTGGTCATTGGCATACGGGCTTACCTATATTGAAATAAAAATGACCTTTACAAATTTACAATTAGGAGGAGATCAAGATATACAAGTGAATTAATAAAACGATGCTGAATAACCAACTGACTTGACCATGGATCTGTTGGGCGCTTTGGTCCTAGGAAAAAAAGAACGAGTCACCAGTCACTAAAAGGAAGCAATCTATCTACTGCTTTCAAATCTGTTGTTTGACATGGGGGAAAGGGAGCTGCTTTTTATCTAGACTTCTTGATGTATATCAAAGTTTACTGTACTGTCAACCCTCTTGATCATAAAATACATGCAGAAGGTGCATATCCCATATTGATATGAGAACAGGATCCATATCCAATTAAACTGGAGCCTGGAATTAAGCATCATCTTATTGTGTAACAACAGCAGTCGATTCAAGTAATGCTAAACGGTTTTTGGTGAGAGTGATCTTCTCTTCTGTTTCCTCTGCCTTTTCTCGAACTCCACGAACAATATCCTCAGGAGCTTTCTCTATAAACTGCATAGGACAAAGTAGATATGGTAAGAGGTACATGATAATAGTGCAATCAACCACAATGACATGGGAAGGCACTATAACAAAGAAAGGAAGGACACAACAGTTTAAGCATCACAATAGAACACAATGGACAGGTACACACTTTTATGTCTTAGTTGAACATCTGTGTCATCAATTTAAACCAAGAAGTGAAATTCAAATCTCCCATTTTAGATCTAGATATCCAAGTGGAATCTCGGGATTCCTATGGAATGAACGATTCAAATAAAGAATTTGGATTTTTCAATAACATCAGATTATGAAGAAAACTATCAAAAGACTGGATATAATTATATATTGTATTTGAATCAACTAGAAAGAACAAATCTCAAAAAGATTCCAAAAACTTTATTTCTTCTTCTCTTAATATAAACGTTATGGTTGTCGTAGTCCAATCAGATAAGTGAACTATATAATCCTATCAAAAAAGAAAAACTATAATAATTCATAAATACCTAGATTGCAAACTTACCCCATAAATGAACCCAAATGTGCATTACATAACTGAATTTAAAATGAAGGACAAATCCTTCATGACTATAGTTGAAATTGGTTGATGGGCCTTTGAAAATATTAAATCACTAAATGAAATCCATATATAGATTATTCAAATGGGATTTTGTGGCCCAAAATCTAAAGAAAAAGAAATACGATGTCAAATACTTGGAGGAAATGTTACCTGAAATCCTTATTTACTTGAAGTAATCAGGTTTATGTCAATTATGTAACAAAATAACTTAATATTTCTACAGTCGATATACGCAATTTTCACAAATCCAAATCCATTGTGGTAAATCTTTTCATATAATGCAGCCTTTAGGTTGCATTTGGGTCTGTGGATTTAGAATGAAAGATTAAATTGTTGGTATAAAATGTTTAAAACAGAATTCAAAAATAAAATATTATTCTACTTGTTATAAATTGGGAAGCAAATACGATCTAAATGATTTAGAGAGAGAATTTGGAATAACACATTCTCCAGAGTATTGAATCCTCTCATTTCCCACATAACTAAATTTATATCCGACTTTATAAAGATTAGAAATGGATATCTCAGTAGCCCAATTGAAAAACTTATATCCAAATCCATCATTTTAAATCCTGTAATCCAAATAGACCCTCAGATAATTAGAAATGCAAAATCCTTCAACCTGCATATCAATTCTAAGTGCTTGAACATAAGTAAACTGATTTAGACCAGCTCTTACTTTAGGAGAACTGAGCCGAGCTATAAGTCCATCATATTCTGTCTGCATTTTGGAAAGTCGCTTATAAAGCCGTTGGATTTCAGAAGTGATATCAACCATATCAGCAAGAGGAAGATAGGCCTCTAGTCCGTCACCAGCAACAAGGTGGACTGATTGATCAGCATTCCCTGAAGTAAAACACATAACATCCATCAGACTAATGGCCTAGTATCGCATTGTAAGAATGGAGATTAAATCCTGTGCTTAGCCAAATGAAAATAAATAGTGAGGAACATGCCTGGTGGAGAATCTGTAAAATGGATGCTTTGCAAATCTAGCCTGGAGAGGAGAGCTAAAACCACCTTTTCTTTCTGCATTTTAAAGTAAATTTATAACCATAATTTTGGCTAGTGCTAATAGTAATTACGTAGAAGACCAATAACTAAAGCAACCAAAGTTAAAATTCTTGGCCATAAGAATAAACCATTTGCACATGAAGTGTACAAGAAATATATCAAGGAAAGTAATATACTTAAATAGAAGAAGCAGAGCAACCAGTCATTTAGGGCCCATGCTTGGTTACTAAAACCTGGACCAAAGCAGGGCATATGGGGGGAATGGACAGCTATCTATGATATGATTTCTGATGATTGCAAGAGTGCTGAAATTAATAACCCCGAGCTCAAACAGAAACATACTTAGAATAACCACCTTGGTAGCTCTTGTACTGTGATCATCCTAGATACTTACCATTATGTACTCAGTAACCTCTACATTTGCAACTATTGATGCTGATATACGCTTTACCGGCTCAACAGAATATTCTGCTCGTGCATTCCGAATGGCTCTAGTCTACGAATCACAAAGTAGTAGACCTTAAGTGATTTAATCATCACATTGAAACGTAGAAGAGATAAAAGTAAAAAATCAAAAATTAAAAAATATTCCATCTGATATGGGAGACAATAAGAAAAAAGCAAGGAAAATGTATACTCACCAAAGCCTGTAAATTTTCAAACTTTTTAATCGAGTTGATTTGCCTTGGAAGGGAAGTCAGTGGCCATGGAGATGCTATAAGTGCTTCTTTCCGATAGGGCAGAGCCTTTATTGTCCACAGATATTTATAGAATCAGGAAGAATTACAGGAATAATGAATTACATTACAATGGAGGTAAACAAGCAGCAAATTCACCTAAAATTCAAAGTTTAAACATGTCCATATGTATGAAGTGGAATTTAGTGATATTCAGAGAAAACTAAAACCCACAAAGTATACAAAACAAACTTTATCCCTCAAGAAAACCACCTCCTGCTATGTTTGTTCTGAAGAATGACTTTGTCCACAAATTTGTAGCCTTATTCCTACCATGGACAACAGTTCTCAGATCAAAATGAAATGCCGCCAACTATTGGTGAATGAGTCAAACTTCCATGGTTAAAGTAATTATCTATCTATATTTATTTTTAGGTGATAAATGGAGCAAACATCCAAGCAAACTAATTAACTAGGCACATAATTTTCTGGAGTTTTAGCCCCAATTAGCAAAGGGTCAGAAAAAACTTTCAAGTTATGAATTGGGAATAACATTGACTAATCTGACTAACATTGAAATTGGTAAAATGAAATGGTTGAATAATTGAAAAATGAGATTATTCAGGAAAAACATTGAATGCTAAGATTAAGCATTGAATTTCTGGTAGTAGATCCATAAATCAAAAAAGTATGTGATTGTTCCAGAAGAAATGAAACAAAAGCTACAGTAGGGCTAGGACAGTAATGGACTAATGGGTAAATATATGAAATTCAATCTATTTTATTTATATTTAATAGATAAAGCATTAATTAAGTTTAAGTATAGTAAGTATAGTTAAGTATATAAGTATAGTTGACCGCAGTAGTCTAGTGGTTCTACTCTTCCCTTTTAATATTTAGTTAATAACTTAAATATATTCTTTACTTACTATCAAAGATAATTATGTTCTCTGGTAGAAATTTTCACATGTATCCTAGAGACACCAAATCATGACAAAAGTTTTACACTTGACAACAAATATAAACAAACTAATAAAAACAAGCATCTCCCTTGTAGCTAAAGCAATTCAATTTACTACAAGTGTTCCTTTATATCCTTAAACCATTTACCTGCCAGAGTTCCTCAGTTACAAATGGCATGAAGGGGTGTAGCAATTTAAGTATGTTTTCAAAAACATACAATAGAACTGCCTGAGCAACAGAAGCCTCAGAGATGCTACCAGATTGGAAAAGACGAGCTTTGCTGGCCTCAATATACCTGGAAAAGTGCCAGAAGTTAATAACTTGCACAGCAGTAATTCAGCACATCCGAGTCAGGCAGAAAAGATAAATAAAAAAAGCAACAGAAAAGTTCTTGAAAACAAACATGAAGCTAGAAACTTCTGAAGAAAGAAAATGAAAAAAGAAACATGTTCTTTCACTTTTGGGCTTCAGGATATAAGCTTCAGCAGGATGCAACTTGAAATTATAATAACTGAGAATAGAAAACCAAATAACACAGACATAGGACTACTACAACATATGGCTTTTAGATACAAAAACTGTAGGTAGAGAAGGTTTAGGGAAAAGAATTTCCAGATAAAGATAAAGGAAGTAATAGCATAATTATAGACTTTCTTTCACATAAACCTTTTCCAGTTAAAACTCTATCTACTAAAGTCTCTCAGTATCTCCTCCTTTACTTTTTTTCTTTGTTCTCCTACCTATTGTTCTCTTGTGAACTTTCATTTTAGATAACCACTAGAGCCCAGCAGCTTCGGGGAGTGATTTTGGCACTACAATTTCACACTTGCACCGCACTTCTAACTAACTGAGGAGTACAAGTGGTGTAATATGTTGAATATGGAGTGAATTTAACACGCCACATATCAGCTAAGAACCTTTATTACACAAATTTTCAAAGCTGTACAGATCCTCCACCTCTTAGTTTGAGTTCTGTATGACGAATACCATACATATGAAAAACTGAAGTCATCCACAGTTTCTATGGTGTCTCAGCACTTAGGGCAATAACTCATCATACTTGATGAATGTCGTTGACGTAACATATTTGTACAGTTTGTGTCAAAACTTTAAGTTAGGTGATTTTCTATAATAACCATCTCATGTTAAATAATTATCTCATGAAAAATATTTTAAATTAAGTTCTGGACATACCAATCAGCAAAATCACCCCAAAAAAAATTGTATATCTCTCTTCCTACATCTCCAAAGAAAAATTTGTCATAGCTTGCTGTCACAGAGTCAATAAGCAAATGAAGTTTTGAGATCTGAAAAGGCGGAAGCATACTTTTTGTCAGAGAAAGAAGTAAAATGAACTAGCAATGCACAAACGCATCCTGATAATTATCTTACCACCCAACGTTCTGGTAATGGTAGAATGTCCAGAAGCTCCACTTTGTCAAACTGAAAGAGCATTATAATGATTTAGTTAGCAATACAGGCAACGCTCATCATCCTCTAATATGATGTAACAACAGCTACAGTGAAAGCAATCAAAATTTCTATGATTTTAATTGAAAATTACAAATGCTGGGGCTGCTACCACCATACAAAATACTCCTACAATCTATATTTAAATTTTGAGCTCCATATCTCCACTATAACACTCAAATAATTATATATATTTACATATAAGAAAAACAAAATCACAATATTATGATAAAAAAAATAAAATAAAAAGTACAATCTGACAAGAACCCCATCAAACCACTACCATCTCTCTGCCCATCTCCATAGGCAGCTCATTCCCTCTTCTCTCCCTCTTCTTCTCTTTCCCAGGGTCCTCTTTTCTGTACACATTTTGTCCTAATAACCTCTGGATAGTGCAAATGCTTGACTAAAACCCAGCTTACAGAAACTGTCATGGTCTACCAACTCAAGCACAAGAAACTTCAAACAAGTACATTCACCCAATTGCATAAGGAATATAACAGCACTTTAACGCCTAAATTCAGTGTATGCGGCAATGGTCCATCAAGAGCATTGAGATCCTTAAGCAACTCCGCCATCCTAATCTCATTGAGCGGGTTCGTATATTGATCTCTAAGTTTAGAACTAGAAGAACACTTGGTTTGTTTGCCCTTAATTCGATAGCTTTCCATGATTTCATGAACTAGATCCAGCAACAGGCGCATTTTGTTCTAACTATCGTAATGCTTACTTGTGAATCCAATTATTTTGCATGTAGCCCCAGACTCGATTGCTCCAGCTAGAGAGAGAAAATGAAAAGAGAGGAACAGAGGAAGAGGGCGGTGGCAGCTGGATTGAGCAGAGAAGGTGCAGTGGCAGCAGTGAGGACGGTCCATCGAGGAGAGGGTAAATTTGCATCTAATGGTGGTCATTGATTTTTATTTAATTATTTTGAAGTTTTTACGTGATCATAACTTCATAAGGGAATTGTTGGAATATTTAAGTCAAAATATTCCTGTAGAGTGGTTGTAGCCTCAGGTGCATGCTATATAATCCATTTGCTTTCCTTCCTAGAGACAGCTATGGGGCTTGTTTCTATATATACATTACATTTTCATTCAAGATGACATCCATGGTGTTGATGATCCTGAGGCACACGCATAATCAAGGATACATATGTCATCCTTCAGTGTGGTCACCGTCAAAAGCGAAGTAGTTTACATGTTTTGATAAAAGAACAGACAACAAAAACATAGAGCAGAAACAAACCTTATACGAGAGTATATTTTCCCAAACTGAAGCATCATTCTGACTGGGCAAATTCTGCAATACAAACTTTCCAGCGTTCCATAGTTTGTTAGTGAAGGCCTTATTGGATGTCAGCCTCTCGGTGGATAAATTAAGGTCCTGGAAGAACAGTAAAATCAAGTCAGCTAGTATAACTATCACAATGCAGAAGCAGAACACTCCATACATATTATTCATGTCAAAAGATCCTGACATCTAGCAACATGCAAAAATGAAGTCCTGGAAAACCAAACCTGACCAGCAGTCCCTAGAGCCAGTGTAAATCGTAAAGCATCTGTTCCGTATTCCTTGATTGTATCTAAAGGATCTATTACATTCCCCAAGGTTTTTGACATCTTTCGCCCCTAAAAAAAAATTATTACAAAGGGATAAGAAAATAAAAACTACAAATGCATTACATGATAGATGCCTCAACCAACAAACAAGGTTGTTGCAACACGAGGCATTTGACCATCACATATCTTTTCTTGGATAACCAATATTTCATTAAAAGATGTCAAATTAACTGTCACTGCAATAGACGAAACAAACATAGACAACAAGTGAACATAAAATATGCAATTTAACGCCAAAGTAGTCATCCCACACAAATGAGTCATGAAAATTTTGTCCAGATAGTAATCAGTGCAGGACTGCAACATAAACTGTCTACTAATATATTTCCACGGATGAGTATGAGATCAAAGAAAGAGAATACACCTCTGAATTAATTGATTGCTCTCTTAAACAACTTCATGTACAAATGTCAAAATATTCCCAAATCTCATTTGAGTACCAACCAATTGACCATAGGCTGGTGAAAAATATAAGTACACAACTGCCATTCATCTAAAGTGCAACAAAAGGGTGGTTGATAAATTCATTGATTTTGCAAATCTAACACCAAACTACATATATACACTAATACGCATCCAAATGGTGAAAAGTAATTAGTGTCTTTATCAAAAATTTAAGTTGCAAAAAAAATTGGAACGTACAGAAAGAAAGAAAACTCATCAGCAGTTTAGAGGTAAAATACACGCATGAAATCATGAAACCACGAATTAGTGAGATTTTAGTAACAGGGTTTCATTACCAAGGAGTTTGAAGATGCTCACAATGACACGAGAGAGCGAGAGGATAGGAATAAATTATTTCAAACTAAAGGGAAAAAGAAGAAAAGATAACCTATAAAGATAAATTCAAAATATAGTATCAACGCTGCATTTTCTACTCACTTCTGGATCCCTAATGAGACCATGTAGATAAATGTGTGAAAAAGGAACTGTCCCGGTGAACTCAATTCCCATCATGACCATCCTCGCAACCCAAAAGAATAATATGTCATGCCTGTTCAACATGCAAGCAACAATTTCAACCTCTACAACTTTTAACGTCAGCAAACTTCATCACAAATATTAACTAGAGTTACGAAAATACCTTCTCAAGATTTTGTGCCAAATAATGATATATATGGACCATGGAATATAAAATGACCCGTGCCTCATTTATATATATATATATATATATATATATATTAGAAAAATGAAACAAGTTTTATTGATCACAATCAATGAGACAATAAAAGTGGACAAGAGGTTCAGGCTGAAAGGGGTGAGGATGGCATCTCCCAAGAAGCTGTTGAGGTGTTCCCCAGCATGGGCAACACACGGCATTTAATCCCTCGGCTATTGGTGACACACAAGACCTCTATTGCACAAGACCCCACAGGCCCCCAAGAGAGCTGCTCGATGCCTGCCCACAGTCCCAATACTTTGTCGCGGATAGGTATGCAATAATCCAAGCTAACTCCCTTACGTAAGAAGAAACTTAGCTTTTCATATTACAGAAGAAGGAATGAAGTGAGGAATGGAAGTAATGTCCATAAAATGGGTCAACAATTATTTACAAGAGAACTCCCTTGGAAGACTCCGGGAACCAAATTCTATTGTCCAGTCAAGATTAAGTGGCACAACAATTGCACTTTCTAACCTAAATACTGTATATATCAGCTCTCTCCCTGCCCTCGCCCCTCACTCACAATTAACTGGCATGACTCTTACACTAGAAGTCCCTGAGACTTGCACTTTCCATAGTCCACAATGATATTTTTAATTTTGGCTTCTTTTCAGTAAAAAATTGTTGAGAATATATGTCATCCCACATGGGGAAAATGGGACCTTGCCTATGGGTTTATAAGGGTTTGGGCCACTCCATCCATTGCCAATTGGTTTTGGATGTGAACCCTAGATTACTTTATCAAAAATAAACAATAAAAAATGGATTTCTTCAAAACACCTCTCGAGCCAAGAAGTCTCAAATATACTTTGCCCCACACCAAATTAAACCTTCCAGCTGCCCTCCACCTTGCTATTGCTATTCTATTGTACAAATTCTCAAAGAAATGAATCAGCTATTGTTCAGTTGCCACTTCATCCTCTAACACCCTCCTTCCGTTTCCAACTTCTCATCGTAATTCCTCTCAAACACTTGTAACTTTGTGAAAATTCTTCTGTTACCATCTCCATCTCTGGAACAGACACTTTCTCTCTCTACCTCTTAAAAACTTCCTTCTTAAAAGCCAAATCTTCCAACCAAGCCGAAGAAGCTTCTCTAATCCGTCTTTGAAACATTATCTAACCCTCTCCCTTCGTCCCTTGGAACTTGCTCTTTTCCATGGATCTACAAGTGAAACTGAGAGAACACTAACTACCATTACTTGATCTAGAACAGATGGCCAAAGTCTTCCATAGATTAAACGATCTGGAAAAAGAAAATCCTTCTCCCAAACATTCCCTTGGGGCAACATCAATAAAAATATTGTCACTTTAGCCAGACAATCTGCCTTACTTATCTGGCAGCCATATGAACAAAAAGGTGGAAAAAACTTATAAGGTCACACATACCCGGTTTCCAGCATTGATGTAGGATAAAACCGTCTAAAATCCTCTGTTGACACATCTGGCCACCCAAGAGTACTGAAAGGCCACAGTGCACTGAGAAAAGAAAAATATCATTTTTGTCAGCAAATTACATGGCATCTATAAGATTATTAAGAAACTAAACCTTGATTGCATTAAAAGGAAAACAAAATATGGACCAAGGTACAAGTACAGAAGTACAGACAATTATATCATTGGCACAAATTCCCTTCAAACAACTGAACCAAAAATTGGTTTATTTTTCTGTCACAGTGTTTTTAGGTAAATTTTCCTTTCTGCTGTTAGCTTTCGTATAAACCTTTACATTTATGGTATTATTTTCCTTTTTATGTCTGATCAGGGATCCAATATAACATAACTGCTGCAAAAGGTTTCCTGTCTTTCTTTTAATAAAGGTTCTTTGATTACCCCAAGACATCTGCAATTCACAGAGAAGATCTATGCTTTTTAAGTAAAGGAGTCCAAAAGTAACTTAAGCTAACACTTTTGGATCACACCAACGGATCCCAACCCATACCATTGCCTTTTCCTCAAATTGAGCCATGCATAAGATGACAGCTCTCAACTGATGAGAAAAAGTTTTACATCTAACTGTCAAACATAAATGGAACCAAAATTAAAGTCTTAATTTGACTTAACAACAGGCCTATAACAGAAAGTAATCTATTTAGTTCCTTACTTTGATGTGTCTTGAATTAAGGAAATGTAAAATAGATACCAAGCTTTACCTTAGCTTAGCTGCCTACCAAATAAGGTAAAATTTAAAAATAAAAATAATATAAAACTAGCTCAGTTCTGATACTTAGATACTGAAAGATCCACATGCAAAGGCTTAGAGTTTATTGAAACTAGTTATATTGATTAGCACATGGAAACCTTCTCAGTTTCTCACCTTCAATTTTAGTTCTCTAAACAAGTATACAAAATTAAAATCCCAAAAGAGGACAAATGGAAACCAGCAAAACAGATAATTTTGAAGCACAGTTTATTGCAACCAACATATTCTAATTCTGACTACATAACTACACCTTAACATTTTCTGATACCATAGTGATGGAAAGAATTGGATGACATAACTAGACAGATTTCCTAATTATAAAAAAAGTGAAGCAGGATCATTATATAGAAGTGTTTACAGGAGAAACATCCAATTATTGGCTTCCCATAAACAACAGACCTTGAAAACCAAGTATCAAGAACGTCTGGATCCTGATATATTTTTGCATCTCTTCCATACTTTTCTTGGGCTTTACCAAGAGCTTCATCATAACTCCTCGCAACTATATATTCCTCTTCACAATCTTTACCCACAATGTACCAAACTGGTATGCGGTGTCCCCACCACAGTTGTCTGCTTATGCACCAATCCTTGATATTTGATAGCCAGTGATTATAAATCTGTTATTCAATAGAAGGCATTAGTGTAAGCAAAAACTTAGTCATTGGGATGATAACTCATTCCATTCCATTCCATTAATGCAGTCAGGTACTGAAATGGTGATGCAATACAAAAAATAAAAAGTACAAAAATAAAATAAAAACTGGACCCTAGCATAGATACTATGCCATGAAGGGAAAAATGAATATCTGGCCAATTGAGCTTGCAGGGACCCGAAACTAATCACCTAGGCACAAAAAGAAGATAAGCATATGCACGGCTTACTGTAAAAAAAAAAAAAAGAATGAATAAATATATATAAATGTCAGTTTAGGCCAATGACCCTAAGGTTTAAGCCAACTCTTACTCTTTCAAAAGGAAATGTTGATATGGACTGTGGGGCTTAAACCAACAAATCTTGAAAATGTACTTGGTTTGAATCATATTCAAGCCAATGACTCTTCAATTTTCCTAAAGCCTCAAGGCCAATGGCTCTTAGAAACAAAAAACTGTGAAAAGGACAACTTAAGCCAGTGACGCCTAGGAATGTTGGCTTACTCCAATGACACTAAGAAATGTTGGTTAGCCGTGATTGTTGTTGTTATCCTTGCATTCTTTCCATTTTTTTATTTATTTGTAATGCCAATGACTCTTCAAATTTTCCTAAAGCCTTAAGGCCAATGGCTCTTAGAAATAAAAACTGTGTAAAGGACAACTTATGCCAGTGACTCCTAGGAATCGTTGGCTTACTCCAATGACATTAAGAAATGTTGGTTAGTCGTGATTGTTGTCGTTATCCTCGCTTTCTTTCCATTTTTTTTTTTTTTGGTTCATCAATTTGTAATGTCAATCATACACGACTATTTGATGCCAATCATGCACAGAATATTAGCCATGACAGGTCTATTTTATTTTATTCCTCAAACAAAATGACAAAATTATCAGTAACCTTCGTCGCTGAGACTTGTGTGTAATAAACTGTAACTAAGAAAAAAAGGGCATAACTCAAACACAAAAAGAAGCACATACTGCATCTGCATGGGGAGAACATGACACAAGAACAAAACATGACTGTCTATTGTGCATGTTCTAAGACTAAACAGTTGAGCATAATAAACAATGAACACTAATATACAAGTAATAGGTATAGAAAACAAGGGACCAACTTCAAAAGCTTATTTTGTTGAAAAGTTCCAATATAAGTTCAAAAGCTTATTTTGTTGACTGTCTATTGTGCATGTATAATATTGTTTACAAACGTTCTGTCTGTCAGGTCCTGCTGGAGTAATATGAGGCCATATACAAAAATTTACATACCTTGTCAAATCTTTCAGGTATAATTTTTAGATCTCCTTTTTCAACTGCTTGTTGGGCTTTCTCAGCTAAAGGCTCCATTGTTACAAACCACTGCTTGCTTATTAGTGGCTCTATCACCTGATACGGAAAAAATAAATAAATAAATAAGACAAAGGAAAGAAAGAATAGTGCAACAATGAAGGTAACACAAATGTTTTACAAACTTATTTGGAAATCGGCAAACCAAAAGAGAAAACAATCAACTCACTTCTCCACCACGCTGAGATCTGGGAACTCGTAAAGTATGTGGTTCTTTCTTTACAGCCAATCCTGTCTCCTCCAGATCTGCCCAAAGTTTCCTCCGGGCCTCAAACCGATCAAGGCCACTGCAGGACAACAAGTTTCACATCATATAAAACATGCCAAATAAAAGTTAGAAAATTAAAAAATTAAAAATAAATAAATAAATAAAGGTTTTTTCCACACGCTCAAAGACTTGACAAAAGTGATGCATCAGTTACCACTTACCAGTATAGTCCCGCAACCTTGTTAAGTGTCCCATCCTTGTTCATAACATTTAGTATTGGAAGACCAAGCTTTTTTGCGAGGTTGTAATCGTTATGATCATGTCCAGGGCTTATCTTTAACACACCAGTGCCAAACTCTTTATCAACAAGCTGTCAGAATAGAAAATAATCAGTGGTCTACATATCAATTTGTTTACCTGGAATTATATGAGATGAGACTAAAGGATAGTGATTCAACAAATAGTATACTGCCATTTTGAATTAAGAGTACAAATATGAATAGTCCTGGGACACTATACATTATAGATGGTTTAAATTGCTCCCCATACATTACTATGAAGGCTTTGAGTGTTCAACCGCTAATTTGATCCCTGTATTAACTATGTACTTCTAAATACTGCCCCACACTCTAAACACTGCCCCAGACATTACTATTAGAGACTGATATGTAGTCCAAGAACCCAGAATCAGGAGTAATTGACATCAAACTTATAATAAGTAACACCACAATATACAATGACAACTACCAAAGTACTATAAGGTATACCTTGTCAGCGATTATAGGGACATGGCGACCATATGTCATAGGCACTATAGCCATTCTATTTATGTATTTAGAATATCGATCATCCTGCATGATAGAAAAAAGAATTGGACAGATAATAAATAAACAGTTTCCAGATTCTGCATTGACATGTCAATACTTCCACTAGGATGGAGAACACTGCTAAAAAATTAGTCATATTTTCTTCAAACTAACAGCTATGATAGCATTACAAGTTCAGAATATATAGGTAACTATGTACAGAATCTCTTATGTTTGAAGCAACATTATTACAAGATTATACATGCAGGACCAGTGTAGGTATATGGAGAACACTGCTAAAAAATTAGTCAAATATTTCTTCAAACTAACAGCTATGAGCACTACGAGTTCAGAATATAAAGGTAACTATGTACTAAATCTCTAGCTTAGGCTTCAAGCAACATAACATACATTCCTGCCCTTCTCATAAAATAAACAATAAAAAGTAACAGTCACCTAATTACTGGTGCAAGCTTCTTAAACTTTACCATATAAAATCGTCAGCACCTGGGCAATCCATCTCTTAACTATTAAAGCAAGCCAAGAAATGCATGTAAAGCTACCGTACCTCAGGATGCACAGCAATAGCTACATCACCAAATAAAGTCTCCGGGCGTGTTGTTGCTATTGTCAGAAAGTCAGTCCTAAAAAAATGGGAGATATCAGTCAACATGCATGCATAATGACCGTCATAAAAATTTTACAGCACCTCAAGCATATAACTGACACTCATCACACACAAGCAGACATAGAACAGTATATGATGTAAAAATCATGTAACGGTGTTCAGGAGAAAAATTGAAAAATTATGTATGAACTAATATCTTAAATTTGGTTACTCCTAGCATCAGTGCAGACGATAAACATTTAACATCAAAACTAAAATCGAATCAACCATTGTTGATTTCGAACCAAACAATCTCACACAGTAGGCCAATTATGTTTCACTGCCAATACGCATTTTTACCAATTATGCTATTCACAAATGCCATAAAATCATTTCAATATGCATCAAAAATGCCAATTAAAGGTTGGCCAATCAATCCAATTGCAGTAAAGTTGCACCCATCTAAAACATCATGAATAATAATAGTGCAGTTGCACAATAGGAAGTATAAGCTTTAAATTCTCTATACGATAAAGAAAAAAAATCATAATGAGTCACAAGTGGTCAGCTGGAATTACTTTGAGCCTCCAGCAACACGATACTTAATATAATAAAGACTACCGGATTCTTCATGATATTCTACTTCCTGGTCACAAATATTAAGGGCTCATGTTAAATATTGTGATGTAAAACAAAAGCTCTATAAGTTGACATACATGAGACGAGAAGTAACTCACCAAGTCAGAAACAGCAGTCTGCAGACTAGGAGACCAGTTCACCATGTAAGATCCTTGGGGGGAAAGCATCATATATATATCAATATTGTACTCTATATTTAAGTTCTACTCCAGTCATTCTTTCATATTTGCACAAACAAAGACAACTATCCAACAATAAGATAGTCGTGAATTCTATACATGTCACCATCTTTTTGAGAATATAGGACGGTATACAATTTTAAATGGTACTTAGGGTTATACCTTGATAGATTAAGCCTTTTTCATGAAGTCTAACAAAGGCCTCAACAACAGCTCCTGCAATGAGTAAAAGGATATCAACCTTGAGAGATTAAGCATTTTTTCTAACAATAAAGTTTCATTTTATTTCCAACAACGATTTTAATCAATGTCTTTCATAAATTCTGTGAGCTGTAGCTTAGAATTATGACTGCATAGTTTTATGAGAAAATCTTTTCACTAGATCAAATGATCCATAAGTTCCTTCAAAATGAGAATAATTCATAAACTGACTTGGTTACTTTCCGCAATGGCAATATTTAGTCAAGTATGAGTTATATATTAGATTCTACACAAATCGTGAGTAGCATTCCATATCTACCGGTATGTAATTGGTATTTGCTGCCACCTTATGGCCATGTTTGATAGGTGTATCAACTGGTTTGCAGCCTACTATGCAGTAAATCAATGACATATTTTCTTTATAACGCATATAAGAGCTAGCTACTTCAATTCCCAGGATGTATTTAGGGTACCCAAGTTGATTTCAACTTCTTACCCTTAGCTGGTTGATCATTAGCTTTCTTAATGTTCCTCTACTCTTCATTCCACATCACCGAAAGTATGGCTGTGTGTTCACTTAATCTAAATTAACTGCAACTACTACTTACTAAGGATGCTCCTAACAACATATAAACCCATATTGTACAGTGGAAACTTGATACTAGAATGGCAAAAGTACCTACTAAATTCAAATAAAGACTGAAGATAATTCTCAAAATGTTTGTTGTTGCAGCAGAATCAGGACAGGTTTAAACAATAGGAACCTTCGGGACCACTTTAATTGAAAGTCCCTAGAATTTTGACAACTTTGGCATATTTACCTGAATGTCTCATTAATTACCTTAAACTATAGTTAAGGCTCATGGGAAGTAAAAAAGACTGTTTACACTCTGACTCAATTTAATGCACTTCCTTAGGCATCAATAAACCCTCTGTTTTACATCATATGCCCCTCACAACCAAATCCACAGTGTTGTAAACTATCCTACCAACTAAAGTTCTACTAGATAGAAAATATGACTTACGACTTAGCTGTTCATCAAGGGTGAAATGCTCCCTCGTCCAATCACAAGAAGCACCAAGCCTTTTGATCTGATTTGTGATAGTTCCACCATACCTGAGATAATCAACATAAATAATATATGAAGAAATAACAAGTATAATTAGAGAATAATGAGATTTATTAAAACATAAATGGGCTACGGTTTAAAGTTTAGACTTTTGGATGTGCTACGATGGCATTTTTGGCTTTTGTGGATTTAGTATGCATGTACTATGATATACAGTCGATATACATTACAAGTTCTTCATGAAGTTACTCCTTTCACCTTTTCTTTACAGATGTAAATTTATTCAAACAACTGGAAGTTTATATTTCTTGGTATCTCCCAGTCATTCAAAGTCAATATACAGAACTAGAAATGAACAAAGAGTAATTTTTTTTTTTTTTTTAAATTAGGAGATCCAATCTTAGAGCAGAAAGAAAAGTAGAAAACTCAAAAAAAAAAAATGTAGAGATTAACATCTATAAATTTCTTTTATCAAAGAAAACAAAAGCAATGTGCAGAAACTTTGCTAGAGGATCAGATAAAAAAAGTAATTTGACAAGGCTGCTAAACATTGTCGATAAATGTGCTAATTTCTTATTTGGTCCCGCCTAATATGGGCCGGAAGACAGAGATATGCATGAATACTTTGAGAAAGCCTCTGACAATGTTCAAAGGAATTTTCTGGATTATGTCTTGGAAAACATAAGATTTGGAGCTACATGGAGCAGGTCAATCAGGCCTGTTTGAAATCAGAGAACAAAAATAAATGGGAGACCTAGAGGGAAGTTTGGGTCCAGTAGGGGTTTAAGACGGGTGACCCTGTCACCTATTCTTGACTCTTGTGGTTGGTTGCTTTATGCAGGATGATAGAGAGGGGAAAAAGATTTCATAATAATTGAAGTCTAATCATTTGGAAGGAGGAGACTCAAATTCTTGATTGGCATTTCGCTGATTCTCTTAAAACAAATACATGGAGTGGCACACTCTCAAGAAACTGAAGTTTAAAAATAAAGTTCAAATTGATTTGTTTAGACTCTGAAGATAGGACGCTTCAAAATAACAAGAAAAATATTGATGTGTTTAGAAGATATGTCAGGACCAAAATATATCTTCAGTCTACATTGTACACCATCTTTGTCTTGGAAATAACAGGATTAAATAATAGAAAATAGCACCTACTATATACAAAATAGTCCTTTCTCTTTTCTTTGTAGCTTAACAACAAATTCAATATGTGAGAACAGATGAGAAATGTGTGTGTGTGTGTGTGTGTGTGAGAGAGAGAGAGAGAGGGAAAATTATGATAAAGAAAATGAGCTTATGCACAAATTGACTTGGAATATATATGGCCAAAATGATAAACACTGGAAGATAGATAAGCATGTATACTTCTCTTTCCACTCCCAAACTCTTTTCACAAACTCATCTCGACCCAAGTCAGCTCTTTTAATTCCTTCTGATGCAAGCATTCTTTCCACAACCAACTGGCAGAGAAGAGTTAATAGTATGAGCAACAAATTTCAAAGATAACACAACTTTTTATTACCATGAGGTCATATGAAATAATTTATAGATTGGAGTTAATAAACAAAAGGCACATTACATAAAAAAAACTATCAAAAAGTATAAAGTAATTCATTCCCAAACATAATATCTTTTTGAAAAGAAACCAGATTTTATTGCTAAGAATAAGGACTAAGGAAAGATTACAAAGCAGTGGACAAGAAAACCACATGAAAGAAAGAAAGAAAGAAAGAAAGAAAAAAAAAAACCTTGGGGCTAAAAACTTCACTCAAGACAAGTTGTGACAACAAGGAAACTGCCTCAAACAAGATACCCTTACATTCTAGACCAATTACTGAGCTGCCACCTTTCAGTCCCAATCATCATGTCCAAACAGAAGAATTAGACGCAAGAAGTTCAAGGAAGTTGCAATATTGAAAGCAGTGGTTGAATTCCGAAATTAGAAATGAAGACGGTGCTTCATAATGAAAAAAAGAGATGCAAAATCAGTTGTAATGTAGGCCTATGGTTCAGAGACATACCTGTGTGGCTATACCAGCATGATCAGTCCCAGGAAGCCAAAGTGTTGGCCTTCCCTTCATACGATGGTATCTAACCATAATATCCTAATTTAAGAAGAAGAAAAAATGAATAAAAAGAAGACTAGTTAAGGAACTATTGTAATTTCCAGAATTTAGAATAATATAAATTGTAGAAATCCACCTAGTTAAGGGATTTTAATTATTTATCTGCCAATCACAAAAAGTACAAAGCGCATATAGTCAACTAACATTGTGTTGATATATAGGATGATTGATTTTATGCAATTGATGTGGGTTACATAAACATAACCGAATATCTCTGACATCCTTTTATCTTTACACGAGGTACAGTAAAGTCGAGCTACTCGTATGTCAACACAAATTTAGATTACAATCATGATAGGTACATTCCCATGGAAACCCATCTAAAAATGAATGCCATAGAATGTCAATTGTACTAAAATTGTATTGTTTATTATGCATTTGCATAGGTAAATGATAAATATTCCTTAATACATTACAATGGAAACCCATCTAAAAATTAAGGCCATTGCAGATATGAATATAATGTCAATTGTAATAAAACTGTATTGTTTATTCTGCGTTTGCATAGGTAAATGATAAATATTCCTTAAATCCTGAGATTTCTATAATTTAAAAAGTAGATGGTTTCTACCATTTAAATCCAACAAACTACTGCACAGTTAATAATTTCAGGGTCGATGTCTGCATTTCTGACACAGATATGAAGGTCTCTCTCCAAAATAGACATGCTGAATGGGGCAAGGCTTCCCTGTTCTTCTCACCCCAACAGAACATCATCAAATAAGTGTGGAACAGAGATTGAAGCCTCAACATTATCCAAGGTAATGCTGACAAAGCATAATGCCTAAATTCAACAGTGACCAAGGCTCAAAGTGTAGAACACAAACAAACTCATCCCAAACTTCATCAACACCAACCCTTAATAGTCCTCGAAAATCTTTCTATTTCATTCCATCTGTATAACTGCCAATAACATACATCCTTCCCCAAAGAGTTTCGCTTTCTTCCTCTTTCCAAACCTTTGAACTGCATGCTCAACAATTTGCAACACGTTTTCGGTATCACCCTCACCCAAATAAAATGAGCTTCATTAAACAATTTCCAGCTAATCTGTGATGTTAAAGGGCAGTGTAAAAATACATGAACAGCAATTTCTTTGCATTCTATGTGAGAACAAAGATATGGGCCATGCAAGCACTTGAATTAGTTTTGTCTTCCAAATATGACTATAGCATTGGAAATATGGGATATCATAACCGCCAAATTATAGATTCTATAAGACTTGGATCAAAATATCCCAGAAATTTCCAATTCTGTGCCCCTTAAAGGTCCTACAGAGTTGGTTAACTTTCAGCACACAGAAACATATGGGGGTCCATATGGCTTAACATCAACAAAAGAATTCTACAGCTGAGGCCGGACTTTGGAATGTTTGTATGTCAATATACATGGTACTTTACTCTTAAGAATTGGATTTAGCCAATTGATCAATGATAAGTTTTGTCCAGTTCTGGGCGGCATAAGTTTTGATCACTGATAAAGCTAGCACTGATCGGTCGTGCCCACTGTTCAATTCTGATCTTCCTTGTTATTCTCGTAAACATATTCATGAATATGTTCCCTGAGTTGAAAGATTCAAAGTCTTAACTGAAACAAACTGTTCATGAATCAAGTTCCAAGCATCACCAATTAGCACAATTACCTTTGCTTTCAAGTTCAAATATCTTTCAACTTTCCATACCTCTAGTCGCAAATTCCAAAGCCTCGCATCTCATTTCTTCGCACATTACTAACAAGAGCCGGTTATTTGCTTAACTAATTAATTATTCTCCAGCCTCACACCAGTATGTGCAATTAGAAAACAAACACAATATCGAGTGTGTAGAGCTATGAACTCGATGCAAAGATCAATGTGCTAGCTAGGACAAAGAGAAAATTACCTCAAGTGTGACGAACATGGCGTGCCCCATGTGCAGCGAGCCAGTAACATTTGGAGGTGGCATCGAAATCACAAAAGGATCGCTTCCTCGGTCAAAGCTTGGTCTGAAATATCCCCGAGACTCCCACCTAACAATCGCGCACACATATAGATAAGCAGGCGTGAAATTGCAATCTGAGATTGTGGAAATGTAGGGCAGAATTGGACCAACCAGGTGTAAATCCTCTCTTCATTAGTAAAATCAAAGGACTTGGCAGTCTCCGGAGAAGTGAAGACGCCATTGTCGGAGGCGGCAGCGGCAGCAACTGAAACGCAACGAGGAGTGGTGAAGAGTGAGGGCATAACGGCGCGGCGGCGTCGTTTGGGGAAGAGAAGAGGATGGAGCCTGAGGCGATGAGGAGAGCAGGAGGAGAAAAGAAGAGACGGGGCGGAGAAGGTGGTTTGGAGAATCATCGGGGCAGGAGGATAAGCTTAAACCCTCCCTAAACCACCCTGAAATAAAAGCAAGGAAGCTTATCCTCAATCCCACACTTGACTGTCATCCGTAGGGACAATAATACTGAGAATTTATTTATTTATTTATTTTTTTTTGGTCTAAACAAATAAGGTAATTTTTTTTTTTCCTTTTGATCGGTAAATTAGCCTGACAAAAGTGACAACCATGGTATTTAATTCATCGGGGGAATTGTTTGTTTACAAAAAAAAAATAATAATAAAATAAAATAAAATTCATCAAACAAAATTACTTTTGTTATAAAGTAGAGAAAATATAAAGAAATAATAATTGAGAGAAAGTATAAATGTTTTCATTCAGTTTCATTAGTCTCATTTATGTAGAGGTAGGTTTTATATCAAAGTATATAGCTGATAAGTATTTACGTGGACAACCATATATATTGTTGTAAATATTATTATCTGTGTGGCAGTCCACGTAAATACTCATTAGTTATGTTCTTTGATGTAAACTCTACCTCTATATAGAGGAGGCTAATGAGACTGAATGAGAACACTTTTACTTCTCTCCAAACTATTCTCTCTTCATCTTCTTCCTACTTTATTACACGTTATCAGCACGTTTTGCTCTATTTTGTTTACATTTAACTCTATGATGATCCATGAGGTTAATGGTGAAATTCTTTTGCTTTGACCAATAACTTTGATCTACGAGTTTTACTTATATAGAATTCATTTGATTTCGTTTTAAAATCATGAGGATGAGTACAAACATATTGGGTGATGCAATTTTCAAAATCACCGAGAACTCTGTGTGGTTTAATATATATTTTCTGATTACGTTTTGTTATACTGACAAACTTATTGATCCCAGATTATCTTATGTCATCCATTTTTCCATGATATCCATTCATTTTGAAAACAAGTAAATTGAGTGTTCTAATAGGTATGGTACTTATTATATCAAGAGGTATTTTTGATTTTCCCAAAAATGGAAGATCATACAAGCCCTATAATGCTCAACATTATATTATACGTAAAAATATCCACATTCTACATAATTCATCTATGAGAGATGATTGTCCTGGAAGTGACAATGTATGCCTCAGAAGTGGCATGGGTACCCAATATCAATAAGCTTATTATAGCTAATGCATGCATATAAGAATGTGTCGGATCTATGATTGTTGATCATCGATGATAATTTACATTTGGTAGCTACCAAAAATCTTTAAGGGCTGCATGGATGCTATACCACGTTTCACCATGAATGTTGACAGAGTATATTATTAGCCAAATTGGAAAGAGGCAATTCCAATGAAATTGAATATTTGAAACGTGATGAAATACTTTGACCTCTAACCCTACAAGTTACAAAAGGGTATTTACTAAAGTGAAAATAAATCACTATGACACAATGTCTATTTATAGAGACATGAGATTATGAATATCTTCCCTTATATGAATGACAATTTTCTATAAGCACAGTGTTACATATAGCTGTTATATTGACGAGAGATTTATGACACTTTGTCATCATATATCATGAAGATTTTAAAGACACATTGCTAAAAGCAAAATCTCAAAAGTAAAGTGTTATTATAAGCGTTTTGCTTATCAAATCCTTGAAGGATTCAAAATGCAAGACCATGAATGGTTGAAAGAGCCTGAAGCTCACTTATGGAATCAATGAGTCTTAAGCTAGCTCATATGTACTCATTTCGTTCTAGTCAACGAGATCTAAATTGCCTCAATGAGTACTATGACGAGACTATTATCGAATTCGAATTATGAATAACTTTCGCAAAGTTATGAATTACTTAGAGCTCTTGAAGTACTTATATGAGACATATCAATACACAAATATATTGATGTGTATGGCTAGGTATGCCATGATGATTTTCAATGTTTTAAACTATACAAAGTTAAATGTGTCAATTTCTTTATATTGTTTAGCTATTACTTTGTGTATGAATTTGAGCATATGAGATTGTTTCTAACTTTATCATATGAGGTAAAGCTTATTGAAAATCGTCTAGCTTTGTTGGTATTGCTTAAATTTTGTAGGTATGAAAATTTGTGATGAGCCCTATATGCAAAGCACACATGGTCTCACTTCGGTGATAGACACATCAAACTACTATACATGGTACATGTAGCTTATCGCATACATCAATGTGGCTTGCAACAATCAGGGGGGAGATTCCCATCAGAGGGAGCATCCAGAAGCATGCTACCTAGGACATATGTGAGTTGTACTCTTTTTGTCCTTCGACCAGGGTTATTTTTGTCTCACTAGGTTTTTGTTACCTGGCAAGGTTTTTAACGAGGCAACAATAAGCGCGTCCAAATTATCATTCATTGGTGGATATCCAAAGGGAAGTGTTGTAAATATTATTATATGTGTGGTTGTCCACGTAAATACTCATTAGTTATGTACTTGGATGTAAACCCTACCTCTATATAAAGGAGGCTAATGACACTGAATGAGAACACTTCTACTTCTCTCCAAACTATTCTCTCTTCATCTTCTTCGTGCTTTATAACATATATATATATATATATATATATAATATTTACAACACTCCTTCTTGGATGTCCACCAGTGAATGATGGTATTAGATGCGCTTATTGTTGCCTCTCAAAAACATTATCAGGTAACAAAAACTCAGTGGCACAAAAAATAACCCTAGTCGAAGAACAAAAAGAGCACAATGCACATATGTCCTAGGTAGCATACTTCCTGATGCTCCCTCTGATTGTTGCAGGCCTCAATAATATATGCAATAAGCTACATGTACCATGTATATATAGTGGTTTGATGTGTTTATCACTGAAGTGAGATCATGTATGCTTTGCATATAGGGGCTCATCACAAATTTTCATACCTACAATGTTAAAGCAATAACAACAAAGCTAGACAATATTTAATAAGCGTTACCTCATATAGTAAGGTTAGAAATAACCTCATATGTCCAAATTCATACATTAAACATTGACACACTTAACTTTGCATAGTTTAAAACATTAGAAAATCATCATGGCATAGATAGCCATATACGTACAACAATATCTTTGTGTATTGGTATGTCTCATATAAGCTCTTCAAGAGCTCTAAGTAATTCATGACTTCGCAAAGTTAGAATATTTTACAACATTATATTCATAACTCGAATTCAATTTTGTAGTCTTATCATTGTATTCATTGAGGCAATTTATGTCATGTTAACCATAATGAAATGAGTATATGTAAGCTAGCTTTAGACTCTCTTTCAACCATTCATGGACTTGCATTTGAATCCCTCAAGGATTTGATAAGCAATATGCTTATAATGACACTTTACTTTTAAGATTTTGCTTTTAGCAATGTGTCTTTAAAATTTTTATAATATACAATGACAACGTGTCATAAGTCTCTCGTCAATATAACAGCCCTATGTAACATTGTACTTATAGAAAATTGTCATTTGTATAAGGAAAGATATTCATGATCCCATGTCTATATAAACAGACATTGTGTCATAGTGATTTCACTTCTTCACTTTAATAAATACCTTTTGTAACTTGTAAGGTCAAAGTTCCAAGAATTCCATCACGTTCAAATATTCAATTTCATTGGAATTGCCTCTTTTCAATTTGGCCAATAATATATTTTGTCGACATTCATACTGAAATGTGGTGTAGCATCAATACAGCACTTAATGATTTTTAGTAGCTACCATATGTAAATTATCATCATCAATCATAGATCCCACACATTCTAATATGCATGCATTAGTTGTAGTAAGTTTGTTGATATTGGGTACTCATGCCACTTCTAGGCCATATGTTGTCATTTTGAGGACAATCATCTCTCATAGATTAATTATGTAGAATGTGGATCTTTTTATTTATAGTCTCATGTAGAGCACTATAGGGCTTGTATGATATTCTCTTTTTAGGAGCTTAAAACTTTAGACTTGGTGGATATAACCCACACAAATTCACGCCATTCTTTTGATAACATTAGTTTTCTCTCCCCTCAGTGGTGGGGATATTATCTTATATATTGTGACCACTTGTAAACATGATTTTGATAATATCACTTCCTTAGAGTGAAGGAATCTATTGGGTGGTGGCGAACCATACCAAGTTTTAGGTCAAAAACATTTAGTTTATGAACATGAAATATATTGACAAATAGTCTCACCAAGACATTGGTGATTTTACAGGGGACTAACATTGGTCTATGTCATTCTTTTCAAACGACCATATCATTTGGAATAATGTCTTTGCTATCATGTATAGTTGGTTTAGATTGCCTATGCAATCATGTCATGCTTTAAGGACTTCAATCCAAGCAAATTCTTTTGCAAGTAATATCATTATCACTTTAGATACAAAGCTCGAGATGAGACATGGTGGATAAGTCTCATACCAATTCACGTTGTTATTTAAAGACATCAATCTATTGATTCTATTCTCCCCCTAATAGCGGGAAGATGTCAATAACATGACTCAGATTCAATAAAATTGTGATAAAGATATCACGAATCATGGGTTTAAGACATCTATTGGTGAATTATGAGTCCAAGCTAATTTACTTGTCAATGGACTTTTTGGTGCATGAGCTTTAATACTAGAATTCATGCTCATTCGACGACTATGACAATTTAGGAACTTCATTGAGGTTTAGCCAAATTTCAATGATCTTGTGGTTTTATGAGACAATCCAAATTAGAGACGACTATCAGCTATGTATTGCCCCCCAATAGACGTCTATTGCCCCCCAATAAAGGGGCAATAGACGTCTATCAACCATGTATTGCCCCCCAATAGACGTCTATTAACCATGTATTGCCCTCCCAATAGACGACTATCAGCCATGTATTGCCCCCCAATAGACGTCTATTGCCCCCCAATAGACGTTTAAATTACCGAAATGGTAATTAATCTTCCTAAAACTACACAAATAAAACTTTGATTAAAGAAAAAAACTAGCAGATTACATCAATCCAAAACTTCTATTGCTCTCCTATAGACGTCTATTGCCCCCCAATAGACCTTTAACAAGCCTCTATTGCCCCAATAGATCTTTTTTTTTTTTTTAATTTTTCTTTCATTCTGACCTTCTGCCAAAAAAAAAAGAAAAGAAAGAAATTGACTTGGGCACCCATAAAAAAGCTCTGGGCACCAAAATGTCGTTCACCTCCGCCTCCGGCGCACCAGATCAACGTTCTCCTCTGCCACCGGCCTGTGACGAGAGCCGGAGAGCCTGGATTGAGCACCGGAGGTCGAGCTCGAGCGCCGAATCTCGCCGGAGATGACTGATTTGCAGCGGGCAGCAGTGGAATTGAGGCGAACGCCGGAGATAACGGATCTCTTTCGCCGGAGATCAACGCGATTCCAGCTCGGTCAACGATTCCAGCTCTGCCGGCACTTTTCTCTTCCATCATCGGATCTGCAGCATCGACTCTGGTTCCGAGTTGTAATTCCAGTTTGGATTCAGGCTCCGGTTGAACATCAAACTCTGTCGTTGGCTCCGGTTGAGCGCAGGAGAACCTTGATCTAGCACCGGAAAGCCTTCATCGACACCGGAGAACCTTGGTCTAGCGCTGGAGAACCTTGATCGAGCTCCGAATAGCCTAAGTCGAGCACCAGAGAGGCTAGATCGAGCGCCGGAGGGCCTGGAACGCCGGAGGGCCTACGTCGAACGCCGGAAGGCCTACGTCGTACCCCGGAGAGGCTGGGTCCAGAGTGCCTGGGTCAAGCGCCGAACGCCGGAAGGGCTGGGTGGAGCGCCGGAGGGACTGGAACGTCGCCGGTGCTAGAGGTCAGTTGGGGAGAGAGAGAGATCAGGGATGAGAGCTCGAGTGGCAGTATGTAATTTATTAATTAAGCAGAGGGAAGAATAGTCATTTCTCTTTAAATTGGGTTAGTAAGAATAAAAATCTGTTGCTGGGGTAAGTGGGATAATTTTGGCTGATTTTGGGGCTTTTGGTCAAGAACCCTTTTTTTAATTTGTTCTTTTTTATTCCTACTTTTTTTTAACTCTTTTTTCTCTATTTTTTAAATTTGTTCTCTTTTTTTTTCCTACTCTTTTTTCTCTTTTTTTTTTTTAACTCTCTTTTCTCTTTTTTTTTATTTGTTCTCTCTGTTTTTTTTTAACACTATTTTCTCTTTTTTTATTTATTTGTTCGCTCTCCTTTATATATATATATATATTTCTTTCTCTTTTCTATTTAGCTCTTCTTCCTCTTCCTCCTCTCTGCTCTTCAGCCTTATTTTCCTCCTCCCTGATCGCAGCTCCAGTTTTCGGCCACGCTTGGAAGCCGGAATGGTCGGGTTCTCTTCCCTTCAGATTCCGGCCCCTTCGTGGTGTCGGAGCTATATCAGAAGCTTTCTCTTGACGTCAATAACGTTTATTTGGTGTTGGTTTCCATGTTTTGGTCTATTTGGCAGTTTCTGATCGTAACTTTAGAGAGAAATGTTTGAACAGTTTTGGCACCGAAGAAAGGGAGGTGGAACGTGAATTGATTTGATTTGGGTGTGCTCCGATTTGGTTTGGAACCGCTGTATGGATAGGGGTGATTAGGAGAGGTGGTGTTTCTTGCTAGCATGATGGGGATGATGGATGGACGGTGGAATGGTCAGCACTTGCTTGGAGCGGCGGGCACGCCAACGGTGATTAGGAGAGGTGGTGATGCTCGCCGAAAACTGGAGCTGAGATAAGGGAGGAGGAAAAGAAGGCCGAAGAGCAGAGAGGAGGGAGAGGAAGAAGAGGTAAACAGAAAAGAGAAAGAAATAAAAAAAAAACAAAAGAGAGAGAACAAATAAAAAAAAAGGAAAAAAGTTTTTAAAAAAAAAGAGAAAAAAGAGTTAAAGAAAAAAGAGTAGGAAAAAAAAAAGAGAAAAGAGGGTTAAAAAAAAAGAGAACAAATAAATAAATAAAAAAGAGAAAATAGAGTTAAAAAAAAAAGAGAGAAAAAAGAGTAGGCAAAAAAAAAAGAGTAGGAAAAAAAAAAAGAGAACAAATTAAAAAAATAGAGAAAAAAAAAGTAGGAATAAAAAAGAACAAATTAAAAAAATAGAGAAAAAAGAGTTAAAAAAAAAGAACAAACTAAAAAAATAGAAAAAAAAGAGTAAGTTTTTTTTTTTGGGTCAATAAGGGTAAAATAGTCATTTTACTGTTGAAATAGTGCCACGTCAGCAAGATAACAGATTTTTTAACGGAAAATTGACGGCAGGGACTTTTTAGATGAAATTGGAAAGTTCAGGGACTTTTTAGGTGAAATTGAAACGTCAGGGACTGAAACGTCGAGACCCTATAAGTACAGGGAGTAAACAGTATTTTGTCCTTAAATAAATAATCAACAGTTGAATATATGCTTATTTATAAATTGGTGTCTGTTTTAGGGAATCGATATTTGAGAGAGAATTTTTTGTGCTTTCATTGATAATAGGGGTCTCTTTATATAGAGGATTACAAGGCATGGAATCAGAGTTGTATAAAGAAATGTAATCATACATTGATTGGATATCTTCTAAGATTCTCCGAGATTATCTCTAATTCTAACCGTAAGCCCTATTTTCTCCATGCTAAGAAAATAATTTTTGAAACCCTATAAAAATAATTTCCTATTAGGAAGGCTAATTTAACGATAAGATGAATTGTAATATCTAATGCAAATAAATTAAGTGATAGTATTTCCGAGTATGGGGTGTTACATGCATTCTTTGCAGGATCAGGGTAGTGGTGTCGCCAGCGGGCCTTGCCTGTAATTTCGTTGGGCCAAGAATTGTTTAGGGGTTAGCGGGTTTACCCTGTCCTTGCTTGACCCGTGCTCAACTTGGTGCATGGTTGTGATTCCGCCTCCTGTTCCAACACTAGTCCTAGAGAAGGGCCCACCCATGTCAGCTCGAGGGGTTTAGGGAAACACCTATCTGTATGATTGGTGTCGGTCCCATTCTTGCACTGCTGAGCCGGCTACATCTGGCGCTCTACTATTGTTCGCTCCATGCTGGGTTAGCGTTTGCTTCTAGCGCCTTCTTTAGGTCGCCAAATTTTGACATCAATGTGGCCACTTGCTTCTGGGCTTCTGCCTTTTCCCTTCTCTCCATCTCTCGCTCTTTGTACGGCAGTAGAGGAGTATATTGGGGTTCGACGCCGGGGTTCACCGGGTATAGAAGAGTGTGCGGCTGACGGCAGCCGCAGGGTTGGTGGCTTGGGTTTGGCGGATTTGTCCGCTTGCTCTTTGGCGACTTCCCCTTTACAGTTAGTCATGGTAGATTATGATAGGATGAACTTTTGTTCAAGAATTCCCAAAAACGGCGCCAATGTTAATGTTTAAGATTTAGCAGTAGCTAAACCTTGTTTAAATCTAGTCCAGTCTTGGACTGCTACTGAGGGGGTTGTAGCATTACAGCTATCTGTCAAATAAACACTACTAGAATAAGGTTAATAGACATCATGTGTTTTAAATCAGTTAAGATTTCAACCGATGTCTATTGTTTTTCTAACATCAGTTCTTAAAAATCTGATGTCTATTCATACGATTAACATCGTTTCTTAAATTCGACCGATGTCTATACTTTTCATCCAAAATTGAAAAAAAGAGGCGGAAAGTACTGAGTCTAAAATTTTGTAAGCGGGGAGCCAAATTTTCACTCCCTCCCAACTGGTCAGATTTCACCTTAGACTCATATATATTCACTAACAACCGCAATTTTCATTCCCAAACCTAACCACCGTGACGAAAACCTGCCACCGACCTCCTCTTCCTCCTTCTCCGCCTCCGACCGCTCTCCTCCTCCTTCTCTCCCTTCCAGCCGAAGCCGGAGCTGCGTTCGCCGTTCTCCTTTCTCTCTCTGTGGGCCTCCCCCTCTCAGCCTCTCTCTCCTCGACTGTAAGTCGGTAAGAAGTTGTTTGGGTTTTGATTTTGAGCATCTGCATAATTTGAACATCTTCAATCGATCTATCTCTGATGAACAACTCCTTGAATTTCTGGGTTTTCAAATGAACAGCCTTAAACTTGATCTTGGTGCTCTCTTCCTCGCAGCAAAGCTGAAAACTTTCTGGGTTTTCATACGAACAGCCTCAAACTCGATGTCTTGGTCTGTTCTCAATCTCTTTTTACTTGATTTCTGTTTTAGACTCCTACTTTTGATAATAGAATTATAGATTTTGCTTCGTATAGGTTGGGTACTGTTCTTTTGTGGATTTGTGTTTCGTTGTGTTTGTGTATTTTATTTCAGGAGGGAGAGAAGCCTGATTGTATCATTACTCCGAAACTGAATGTTGGGGGTAAGCTTCGGGCTGATGCCAGCAATGGGAACACTAATGTATTCATGAATGGCAGAGAGATCACAAAGATTGAGCTTATTAGGGTGCGGGGTGCTCAAGGTATGCAAAATCATTAACCAAAAGCTCACAGTTGAATGAACTTATTTGTTAATCGTCTGAGCTTATTAATTCTTGCATTGCAGCTGGCCAAAGTACAGTACCCTCCAGATACTCATTTATGGGTGTATGAAGATATATGTTATACTTTTTCATTGCATCTGCTCTATAGCAACACTAGCTTGGAGCATAAATGTGTTTAATTAAATATATTAACTTTCTTTCTGCAGGTTGAAGATGAATTGTCAAAGTTGGAGCAGGTCAAGTCAATTAAGCTCAAAGAGATCCTTCTGAAAAAGAAGTTGGAACTGGAGGAGGTATGTAGACAGTCTCACATGGTTACAGAAATACTGAGTGCTGCAGAATACTCAAATGAAGCTATAGAGGCCTGCCCTTCAAACAAGATCAAAACTTGACCACTCAAATCTCAATCAAACAACAAAACCAAATCACATATTACACAAGAACTCGCCAGAGAATCGAGGCGCCGGCCTCGAAGAACTAGCCGGAGATGTTGCTACAAATCGAGAAGCAAAATACCGCCTTATTTTTAGACTTGATCTGGCCGAAAGCCATCAAGTCCCAGCCGGCTGCGTTTCAATCTGGGTTTTTGATCAAGAAGATTGATATGGGTCTCGATCTTCAAGTGCTTCTGCAAAAACACCAAGTCTACAAATTTGTAAAATCTGGCAATCTCCTGGTAATTTTTCTACTTCTCTGTCCTTTCCTTGCTTCCATGTTCTTAGTCTCACCAATTCGAAGCTATCGGCGTTGAGGATCCAGAGGTTGAGCTTGAAGGAGGTGGGATTGATGGAGATAAGGTCGAAGCTAGGCTGGTTCTTTGGGCTTCGAGGGGAGGTGAGATCGATCAGTGGCTTAGAGTTTGGGGTGGCGAGATTTGAGGGTGGAGAGATTTGAGGGGTTGAGAGAGAGAAGTCTCGATAAGTGAAAGAAAAAAATTAATAAAAAAAAAACAGAGAAAAAAATAAAAAAGAAATTAAGGAAAAAAAGGAATGTGAGAGTATAATAGACTTTTTGATGCAGACGAATTGCCACGTCAGCAACATAACAGTGTTTTTTGACAGAGAGTAACGGAATGGACCTATTGGTCCAAATTCTGAAAGTATAAGGATTAAACGTGTGAAATCAGAAAGTCAAAGACTGAAGTGTTTTTTGGTCAAAAGTTCAAGGACTAAACAATATTTAGTCCTTTATTTTTTGTAGGGTTATTTCAAGGGGAGTGAAATCCATACTCACTCATTTTACAATCCACACTCATTCTTTTCCTTTTTGATTGAAATTCTTATAAAAAGACAAAACTAACTTACTAAAGAAAAATTTAAGTTACTAAAAAATGAAATATGGAGTGAGAACTTTAAAATACAGAGTATGAATTAGTAATCGAACTAGTTTGATTCTGATTCATGAACTTTAGACCATTAGTAAACATCATCAATTGTAGTTAGTTGCATTCCTATTCTAATTGAGAGTTTCTATTGGGACCTCCAAATCTGCTCACTTGACCTCACTCTATTATGAATTATTAAATGACATATATAACCTACTATAAAATGACTATTAAGGACAATAATTATACCCAAAAAATATTATATTTATTTTATGTAGACTGTCCAATTCAATAATATTAGATTGTATTCCTTATTATTTTCCTTATCTATTTTCATTTTCCAATTTCACTACATACTCATTAAACCATTCATATATATTTAATACGAATCAAAAATATGATTAAGATCATGTGACATAAAAATGTATGATATATATTTTGAACGCATATTGGTGAGGGAAAACAAAATAAATCCTCTTACGATTTATGACCTAAATCTAAGTCAATCCATTATATTTGCAAAAAAATAAAATAATAAATAAATAAATAAATAATCATGTGGTACAAAAAAAACAAAAAAAACAAAAAAAACAAAAAAAACCAAAAAAAAAACAAAAAAAACAAACAAAAAAACATTAAAAAAAAGAATGATTTTTTTTTTAAGAATAAAAACAAATGATTTCTTCATTTTTTTTTGTACAGCTAAAATAGAAAAAAAAACAAAAAAAAAACATAATAGTTCATGGCATTTTCTTATTGATTAGACTTTAATTTTTGGAACTCAAGTTTGATTAAGAAATATATATTTATTTAAGATTTATAGAGTGATTAAATCATTGAAATGACTAAATTTTTTATTTTAAAGAGAATAATTTGTTTACAAATTATACGAGTAAGGTTATTTGAGGAAGTTTAGTGAGGTTTAGTGAGTAAATTTAGTATTTGAAAATTTGATAAGAGGTGTAAAAAGCATAGAAGTCAAGTGAGTAAATTTGGAGGTTCTAATAGAAAAACTCATTCTAATTCCATATGATAAGTAAACAGCTTAATGGAAAGAAAATATTCTCATATAGATTCCTTCATTCTCCCATTTCAGTTGTCTCTAATTCATGATTTTTTTTCATTCCAGATAAAAAAACGTACTCCTTCGTGGAGCAACCCGGGCTTGGAGGTGTCGGGTTTGAGTTATCGCCGGCGTCTGAAGAGAGAGAGAGAGAGAGAGAGAGTGTGTGTGTGTGTGTGGCAGTTGAAGTAATTGTTTAACTGGGTTGAGGCAAAATGGTCTTTTGGTGTGAAATTGTGTATGTGGGAACAAAAATTTGTTGCTGGGGTAACTGGTAAGTGAGAAAAGTTTGGCTCATTTTGGTGCTTTTGGGCAAGGATCCAAGAATAATTTAAGAAAGATATATATCAAATACGATATTAAATTACTAATCAGATTGCTAATTTTAATCATATTAATTCTTGCCTTTTGTGTGCAAAGACATTCAATAAGGGCATATTGGTCATATAAAAAAGAAAAATTGATGGGGGCTGAGTTAGCAAGATAGAAAAAGAAATAAATATGGGGGAGTATTCAGAGCACCGCCGTGCACTTGCACCAATACAAATAAATGGTTAGATTGCATTAAATACACTTTTTATTTATTAAAAATAAAGTTGATAATAAATATCAAGGGTTGAGATTGTTTTATAAGAGTTGGGTCACTTACACCGTCGGTGCATAGAATAATTTCCAAATAAATATGAGGTGACAGTTGAGTCACTGGACCACAATTAACAAAAAAATTGATGTGGACTACAATCAATATATGGTCTACCTTTTGGATTTTAATCAAATTAACTCTTTAGGTTTCTCAGTTTATAAAACCGAAACCGCACCGTTTTGGTCAGCTTGGTTTCTATTAATTTCAACAAGAATGGTTTTAATGGTCCAGGTGCGTCCATATATCAAATTTTTGTTTGTCTTGCACATTATACCTCTGATTTAAATTTAAATAAAATAATTATGAATAAACAGGTAAATAGTTAAACAAAATGTAATATGAATTATAAAAGGGACAATGATAAAAGAGGTCATTTTAAAGTACTTTATGATAATTCAGACACCACAAATGTCCTCCTGATAATTAAGGTCAGCTATTAACAACCTACCACTAGAGTTAAAGTTAATTACAAAAACTGCCACCGTTGGCTCTCTCTCCCTCCCTTCCGTTAATATGTTATCCGTTCAAATTCAGCCATTTACCAAAATCTCTCTCTCTGTCTCTCTCTCTCTCTCCACAAACTCTTACCATCCCAACCTCCTTGACCGCGACTCCTTGAGATCTTCCTTGACTTCTCCGACTCGCCGCCCTTCACCATCGATCTCTCCTTCGAGTGGATCCTCGACTCCCGTGAATCCGACACCGATCAGATCAAGCTCATTGATCGCGCCCTGCAATTGAGATCGGTGCTCCTCGAGGCCGGTAAGAGCTCGGCGAGACGACGAGCCTCCAAGCACAACTCCATCTCCTGGGCTCTCCCTCTTGACCTCACCATCAAGGTAAGCCCATATATATATATATACCGCCGCGAATTTTATAGGAATCTAGGACAGTTTAGCTGTATGTAATTGGTGAGCACTAGTCCTTTTATTTGTAGAGATATGCAGTGTGAAAATGGTGTTATTATGATCAATTAGGTTCATTATTATGATATCACTTTATTGCTTTGAAGCTTGAATTTTCTTTTCATGGGCATCAGTTGGAAACTTTGTTGAATACTGTAACACAAGTGAAGGAAGAAATATGAGTCTCTCAAGTAAAGTAGGAATTGAAGAACAATAGTCAGTGAATTTGAGTTCGAGTTTTAAGCTATTGTCATTTGTCAGTAAGGACTAAGGAGTATGCTTCTATTATATTTCACCTTTACAATGTGTGTATTGCACTTGTAGTTGCAATCATTACGGATTTGAAATTTCTCCTCCCATTGTTGTTGTTATTCATGTAGTGCACATGTTCTTTTGAGTTACTATAGTGTAAGTGAATGACTGATGAAGGTGGGAGATGACCATAAGTGAATCATTTGTCAATTGATTTTCAACTGAACCATTTCTAGGGACTTGAGGCAGTTGCCTCATATACAGCCATTCTAACATGTTCGGAAGATTTATCTGTTTTGCATGTTTCATTTCCCTTTCTAAACATAACCAGTAGCCCTAGAAATCTGACATCACGAAAACAAAGGAAATCTGGGTTGATATGTACTTGGCTTAAGTATGTAGAACATTTGATTATATATATATATATATATATATATATATATGAGTATCAGACATTGTTTGCTTCTAATATCTTGCAATTTGGATGTGCAGATGATAATGGATTCATATGCCAACGATGCGGACGTCTTAAGAGCAAATAAGAGATACGAGAGATGGAAAGTAAAATAAAATCATTGCAGAAAAAGGCTCGTATAGCTACCGAGTCTGCAGGCTCTTATATCAGTATCCTTCTTTCTTTGTCTTAAGCATTACTGATGTTATTTTAGCAATTGGAGGTTTTGATTATTGACAATACTTTCCATCGTTGTCATCACTAGGATTGACAGTGGTTGCTTAATATAATAGCTTTTGTACTATGGAAAGAGAATTAATTACATATTTTGATATTGAACAGCTTGATCTTTGACCAACTTTTGCTTACCAGGAAGTAATAGCTCTGTATAAGCAATCGAGACACTCCAAAGGCAACTATTTAATCCTTGCTGCATCTATTTGATCCCAACTTGGGAGGGGATTATGGAGGTAGCTCATTGAGTTTTATTATTTTCTTGTAATAATGAAAGTAGTTGGGTAATATTTATAATGGAAGAAAGTATATATTAATCAAATGGTTCTAGAGAAGAGTATTCAAGATTGTCAATTTGGAAAAGAAACCAGTCTATGTATTTGATATGAATAATTCATCTTTGTCTTCAGAATTCAATGAAGCTGGCAGACTAGAGTGGAGCTCTAGCATATTGCAGATTGACCATTGCAGTGTATCACAGTAAGTTTTTTTTTTTTTTTTTCTATGAATATCATGACTGATGCTATTTTCTGTTTGTGCAGGTATCACCGTGGTCTTCGACACTACTAAGGCCTTCGTGTGCATGGATAGCACAGCAAGACCATTAGCCACAAGGGGAAGATTGTTGGAGTGTTCAAGAAGCGTTGAAGAACATATTTTGGCTGTTTGGGAGGATGTCATGCAGTTGCTCTTTTTGTGTTACTTTTAAAAATACATTCTAGTTTACTCAAGTCAACTTAAGTTTTGGTGGATTAATGCTGAATGTCTAGTTATGTATTGATTCCATTTGACTGCTTGGTACTTTGTGTTTGAGGATCGTATGGTATGCATATGCAATGGAAATGGATAATTTTTATTTTGGTTGGTGTTTCCATTTTGATTAGGGTTGCTTGGCAGATAAAGTAGCCTTTTGATTTGATGCATTAGCATCAAGTTTAAGATATATTGATTATGTTTTTGTGAAGCAAAAACTTATCAGAATGGTTTTTGTTTTTGTGAACCAAAAATTGATCACAATCTAAATGCATTTTTGCTCGCTGAAGCCTAAATGCACTCCCACATGACCAAACAACATAGACTAAAAGCACAAAACTATTAAGACCAAAACGATGGGATTCTCTTTCTTAGTCAGTGACGTATATAACAACGACATGGTCATTGACATGCAATATGACCTGGCCAGTGACATGTGATTGATAGTTACATGATCAGTGACATGCGATTGACAGTTACATGATCAGTGACATAGTAAGTAACTTAGTCAGTGACATGTTTATGACTGTGACATAGCCAGTGACTTGAGGTTAATAGTGATTTGGCTGTGTCACTGACTTGAGCTGACCAGGTTAACAATGATTTGGCCAGTGACATTGCCGATGACTAAAGGTTAACAGTGGCTTTGCCAGTGACTTGTCCATGGATTGACAGTGACATGGTCAGTGACTTAGTTAGTGACATGTGATTAACAGTGACTTGGCTATTAACTTGTGACTTGGCTACTGACAATTACTTGGTCAGTGACATGGTCAGTTACTTAGTTAGTGACATGTGATTAACAATGACTTGGCTATTAACTTGTGACTTGACTACTGACAGTTACTTGGTTAGTGACATGGACAGTTACTTGGTTAGTGACATGGTCAGTTACTTAGTTAGTGACATGTGATTAACAGTGACTTGGCTATTAACTTGTGACTTGGCTACTGACAGTTACTTGGTTAGTGACATGGTCAGTTACTTGGTTAGTGACATGGTCAGTTACGTGGTTAGTGACGTGATTAACAGTGACTTGGCTACTGACAGTTATTTGGTTAGTGACATGGTCAGTTACTTAGTTAGTGACATGTGATTAACAGTGACTTGGCTACTGATAGTTACTTGGTTAGTGACATGGTCAGTGACATGTGATTAACAGTGACTTGGCTATTAACTTGTGACTTGGCTACTGACAGTTACTTGGTCAGTGACATGGTCAGTTACTTAGTTAGTGACATGTGATTAACAGTGACTTGGCTACTGACAGTTACTTGGTTAGTGACATGGTCAGTTACTTAGTTAGTGACATGTGATTAACAGTGACTTGGCTACTGACAGTTACTCTATCAATGACATGGTCAATGACATGATCAGTTACTTAATTAGTGACATGTGATTAACAGTGACTTGGCTATTAACTTGTGACTTGGCTACTGACAGTTACTTGGTTAGTGACATTGTCAGTGACATGTAATGTGACATGGTCAGTTACTTACTTAGTGACTTGGCTATTAACAGTGACTTGGCTACTGACAGTTACTTGGTTAGTGACATGGTCAGTTACTTGGTTAGTGACATGTGATTAACAGTGACTTGGCTATTAACTTGTGACTTGGCTACTGACAGTTACTTGGTCAGTGACATGGTCAGTTACTTAGTTAGTGACATGTGATTAACAGTGACTTCATTCTAAATTCAGCTGGAACCTTGTTTAGTGATGCAAACATGTGGCACTTAGGAGTGTTGGTAATGGCTTCGGATATTTAAACTTCTTGGACTACCAATTATAAAATTTTTGCTGCTTAGTCCATTGAAGATTGGTTAATGCCATGTTCTTTCTTTCTCGATATTTCAAGCAGCCAAGAATAGTACGTGCATCTGGTAACTTAGCATCTAGAGGCCATAACAGCCCTAAAGTCCCCAACTTTTGCTAGGACATGTTGACCTTGAAGATAATTGATGGGATACTGGTACTGATATGAGAGCGGAACAATACCAATTTTGCTGAACTTACTAGTTCAAGATCTTTTGGTACCGTAATCAAACATCTTCTAGCATTCCTTCTTGAAAAAGTTCAGTCACCTGAACATACTAGTTTCAAAACCTGAAAGCAGTCTCTTACAAGATAGATGCATGGCTTGCTTGAAGAATATTCTAAAACTCAACAAACTAGTCTGAAACAACTGCTTTGCAACCGTAACTTAACTTGCATAAACACTCACAGAAACTTACCTCTTCAATGACTAACCCTGTGGCTTATGTCAGAGTAAATATAAGAAAATTTACTTCTCAGACTTTCAGAAGAACAAAAGAGGTTCCCGTGCCCATTCAATTCATTCAAATTTTGAATACTTGATCAGTACAAAGGTGAAGCGGAATTTTGAACTTAATTCTGTAGGGCGCACCAAACTACCCTACCAAATTATAGTTTGGCTTCGAAGAAACTGATAAACAAAAATATCATAAAGCCACAGAAAAGCTGGTGAACATTATTAAGATGGTGAACAGGCAACTCATCCAGAACTTTAGTTCAACCATATATCTCTCATTGTTTACTAAAGCCAAACATTATTAAGAAGATACCAAAGATTGAATCAGTAAATGGAGTCTTGAAACAAATTTGACCTTTTCCTTGGGACAATAAGAACAAACTGTTACTAAATACTTAGAAAGCACCAAAAACACATTTCAACTTCTCCTTTAAGAGATAAGAACTCATTTGTTACTAAATACTTAAGACTGGGGTCTTTCTTGAGACAGTAACAAAGTTGCAAGAAGATATCAAGCTTGATCATAATTCATATCTCCTTGGTCACTAAACCACTCCTTTAGATGTGATAGAATTGTGTTAGGTAAGGCAAAAGACATGATGCAAGTTAGATTTACTTCCAACTCAGCCTCTGCAAGGCAGTTGGTGATGAGGGACTCCAGTTTTACTGGTTTCCAGCCTCAGTAAATGAAACCTTGAATAACCATCTGACCCAAGAATGAGACAATTGCCCCAGCACATGAAAGATCAATAATAGAAACATGAGCAGGTATTAGAACAATTTTCGATTATATAATACACATTTTAAATCTCTTAGGAAACTGCAATATCTAGCTAGCTAAAACTACAGTTCAAGAACCAGAATCAAACATAATCTAATCACTTATATATAAAGTGTGGATATTAGTACTTGCAAAATTGAACACCGTCTTTACTCACATTTTTTTCCAAAATATAAGAGGCTAGAGAGTCAAAATCAGGACCCCAACAAATTGAAAGATGCTTGACAGTAACTTATACAGCTCAACCTGAAACCGAGAGTCAAGACTTTATATACATCCAATAGACAACTATGTCATTATTTCCAGAAAACAAGCTCCTTAAGAAGATAAACAGTAACCACAATACACAAAGTGCCCCAAAACTACCAGAAACAATATTTACTTCACTAGTAATTTCTGTTTGATGGAAGACTATACTTTGAGCACAGTAACAACCTTTCATGTAATTCACCAAAATTGAAAATCAGCTGATCATCATCAATACACAAATCAAATTCAACTTTTCTCAGAAACCCAAAATAGAGAGCATGCTCAGAATCAAAATAGCTACCGCTCTATTTAACCCAGACCGATAGTTTCCGTTACCTAACACTCAACTGGCACAAATCAAACTCCATTGATCCCCAAAACGCCAGAGAGTTCCGTCCGGCTGACGACAACGTAGCCATGAGCGAAGCGCCACTGCCTTGGTTTTGTAGGCAATAGAATCGGATCTGTAACAGCAAAAACATAAAATTGAATCATTTTTTTAGAGGAATCTTTTTTTTTTTAATTAATCCATTAACTAATTACTGGAAAAATTGACTGACCATTCCGAGAGTGTAGCTCCGGTGGGGGGTAGGGAAGCGCTTATGAAGGTCGGAGAGGAAGATCCGAGCTTGAGTTCGGGTTTTCGGATCCTCGAGATGCTCCAACACTGATCTCAGAGCAAAGTAGGCGGCATCGCCGGATTGTTGGCACCGCTTCAAGAACTCGTCCACCGATTTCAAGGACGCGTTGTTCTTCGCCATTCACACACTCTCTCTCTCTCTCTCGGTCTCTGTCTGTGTGGAGGAGAAGAAGAAAGAAGATAGAGGGAGATGGCTTTTAAGGGCAGAATGGGAATCAGAAAACTTAAAAACTAACCTTTTTTAACATCACCTTATCATTCAGAAGTACTAAATTAATATTACTAACAATTTATAATGGACCTTTTTATCAAGTGGGAAACTAGGCGACCTTTTTATCATTTCACACTCTAATGTGACATTTTCCATCATTACCCTATTATAAAATGTAATTAATGATTGTTCGACAAAAATAAAAATCTAAGTAACAAGTAAACATTCACGCACCATTTTTTTTCAAAAATATACCGTAACAGAGTCCACCCTGTAAAAGGCTTCTGAATTCCTTTTTCTTCAAAAATATACTGTAACAGAGTCCACCCTGTAAAAGGTTTAGTGCTAGTCCCTATCTGAATTCCAAGGTTTATCTAAATTTTCTCACCGTAGGAAATGGGCGGGTGGCAGAGAGCCAGAGCTCCATTAGTTAATTAGTGTGGGACTGCTATCCAAGTTTCTTCCACCACCAAATATTCATGTCCCCCATCGTCGGTCCAATTAATAAGTCATTAGTCTTGATTCACCACCCCACTAAATTGATCTAGTGATCGAATAGTGATTACTGATCGATGAGCCAGGATTAAGCAAATAAGTCCAGCAAGTGAAACTAATATCGGTCCATATTATGATATACAACCTTCAAAAGGCGATTATTATTAGTTACTACATTTTTATTCTCTTTTTAGCTGGATAGACTTCAGAACTAGCTCCTAGTTTGTATTCCGTGCAATTGGAGAGGAATAGACCATAATATGCAATCAAGGTAAATATGTTCATTAAATCCTGTAATTTGAGCCGAGATTGGTTGACATACCCTTTGATTGAAGAGATTAGAAGGAGTCATCCTTTCAATGATATCTGCTGGGAATGGATCCATCGTGAAGCGAATTCAGTTGCTCATACTGCAGCTGCGCTTGCCAAGGAGAGGGTGGGTCTTCACAGATGGGCAAATGTGCCACCACCATCTCTTCTCAGAGTACTGAAGACTGATGGTCTACCATGTCCTCCTACTGGGGATGGTTAGAGACTGGCTTTTGTACGTAATAGCTTGTTTTGTTTTATCACTCTTATACCTGATATTGTTTGTATCCAGGTGGAGTTGGGTAAAACCTCCTTTTTATCCGGATGTAATGTGCCTCGAATGGGCTTCTGGGCATTGCCCTTCTTTAATGGAATTATCCAGTTATCCAAAAAAAAAAGGTAAATATGTTCATATATGCTGCAATATTCTTCTCTACATGTGGATAGACCATCGAGATAGCAGAACCACCCACTTCCCTCCCTACGTCAACAAACACTGATAATAATTGATGGGCCATAGTCGAAAGCTCTGCTACATTTAAAGGATATTAAACACCACACCTTGAAAGTTCAACTTTGCGCCACCTAGCTTCCTGCTGCTTAAGCAAACTGAATGGAGCTTCATATGCTCAACTTCTCTGCATTTTGTTCAACCTACCTTCATGTCATGACCACTCTTTTCCTTCTCACCAACCTTTTCCAACCTGCCATCTTTGCAAATGCATTGAGCAATGAAACCGATCGCTTCGCTTTGCTGAAATTCAAAGATTGCATAGCCACCAATCCGGATGGGCTGTTGAACTCATGGAATGACTCCGTCCACTTCTGCAAATGGCAAGGAGTTACTTGTGGCAGACGACATCAAAGAGTAACAGCCTTGAACCTACAAGGCTATGATTTGCATGGAACCATATCACCGTACATTGGCAACCTCTCCTTTCTTAGGTTCATCAATCTTCAAAACAACAGCTTCTCTGGCAACATTCCTCAACAAGTTGAACATTTATTCCGACTGCGACATCTCAATCTCAGTACCAACATGTTGGAGGGGGGAATTCCAGTGAACCTGACCTTCTGCCCGGAGTTAAGCATCATAACCATTGGATCGAACCGTCTTACAGGCAAAATTCCTTCAGCGATTGGCTCATTGATGAAGCTTGTGTGTCTTGCTCTTGAGAGAAACAATCTGACAGGAGGCATCCCACCTTCCTTGGGAAATCTTTCATCAATCACAGTGCTGTCCTTGTTTTATAACAATCTGGTGGGAACAATTCCAGAGGAGATAGGCCGATTGAGAAGCTTATCAAATTTTGCAATTGGTCCCAATAATCTCTCTGGTATAATCCCTCCCTCCCTTTTTAACATATCATCTATGAACTCCTTCTCAATTACGTATAATAATTTTGAGGGCAGTATTCCGCCTGATATAGGCCTAAACAAGCCTAATCTCCAACGACTGTTGCTTGGTGGAAATGAATTCTCTGGACAAATCCCAGCTTCATTTTCCAATGCTTCTCAGCTTCGGTCGCTTGATCTTGGGGAAAATAATTTTGTTGGTCAAGTACCAGCAAGTTTTGGAAATTTTCCTAATCTCCAGTGGCTCAACTTCGGTAAAAATAATCTAGGAAGTAATTCATCAAATGATTTGGGATTTATAACATTCTTGACAAATTGCAGCCATCTGGAAGTGGTTGATCTGAGTTTTAACAATTTTGGAGGTGTTTTACCCAACTCTCTTGCCAATTTCTCAACCCAACTGACTCAACTCTACCTTGGGAACAATAAAATAGCAGGAGCGATTCCTGAAACATTAGGAAATCTCAACAATTTAATACTCTTGGGCCTGGAATATAACTTGTTCACAAGTATCATTCCAGCTTCTTTTGGGAAGTTACAGAAGCTGCAAAGATTATTATTAAATAACAATAGATTATCAGGACGGATCCCATCTTCGCTAGGAAACCTCACCCAATTGTCTGAACTCTTCTTAAATGCTAATAATTTAGAGGGAAGCGTTCCTCAGGATGTTGGCAACTGCGAATATTTGCAGGAGATGGATATATCACATAATCGCCTTTGTGGAGATATACCATCACAGGTGATTGGTCTCTCTTCCTTTCTCTGGCTCGATTTATCACAAAACTCGCTAAGTGGCAACCTGCCTGTGGAAGTGGGTAAACTGAAGAATATTTATGCCTTTAACATCTCTGAAAATAATTTGACCGGAGAAATCCCAGAAACCATTGGAAATTGTCTGAGCCTTGAATTTCTTAGCCTTCAAGGGAATCTCTTTCAAGGAATCATACCTTCTTCTTTGGCTTCTTTGAGAGGTCTTCAGTATCTAGATCTTTCAAGAAGCAACTTGTCAGGACATATTCCAAAAGACCTACAGACACTTCCATTCCTAATTTATTTGAACCTTTCGTCCAATAACCTGGAGGGTGAGGTACCGAAAGAAGGAGTTTTTCGAAACACAAGTGCAATATCATTGCATGGAAATACCAAACTTTGTGGTGGTGTTTCGGAACTACAGCTACCAGCATGCCCCATCAAAGTACCAAAGCAGAGAAAGTTGCATGGTTTCAAATTGAAGTTCACAATTT
This sequence comes from Rosa lucieae, assembly GCA_024704745.1. Taxonomy (NCBI): domain Eukaryota; kingdom Viridiplantae; phylum Streptophyta; class Magnoliopsida; order Rosales; family Rosaceae; genus Rosa; species Rosa lucieae. The sequence goes on along the minus strand of CM045492.1, from coordinate 14,660,258 downwards.
CTTTAGTAGTTGGATGCTCCCTTTTGTTTGCAGTGATCATAGCTCTTTATTGGAGGAGAAAAACTCAAAAGAAGAAACCGCTATGTGCAGTGTCATCAATCAAATTCCTTCCAAAGGTTTCATACCAGACACTTCATCAAGCTACTGGCGGATTCTCTCCGAGCAATCAAATTGGATCAGGCAGTTTTGGCTCTGTATATAAAGGGATTATTGATCAAGAAGGAAACAATGTTGTTGCTATAAAGGTCCTCAGCCTTCAACTGAAAGGAGCTTTCAAGAGTTTTGTGGCAGAATGCAATGCACTGAGAAATATCCGGCACAGGAACCTTGTGAAGATCTTAACATGTTGCTCCAGCACAGATTACAATGGTAATGACTTCAAAGCTCTAGTTTTTGAGTATATGTCAAATAGAAGTTTAGAGGAATGGCTTCACAGAGAGAACCAATCAGGGAGTCTGAACCTTCTTCAAAGACTGAATATTGCTGTTGATGTGGCTTCTGCATTGTGTTATCTTCATTACCATTGTGAACCACAAGTTATTCACCGTGATATGAAGCCAAGCAACGTTCTTCTTGACGATGACATGGTTGCTTGTGTTGGTGATTTTGGGTTAGCAAGACTCATCCCACCGACCACGGACTCCTCTAACAATCAAAGTAGCACAGCTGGGATAAAGGGAACCATTGGTTATGCTGCTCCAGGTAACAATTTTCCACTATATAATTTCTTATATTTTTATCTACATGTTTATTGTAGATAAATATGAATATGGACAGAAGTATAACAAATGGGAGTATGGTAGCAAGTCTTATGTTTAATATGTGACACAATATAAGATATTAAATGTCTAAGCCCTAACAACTGTCCAAGTACAGGTACGTTGGCAAGCAATGTAAGATATGGCATCTCAAATATTGTAAAAAGACATGACATAAATGATCTCTTTCTCTAAGATAGTTAGAAAAGATGTTGGTGAATGGTGATGAAATTGATCGGTCTTTCTATCTCAACCCAATAATGAAATTCATACATCACTTAACCAGTTATAATGAAAAAGTTTTCATACTAGTTTGATCAACAAAAGAAACTTTGCATATATACTAAAGTAGTTTTTTTTTTTATAAGAATATATACTAAAGTAGTTAGTCTCCAAATTGTGCATAGAAAATTGATATACTAATTTTATGAACTGCAGAGTATGCAGTTGGTGTTGAGCCATCAATAGAAGGGGATGTATACAGTTATGGAATCCTTGTGCTGCAATTGCTCACAGGAAGAAGACCCACTGATGAAATGTTTGTAGACGGTTGCAATATCCATACTTTTGTTAAGACGTCCATACAAGGAAGACTTATGCAAATTGTAGATCCTACTCTTATTGCCACTCTAGAAGAGACTGCAACTTCGACAACACACAATGAAGTGACCAGCATCCGTGGTTACAATAATGAAATCCAAGCTGATGAAGATAACATTGACAAAGAGAATTTAAGCACGATGAACACTTACGTGTGGAAGAGCATACTTCCAACCCTTAAGATTGGACTTGCATGCTCGGAGGAATCACCGAAGAATAGGATGACTATGGAGGAGGTCCACAAGGAGCTACACCATATAAAAAATGCTTATGCTAATGACATCCGTCGAGAGAGGCCAAGAAGAAGCTAATTAAACAAGAGGTGCCATTATATTATTTTCTTCTTTATGATATATGCAACAAAATGGTATTTTTTTTTGGCTTTTTTCATTTCTTTTTAATTTATCCATTCTTTCATTTTTTTTTTTCATTATGACTGCATAATCCTTATATTTTTTTGGTGCAAATAACTTGTACAGTATGGCATGGCAAGCAAGGTGTCAATATTCTCCGAGTCGTACTACTGAAGACGTCTACAGGCGAGATATCCTGAAACTCTGAAAGTGTGCAAGAAATAACTTCTAACTACTAAATTGGGAGTGCTTGATTTTGATATCTAGGTTTTGAGTTATTTGTTGTGTAGGTTTCCCTTGAGATTCGATGGAGACTAGTAATGTACGTTGTAGATTAATATGTGTAATAATTGTGATGCATGCAAGCCAATTGGCTTGTGGCAATTATCAGAAAAGCAAACCAGTCAAATTCATAGCTATATATAGTTTCGTTTTGTGTAAATGAAAATCAACAAGTCCAGGAGTATACCTTTCTTTACATTGGCGTTAGAGAAAAAACATCAGTTCCAATTCAACCCAGCACCTCTTCCGGCATGAAACATTTCTTTAAACACATTAACTGCATCTAATTAAGTCACCAACCCTCATTTTCTGCCTAATATCTCGTGCAGAATGGACTAATTCCCACCAATGAAATATTCAAAGATGGCAATATATACCAGGAAGACTTATGCAGATTGCGGATCCTGCTACTCCTTCTTGCCACTTCAGAAGAGACAGCACCTGCAAAAGCACAAATGAAGTGAATACATCAGTGTTTATGACAAATGAACTATGAGAACCTCTGCAAGATGAACGCATGCATGTTGACTTAACCTCAAGGATGGTTTTGTAGGATGTGTCCATTTTTCTATCCAATAGCACCCTCCATATATAGGATTCGAAAAGTCAATTCTGCATTGGGAGCTAGGCTAAGCTACATTACTTTGGTGGCTTTTGACTGGAAACCAGTGGTTATCTATTTCAATAAACATCAAAAAAGTCAAAAGTATTATATTTTGTAGAACATTGAAGTCTGCACTCTGCAGAGGCTGTTAATTTCTGCTCATTGCAATTTGCACGTAAAATATTTCACAAAATCATGCATGAATCAATGCAAGATTGCGCTGAGGTTGATCATTTAAGAAAGCGGCACATAGAAAGACAATGATACTAAAATTGAAAAATCTATGTAACGAGTAATTAAACTATAAATTAACAAAGTATAGTTTAACTTTATTGTTGAGGTGGTAAATTTGGTTCAACTAAACTGTATTTTTGTTTCAATTAGATGTAAATGAGTGTGTGGTAAACATCTCTTAACATGATATAGAGTGAAGCTCTACCGTACTTACTGCGAAAGCAATCAATTCATATATCATAATGGTCAGGTTATCTACAATGTACTCTACCTGTTTCTTCAACCCTCATCAGCATGATTCTTGAGATCACAGTTTTGTGATTAGAGAATAAAATCATAACCTAGGACATGGATCTTGATCCGGTAATATATAATTAAGTAACATTCTCAAACCATCAAAAATAGGACAAGGATCTTGATCCCGGCCGCTTAACACTTTCTAGCTTGTTATTGCTTTAGTTTTAATCTATGGTCCAGCGCAAATCTCAGTCATACTTTAGTTTGACTTTTTTTCTTTTTTTAGTAATCCCTAAAGGTCCCTTATCCCTTGAATTTGTGTAAACTCCAGTTAAGGTTGAATTGTTTTTATTTTTGGTAAAGCAGTGGACAAATTATATACTGAACACTGTACCTAGTTCTGCTTTAGTATGGGGCTAACGGATGGCCTAAATAAAAAGAATTGAAATGAAAATGATGAATCTAAACGTTCAGCAAAAGAAAGAGAATTATCTAAAGAAGTTTCTGTAAACAAGAGAATCTGAAAACAAACAAGATGCAGACACGTGTACAAAAATAATAATTTTATTAATTCAAGTGCGGGTTACAATCTTTGGTAATCCTCTGATTTGATCTCCGACAATGAATTTCAATCAAGGGCTTGACGCTTGATCTTGAGTTGGAAGATGGTCACGAGAGTTGACACATGACGAACGTTTTGACTTGAGGTTGGTGAGGAACTGGCTATTTGGCAGCTTGATGGTTCTTCACATGAGCTTGGGAGTCTTCAGAAATTTTGAGAGTGTCTTCTTCTCTATTTTTGGCTGAAGTCCTTCTCTTGGTTTGAGGAGGGGTATTTATAGTGTCGGTGTCTCTCTCAATTTGGAATGCCTTGATGACACGTAATTAATTGCATTTTCCTTAATAACATAATCAAATCAATCAGCCCTAATTAACTGATTTAGTCACGATTATTTAGGAATTAGCCATTTAACTTGATGGCTGATTTCAATTGTATTTCATTAATAGCATAATCAAATCAATCATCTTTAATTAACTGATTTAATCACGACTATTAAGGAATTAGCCAATTGATTTGATGACTGATTTTCGTCTTGATTATCAATTTCAATAAATTGACATCTAATCAGCAGACGAGATTTAATGCTTGATTTTGTTCGGAATCAATTGATTGATCCGCTTTAATATCAATTGATTTAGCCGGAGCAAGTTCATTTATTGCCGTCTGGCCTTTCATGTGTCACCAAGTGTCATTCTCTGAGTCTGCGTGATTTTGCTGACTCATAAGCCACGTGCACATTTTGTGGGACCCACATGCCGACTAAATTTGTTCGGTCATAATTTTGAGTGTTGACCGAATAATTTAATGAATTTATTTACATTAAATTTTTTGTGTCTACAGTTTCATAGGCAAATCCCTCAAATCATCAATGGTTGTCATCTAAATTGATGACTTTTTATTTCTTTAGAAACTTGAAAGGTGTGGCACTGAGAGAAGTTGCGGTTTTAGGAAATCCATGAAGATTAGACAACACTCAATCCTTGGAACTTAATTTTGATAGAAGATACATGATTCACACAACCTCGATCTCAACTGTCCTGATAGAAAATAGATTTCAAGTATAAAAATGAGTTTCTCAATTTTCGTGATGTGTGAACTATAATTGGTATTAGTGGTCAACTCCTAGTGGATGACTACGTATATATATATATATATATATATATATTTACGTGAAATTTATATATAAGGATGGTGTGGCATTGGATGAAATAATAATGGTGATTGTATTGGATTATTATTTTGAGTACATATTTTATACAGAAATACAATATATCATGTGATTGATTGAGGAGATTGTGTTAAAGAGTATTTGAGTTGGAATTGGTTTTGTATTGTAAAATCGAGTATTGTAAAGAGTACAATTTTGCTATGGTGTTCATTGATGGTATATGTGACATGATTTCGGGGGAAAACAGTATATTTTGAGAATGTTGATTTATGTTGTTTTGAAGGGATTTGGAGTTGTGGTATAACATTTTTGGGTCAAGTGGGTTCTTTTTAAATGTCTTGATCTAAGGGCATGTGGGCCTAAGTATCGAGTTGTACATGATGTAACTCTAGTGCAGTATATCGTATGCTTGAACCTTGGCCGAAGTGACAGGCTATGATTCAGTTAGAGCTCTAGTCTGTCTGCCGTTGTAATTCATAGGAGTAACACAGGGGTTACATGAGGCCTTTGAATACGCGTTTTTAAAGAGAGTTCGTGTGGGCTCTTTCTTTTATCGTCCATTGAGGGACTTTGATTTCATATTATGGGCGAGTGGAAATAATATGATTTTTATCACTTTAGTGATGTATGTTACCCTAAGGGGTGTTGATATCACTTATACCACATACCGCCAAGCATAAGCAACGACCTCATAGGTGGGCCCCACGACATGGCTAGCCCCGCCTATGGCATGCATCTGGTAGATTGACACCCGAGCTACGTTGCCATGGTGGAGGCATGCCGGTATCTAGTCGGGAGGCCTCCCTTCCATGCTCTCCAAGAGGCTTCAAGGGAAGCAAATATGTGTATTATTGTCCCACATCGGAAATATAGAATAGGATTAGACTTCCTTTAACAATAAGAGGAAGTCCTCCCCTTCTTGGAAAGGGATGGGATCCATGATCCCGACACTTGTATCACTACAAAGGCTACTTGGCCTCACTACTAGTGGAATCTCTAAGTGGACGTAGCCATGCCTCAAGGGCAAGGTGAACCACTATACATGCTTGTCTCTCTCTCTCTCTCTCTCTCTCTCTCTCTCTCTCTCTCTCATGATCCATACTTAAGTTCTCGTTCCGTATTCTCATACAGAAACAAGGGGTAAGGATGTCGAGTTTTGAAAATGAGTCATGTTGTGAGATCATATATTTGGAGTTAATGGGTGACCACAGACTTTAGCGTGAGTTGTTAGACTTCTTTATTTATTTTTCTTTTCATTTAAATTGTTTGATTTTAAATGTAATCTCCTGAACTAAACTATATGCAGGGATTACTGTGGTTTTGGTTTGTATATTGTTGGTGATTTTCTGAACTAAATTTCTATGCAGAGATTACCGATTTTATTTTAGAATGATTTGATTTGTCACGGTTGTGACATGTGTGTTCCACAAGAGAAAAAGAAAAGGATTTTGTTATGGAATTAATCATTTTGTTGATTGTTGTCCTCGAGTTGGAAAGACGTTTTTGTAGTTATTTAAGTTTACTTATACGAGCTTGCAAAAGTTTACCAGGTTTGTTGTTTCAACCGGGTGCACCATTCCATGTGCAGGTTAGAATCTTGAGTAACCGTTGTCGAAACTGTGGTATACTTTCCCTAGCATGGATGTAGAAGGGCTCTCTTAGTTTTAATGTTCCGCTGTGTAGTGAGAGTGGTGGGTGTATTTACTTACTGAATTGTTGTTCAGTTTAATTTGTAAATTCTCTGTAATGTAATATGTGACTCTAAAAAATGAGTTAGTATTGACATTGGTGAGCTTGGTTTGTTGCCTAGTTTTAATGAAAAATATTTTAAGTGCTTTTAGGTGATTGTTAAGTTTTCGCGTTTCGGATTTGAATTTATTTATTCAGAATTTGGGGTGTGACAACTTGGTATTAGAGCATAAGGTACATATTTGGTGATAATTAGTACTACTCGAGTGATGACCCGTCTGCAGCAGATCCCCATCATATTCTCTTCTATACTAGTATAATCATTGGGTATGTCGTAGTTGGGGTTTGGTCAGGGTTTAAGTCCTTTTAGCACTGTAGGGTTGCCATGTAGGTTCGCGTTGGAACAAGTATAGTTCCTTGAGTTACAATCCTTGAGGAATGGGAACCTCTGGATTGAACTATGGTTGTCAGCAAGGACTATTTTGTGGAAACAAAGTCCTTTTGTACAATTGAAGTTTTTTGGTTAGGGTCATGGAGTTTGACCTATGCTTGTACGTAATGTTGGAAGAAGTATTTAACTGATAGTAGTTGTGCCTTCCTAAGTTAGGTCAGCAGATGTTCTTGGGTGGAAGGTACTGATCAAGGGATAGATATCTAGTTTAATAGAGAGGCATCTTAGGGCATTCTATTCAACATACTATTATTTGATTAAAGCAGCTTCGAGGTGTCTATATGGATTTTGTGGGCGGTTTGAGTTCTTAGTGTAGTTTTGAGAATGCTTGGTGGGGATGCTATATCCACTAGGTGATGAATGCTCAGAGAGGTTGAGTCTGGAATAAAGGTATGGTTCCCTCTCAGGATGAGTTCTAATTTGTAGAAGAGGTAGTACAACTTGTTTGGTTGTTGTAGAGGCAGTTAATGCTACTCGCATATCTAGGCTGACTAGGGAGGTCACTAGACGGAGAGCAATGACATTTCAAGGTGGTTCTGATTCCCTGTTGGCCAATCAGTGGATCGAGGACGTGGAGACCTGCTTTGATATGGTCATCTGTACCGATGTGAAGAAGAAAAAGATAGTTACGTTCCTCTTCTAAAGAGAAATAGGACGGTGGTGAGATTTTGTAGTAAGGACTAGAAGTTATAGACCTTGACTTGGAATGGTTTTGTGGAACTCTTCTGGGACATGTACTTCCTGGCTTCTTGCTCCAATGAGAGAGATGTTGGTGATTGACTTCATTACTCTAGTTCAAGGGATTATGAGTGTCGGAGACTAGGAGCTCGGTTCACACAACTATATCAATTTGTCTGGCCAATAGATGTAGAGAAGTTGGCTCATACGTTTCAGTAAGGACTGAATTATGAGATCAAAGAGAGAGCAGTTCCTTTTCACCTGCTTTCTATGGCACTAATCCTTGCTAATGCTTTGACATTTATGCAGGAACTTTAGACATAGTGGAAAAAGATGACAACTGTGGAGAATTCTCGAGAAAAGGGGGGAAGGTAGTGTGGAGTGCAATAATACGTCAGGTGCCTAAGGTGGGCCCTGAAAAGGCAGAGAATCCATCAGCAAAGTTCAACTAGTGTAGCCGCTGAATATCGTTTGATTACACTCGTTGGGGAGGTAACACCCTTGAGACATTCCGAAATGGGAAGATGTTTAGCATTTATTAATCCTTGATTTTAGTGAAGCAGTGTATTTCTGCACATTGTTTTGTTTTTTGTTGGCTCAGATGATTCTAGCTAGATCATTGTGTGACTTGTTTTATTGGTGTGTTTTTTAGAATGATTTGTGGAATGATGCTTCTCTGACTGTTTTTGTGGTAGAGATTTTCTGCAATTTGATTGTGTTGTGGAATGCTTTGTGATGACCTATGTGTAGGTTAGCTGTGGCTAAATCTTACTGTGATTTTGGATATGAGATGTTAAGAATGGTGAGTGATTGTTCATGCCTTATTTTGATGGCGATCGAGACTTTGATGTGGTTTTGATTGGCGAAACAAATCCCTTGTGATTTGGAATGGTTTCACTGTGGCAAATATATGTGTTGATTGTGTGATTTAAAATGATGTTGTGGGTGTCGGTTGCGTGATGCACCCTTCATGGTTGTGATAGTGGAGATTGTGTGGGTTGGTTGAGGCTAGACCTTAGCATGATTTTGTGTTTTGAGGTGGTAGGACACTTATTGAATTGTGATGCATACTCTTTTATCTTTATGAAAGAGTTTTCTGTATGGTTTGGTGTATGAAAAGCTTGATGCGACCTCGTGGTAGAATAACTGTGAAAGAGTTGTGCATTGTTATTTGAGTTGAAATGATGTTCAATTCTAGGAATACTAGTGTTGTCTTATCAATGTGTTGAAGTAGATGCTGTTGTGAAGATCGGATTCTAGCCTATTGTATAGTTAGTGTGATGTGCAGCAATTGTGAAGTTTTGATTCATGAAATGATTGATTTACCACCAGATGGAGTGGTAGAGTGTCATAGTGTGGTGATGCTCTGTATTGTATCTATATCAGTTGTTTGACCTAGACATATCTTACTTCGTGGAGTGGAGACTATTCTAGGAAGCTACGAGGAATTACTTGAAGAGCGAGTGCAGCGTTTTATAAGAAGACTGTTGGATAGACTGAACGAGTGAATTAGTTGTTGGAGGTTATGTTGAAGGCATGCATTTTTAACTTTAAAAGTGAAGTTAAGACTGAGGTCTGTTGGACCTGCTACAATTGTGGTGAGAGGTAGAGATTGGGTGTTTAGTTTTGCTTTATCTTTTAGATATTTGAGGCAAGGGAAATATTGATGTGCCTAGACTGAAGAAGAAGTCTATGATGGATCCAGTTTGGGTAATAGGGGTGCAGTTGAAATGGAAGTTGATGAGACTATTACTAGTGGTCAGTTTGTATTCCAGATGGAACTACAATACAACGTTGAGTGAAGGATTTGACTTGTTTAAAAGTTAGCTAGGCCATTTTGATGATAGCAAGGTTAGTCAAGGGCGAGATGCGGATTTGGGGATGTATTATCTGTTGCTGGACAATTGGTATCTCGTTATCGACGTCAGAGGTCAAATACTACTATAAGGATCACAATGTTCCTAAGACTGTTTTGGGACAATGTAGGGACATTTTACATTAGATGTCATGCTTCTTGGTTTAACCAATGCATCTGCTACCTTTATGGTATTGATGAACCACGTGTTCAATCTTTAATTGGATATGTTTGTGGTAGTATTTGTGGATGATATCTTGATTTCCCCAAGACATACCTCCTGTATGTCTGGTGTACAATATGTCTCCATGTGTTCATGCCGAGAAAGTATATGAATCACTGGTGATTTATCATGGTATAATCAAGGTGAAAGTGGATGTGCACTTTCACATATGCACGAGATTGTATCGACGAGCTCTACAACTTTCATGAAGAAAGTTTCCCCAAATTCCGTATGTATAAAAAGTCAATTTTTCATGACCCCCTAAATAACGTTCATTTTCGAAAATAAAATCGTTCGAACTAATTCCACAACCTCTCCAAGCTTCGTATTCATGCCTATGACCACGAAATCATTTCCAAAAGGTCATCGGAATTTAATTTGAATTTTCGGGGTATTACAATATGTCTCTTAATTACAATATCTTGTTACAAGAGAACACCCTTTGATTCAATTTATAAAGAAACGAATGTGTGTTTGTTAGTTTTTGTAGCTGCACCCGAATTTTAGAATGGGTTGCCTACGTACCCGGGAATGGATCAAGCCACTCGTAGTTCAAGAGTTCCAATGAGTGAATGACTCATTGAAAGGCTTGGATTTTTGGAATAGGAATAGTGTTTAGGATGTGGTTGAATCTAGATTATTTGATTCCAGATTGCCTACATACCCTTGCGGAATCAAACCACATGTAGTTCCAGTATTTGGGATTTAAATGGGTAGATGCCCCATTCATTTTTGGATTTGTGTTTGAGATATTTGTGAGGGTTTAGAGCCCTTGAATTTGCTTTTGGGTGATTTGGGAATGATTTGATTTTTTTGGTGTTTGGGTGAATTTGACTGGTGGAGTCAGAGATTCGGATTTGCTGAATTTGACTGGTGGAGTCAGGGATTCGATTTGAATTTGTGGTTGCATCTAGTGGGTTGCTAGATTGCCTACATACCCTGTGCAGGGATCAAAGCATTGTAGTTTTGAATTTTGGGAATTTGAATATTTGTCTCTTCCTTGGTTTTATAAGAAAAGAAATTTCATTTCGGGATTCGAAGCATTCTTTACGAGATCGATGTTCGGATGTTTTTGGACACCCGCAACGTCAAGTAAACTTCAAGTCACACTTTTAAATTTTCATCTGGAACTCGAAAACAGCCTTCGAATGTTTTGGGCCACAAATTGCTATGGGCACCCAACAGCTAAACATTTTGCTCTTTTGTTTCTCTGACTTCTTTACTTGTTTCTTTCCTTTTCCAAGTCCAGGCGAACTGGAGGTGATGTCAAAAATGGAACAAGGCCGCTCTTGGAGGTGCGATCACACTTGGCCCTGGATTTGGATGAGCAATTCATCAACCCCATCAATTTCGTATTTGCTTTGTTGTTGTTAAGAGCAAGCATGGTGAAGCACGCAGCTACAATATGGCTTTTAGAGATGCTGCTCCTGTCTAGTCATCAGAGGTGCTGCTCTTGCATGGATTATTGGGACGCTGCTCTGGCTTGTTTCATCGGAGACGCTGCTCCGGCATGTTCATTTGAGATGCTGCTCCGACATGTTTTCTTTTATGCAGCATCGTTGAGAAACCTGTGAACTCAAACAAAGTGGAGATCATGGAAGGGAGGGAGTCTCAACCTTTGTGGTGAACTTCACGCTGTTTTGGATTCTTCTGGCCTGTAGCAGGGCCTCGGCTATCTTCTCCTCTTTCTCTCTGTCCTCTGCGTCAATATTGCTAGCTTTATATAGTGGACTGATGGAGAGATTAACGTGAATGTTGTTGACTCCCACATGATATGAAATAGCTAGAGTCTCATTTATTCAAGGCTCTTCAAGATGATTTGTCCTTATGTTTGATTGAGGCGTTCTCTCCTGCCACTCTTATTCTTTCTCTTTTTTTTTTTTTTCATTATTTGGCTGGAACTTTATCTTGTATAATAAAGAAAGCTACCAGCAAAGTGTAGCAAGGCATTATGGAATTTTGCTCCCCTTTGGCCTCATATGTTCATTATTTAATATTAATATTAATATTAATATTATTATTATTATTTTTTTATGGGCCTTGACCCATAGCTCCAAAATGAGCAAAAATTATCCCATTTACCCCACCAACATATTTTTGTTCCCACCTACCCAATTTAACACCAAATGACAATTATGCCCTTAAATCAATTATTTAATTACATCCACGACCACTCTATCTCTCTCCTCCTCCGATCTCTCTCTCTCTCCATCCAAAATCTTATTCCAGTGCTGGACATATCCAGCCACGCTCGAATAGCGCCTCGCTCAGCCCCACCGCAGATCAGTCCTCTCTGACGAGATTCCCCGGAGCATCTCCAACTTGCCTTTCCTCCAGAGCCTCAACGTCATCGAAAACAAGCTCACCTTCGTGCAGCTAGGTCGAAGTTCCGGTTCGTGCAGCAAGCTCGGTGTTCGCTCCATCCATCACCGGCGGCCAGTTCGTGTTGAAGAAGGAAGTCGTCGGTTGCTTGGCTTCGCCGATCACGAAATCAAAACCACAGCTCATCTCTGGTAGGAATTGGCGCTCAAGCTCGACCTCTGGTGCTCGACCCAGGCTCTCCGGCCTCGACACAGGCCGGTGGCAGAGAAGAACATGGGTTTGGTATGCCGGTGGCGGAGGAGAACCACGATTTGGTGCCCAAAGCTTTTCTCTGGGTGCCCAAATCAATTTTTTATATTTTTTTTTGCTGTAAATTGGTTCAAAAGCCCAAAATGAAAAAAGAAGAAGTTCTATTAGGGCAATAGACATCTATTGGGGGGCAGTAGATGTTTTCAATTGATGTAATCTCCTTATTTTTTTTTCTTTAATCAAACTTTTATTTATCTAATTTTAATAAATAAATGGGTATTAGGGGGCAATAGACGTCTATTGGTGGGCAATATAGGTTTATTCATGGGGCAATAAACCTCTCCAACCCTATATGAGATCTACAACAACCTTTTTGGAGACTTCCGGCGAGGTTTCTTATACCTTTATTGCCCCCCAATAGACGCCTATTGGGGGGCAATAGAGGTCTATTGAGGGGCAATAGATGTTTATTGGGAGCAAAAAAAAACTTTTCGGTGAGACTTTCATTAAATTCCGGTGGGCGGCGGCCTATGGTTTTTCTCTCTCTCTCTCTAAGTAATAAAGGGGTGAGGGGTAAAATGGTATTAAAAAAAAATAAAAACCAAAAAAAAATCTTAATGGGGTATTAGGGAAGACTCCCTTAGAGTGTATTGGGTAAGAGGGAATTAAAAAAACTTAATGGGGTTAGTGGGATAAAAATCCCTATAAATGGGGTAAATAGACAAAATCCCTTTTTTTAATATCTCAAAAGTTGCCCCCTCAAGCTTTGTATGTGAAACCTTCTTTATGCCTGCAAAACTTGAATGTCATGTATTATCGGTTGACTGATAACCCCCTTGTATGATTTCAGGTCATGGATGCAAGCGGCCACATTGTACCGAAAGAGCTTTTGACGCCCGTGGGAAGGTACTTGAACAAGGTCTGGAATATCACAGATCCTCAATCCTGAGCAGCATACCTATTCATCCACCTCCTAAAGACAAAGTTACTTGGGTGATTGAGGTACAAGTTCATTCAGGGTACCTTACTTTTGATCAGAGTTCCGAGGAACAAGTAATAAGAACCTGTCGAACTCATGGTGCATTATTTCAAGCTCGTACATTGGAAAAGGTCAACAATGATGAGGAAGGTGATTCTTTTACTCCTCAGGAAGATTTCTATCCTGTTCTTCATAAGATGCTTAGAGACAAACAAGACTGGAAACATACTCCTTATTTCCGAAGAGTAGCAACCATTGAGCTTGGCACTATGGAGTGGACTGATTCTATGATGAGAAAATTTGGAGGTATGATTGAATTATTTGTTTATGAAGAGATTTTTCCTTTCTACCTAGATTAGCCTAGAAGGGAACACACCTCACCAGGATTTTCCTTGAGGAGGTTTCCTCTCACTCAAATCTTTCTCAAAGAGCTTTCTCCTTGCTTACATCAAGCTCGAGGAGATCTCTACTCACTGGGATCTTCATTGAGGAGGTTCCTTCTTACATAAATCAACCTCAAGAAGATTTCCCCTCACTTGGATTTGTTTCGAGGAGAAGATTTCTTCTCACTCAGATCTCCCTCGAGGAGATTTGTCCTCAACGAGTTTCTTTGACTTGTATTCCTTCCAGGAGCTTTGATGACAAGTTGCATTCTTTTGTCCTATGCACGTGTTAATTAGGCTTTCATGTTTGGCCAGTAACATCCCTTACTTCACCATGATTTGCTTTTTCATTGTTTTCTTTTTTTGTTTGTTTGCACGTGCTCAGCAAACTTCATGAGTTTGGATTTGGGAAGCTCAGCTATCTTGCATTTTATAGGAACTTCATGCAATACTTTCAGCAATCAATATGAATGCATGGACTGATGTAGACTAACTTTTGTTACATCTCTTTGGCAGCTTGCTGTGACTCGTACAGATACAACAAATGAAACAACATGGAGAAGCATCTGAGCTTGGTTTTTGTTGCTTATGGTGAAAACTTTTTTTTAATTGCTGTACAAAGAGACAAATTTATGTTAGTGTGAGTCATCGTTCCCTATTAGAAATAGACTACAAGAGAATATATTGTTGTAACTACTTACCTTATATACGTTATGTAGCACAGTATTACACAATAGTTGTAGTACGATTGTAACCTGTTTATATACACCACAGAATGGGTGTGATGATATATCAGAAATTTATTCTCTCAACCTTGTTCTATTTGACTTGGTATCAGAGCAAAGATCCGAGAGGACTTTGTCTCTTTGTTTTAAATTTCAGACTATTGTCTGCACCCTAGGCGTCCGTCAAAGAACGACCAGTGTCTTCTTCTTTGGCTTTGGCGACATCATCTCTAGTTCGAACCCCATCGTCTGCATCAGACAAGACCCACTGGTTTCCAGATCTTTTTCGAACTAGACCTGTTGGTTTTCCAGATCCGGCATCGCTGCATCACATCAGGTTCTTCAGTTCCAGCATCGTTGCGCAGTTCACGGTAGCACTTAGACCGATCTAGATCGTCGGCCCTCCTCGATTCAGATGACTCCGATCCTCTTCGGTTCGTTCTTCTTCGAGTTGCGTCATCCTCCGCCACTTCTAGGTCGATCGATTCCAGCCCAAACAGACGATCGATCCTCACTTCCAGATCGATCGCTCTCGATCTCTTCAGTGCATCAACCCGCATCTATCTAGATCTCTTCAGTGAGTCAACCTGCCTCCTTCAGTCAGTCAACCCACCTACATCAGTGAGTCCACTCATCTCAACTCGATCAACCGAACTCGGTCAACCCATCCAGCTTAGTCAACTAGGTTCTAAAAAAAAAAAAATTTGATGTTACTATTTGTTTGATTTTGTTTGGAGACGTCTGTTATTCTTATTTCCACTGCGCACTTTGGGATTTGTGTATATTTCTACTTTATTATTGCAATGGGTGGTGATGACAGTGAAGGTCAGAGTTCTAAGACCAATGAGGTCCAGAGGGTTGAAGTCTCTATCAAGAGCTCAAAAGGTGGTTCTTTTGGGGGTACCAAACTCACTGGTACCAATTTCCGAACATGGAAGAAGATTATGTTTGTTTATCTCCGTGGGATACACAAAATGGGGCATGTGACTGGAACAATCAAGGCTCCTAGTGAAGATGATGTGGATGCCTATGCTAAGTGGGAAGATGATGATGGGTTTGTAATGTCAATTCTATTTCGAACCATGACTGATGATGTGCTACAGATGGTGGAGGAGTGTGAAACTGCTGAGGCGATATGGAAGACGTTGGGAGATCTCTATACAAATGAGTCTGATTTTATACAGGTTCATGAATTGATGTGCAAAGCTGCTAATATGCAACAGAATGGGCAACCAGTAGCTGTGTATTTCACTAAGCTCAAGAATGTATGGGCTGAAATTGATCAGAAGCGTCCTTGCAAGATCAAGAATCAGGAAGATCTTGTGTGGTACCAGAAGGAGAAGGAGCTAGAAAGGGTTCATGTTTTCTTGAGAGGACTTGATGAGAAGCACAGTAGTGCCAAGGGAGAATTGCTCAGAATGACAGACCCTCCTAGTTTGAACACAGCTTTTACATACATCCGCAAGGATGAGTCTTAGCAGGAAAGTGTCAAACATATATGCATAGGTTGAAGTATCCAGCCTAGCCATTCAGGCCAAGTCACCGGCACCTCTCCTTCAGCAGTAGAGTTCAGTCCCACTTCCTCAGCAAGGTTTCCCACAAGGCTTCCCCAACCGCCCTTTTCCTCAATGTTCTTATTGTAACGACCTTGGGCATGTTCCGGAGACTTGTTGGAAGTTGAACCCACACCTAAAACCTAAAAAGCAAGGTTATTGTCCTAAGGCGAAAGCAGCTGCGGTTCAATTGGTCCAAGAACCAGATTTCTATGGAGTGGCTGGCCAAGATCATCATACCGCAGGTGGAGCCACTCCTACAGCCTCTATAGTTGGTTGAGGTAAAATTGGTCTTGCTTTAAAGGTTTCTAACTTTGTTGGTTCTAATACATGGATTATTGATTCTGGTGCCTCCGATCATATGACTTATAACAAAGCATATTTTACTGAGTTGTCTTCACCACCAGTGTCCTATGTAACCAATGCCAATGGTGAGGCTTTTCCTATATTAGGGCCAGGATCAGTACGTATTACTCCCACTTTAGAACTTCATAATGTGTTATATGTGCCTGACTTATCTCATCACTTGATATCTGTCTCCCAGCTGAACACTGAGTCTAAATGCTCTGTAACCTTTTATCCTATGTATGTGATTTTTCAGGATCTTCTCACTCAGGAGATAGTAGGTCGGGGGTATTTGAGGGGGCAGGTTGTTCCATCTGGATCAGACATACGCAGGAGAGAAGTCAGGAGCACAGTCCTGAGCCGCTTTGACTTTGAATTCTGATAAGTTAAGTGAAATTTGGTTGTGGCATCGCAATTTTGGGCATCGATCTTTTAGTCTTATGAAAAAAACCATGCCTACTCTGTTTATTGGTGTGGATGAGTCAGTTTTACATTGTGAAACATGTGTTTTGGCCAAGAGTCATCGTGCTACTTATTCTCCTAGTGTTTCTAATAAAAGTGTTATTCCTTTTGAGTTGATTCATTCTGATGTTTGGGGACCTTCTAAAGAGCCCACTGTATCGGGTTTGAGATATTTTGTGTTGTTTATTGATGATTGTACGAGATTGTCATGTGTTGCTCTACTTAAAACCAAAGATGAAGTCTTCCCTGCTTTTCAAACATTTCGTAATCTTGTTCAAACACAATATCATAGCACCATTAAAATCCTGCGTTCTGACAATTGGGGGGGGGGGGGGGGAGTATGTTAACCATGTGTTCCAAGAGTTTTTTCAAACCCATGGGATTGTTCACCAAACCAAGAGTCCGCAAACACCAGAACAGAATGGAGTGTCCGAAAGGAAAACCCGTCATTTACTTGATATGGCTCGTGTCCTTCTTTTTAGTGCTCATATGCCTAAGTATCTTTGGGGTGATGCTATACATGCTTCCTCTCATCTTATCAATCGTCTTCCATTCAGTGTCCTCCAGGGAAAAATTCCATTTGAGGTTCTCGCCTCTCATGTCTCATTACCATTATTTCATAATCTTCCGGCTCGTGTTTTCGGTTGTGTTGTTTTTGTCCATGTGTCAAAAAACCAGAGGTCTAAGTTGGATGCCCGAGCCCTTAAGGCGGTGTTTGTTACATTGGATTGGACATCCTTATGTAGTCTAATCTCACTTATCCCATGTTTGGCAGCAAGGAGGATTATTTTTAATGAAACTCCACAGTCCCAACAGTAGCCCCAACACCTTCTACCACAAACCCACCAAAAACCATGGGATTGTGCAAGCCTCCTTCTACTCTGCGCTGTTCATCGTTCTCTCATCATCTGGGTTCTATAATCATCGGCTTTCTCTCTCTCCCCATTTTCATTTCAGAATGGCCACTGGGCAGATCTCACTTTCCTTACCAAACAGTAATCCCAAAACCAGAGGCCTCTTCTTCTTCCTCCCTCTATTGCAGCAACATTTCCAGGCGTCGGAACTTCATCGAGATTTCGGAGAAGGCTTTAGAATGATGGCTAGTGTCCAGGCTGCTGTTTATGGGAGTGAGAATTGTGTGCTTGACCCAACCCTATTTCGTGAAGTTGTAGACTACCAAGGTAGATGAGCATGAACAGAGAAGAAAATTGGCAGCTGGAGAGAAAATTTAATGCTAATGGTGTCCATTAAATTGAGTTCTACCATTAATTATTGGGCAGTTTGCTTTCATGTGGTTAGAGCTAGAGAAATGCTGACTGACATCCCCACTAAACGTGCCCAGTTTGAGAGAAATTGGAGAGAGAGAGAGAGCACAACAACTACTTGGAGTTGGAGGCCATCGTTCGGGGACACCATGTTGGTCTGCTACTTAGTCCCACTCAGCACCAAACGTGAGTCAGGTACTAATCTAGCTTAAGCCAAGTTATAGTAGTCCTGGACACCTATAGAAATTAAGGTTGGGCTTCACAGTCCTATGAAACCAACACAACCTAAGTGTGTGTTTGTTGGCTACGGAGGCTATCAGAAGGGCTACAAGTGCTATCATCCACCAACCCGAAAGTATTATGTCACTATGGATGTTACTTTCTTTGAAGACATGAGTTATTTCTCCTCTTCCGATACAGCTCTTCAGGGGGAGAATGCATATTGTGAAGAGCTATATCATGGAGAGGGGGAGGACTTAGAAGGAGAAGGAGAAGCCACACATCCAGGAGGTTTTTTGACGGATCCGGTTGAAACTATTAGCTCGCCGCCTCCAGCAGCAGAAGCTCCAGACATCCAAGCACCAGTTTCCATCACTCAGAATGAGGTGGAAGACACAACTGCCCCTCCTGCCATCACTTCTACCCCTGACCCACAGCTTCCTGATGCTGAAGATCACCCTTTTAAGGTATGTCCATCCACTGATACTAGTAGTAGTGAGTCTAATGTTGAGCAATATGTGTTACCACATAGGACCACTCAAGGTCAATCAGCCAAAAGATATGAACCTACTCTTACTACCAAATCAAAATACCCAGTGGCAAACTATATGTTCACTAGGAGGTTGTCTAAGTCATATGAATAATTTGTGAATCAAATATCTGCTGTATCAGTACCTAACAAAGTGCAGGATGCATTGAGGGATCTGAAGTGGAGGAAGGCTATGGATGAAGAAATGGAGGCGTTGCAGAAAAACAATACTTGGCAACTTGTGCCTCCACCATAAGGAAAGAAGGCTGTAGGTTGTCATTGGGTGTTTACCATGAAGCATAATGCAGATGGATCAGTGAATCGATACAAAGCACGTCTTGTAACAAAGGGATTTACTCAGACGTATGGTATAGACTATGACGAAACTTTTGCTCCTGTTTCCAAGATGAATACTATTCGGGTTCTGCTCTCGTTCGCTGCTAGTTTAAATTGGCCACTCCGACAGTTTGATGTCAAGAATGCATTTCTTCATGGAGAGTTAGCCGAGGAAGTGTACATGAGCCTTCCACCGGGGTATGTAGTTGCTTCTCCTGGTGATTTTGTATGCAAATTGAGAAAATCTCTGTATGGTCTCAAACAGTCACCTCGAGCTTGGTTTGGAAGATTTTCACAGTTCATGCGGAAGGTTGGTTACAGGAAGAGCAACTCAGACCATACCTTGTTCCTCAAGCATCAACAAGGGAAGGTAACAGCTCTAATTATTTATGTGGACGATATGGTAATCACTGGTAATAATACTGTTGAGATGGATAGACTACAGAGACAGCTAGCCTATGAATTTTAGATGAAGGACTTGGGTGAGCTTAAGTACTTCTTAGGAATTGAGGTAGCCAGGGGGAGAGAAGGAATCTATCTGTGCCAGAGGAAGTATGTTCTTGACTTGCTGACAGAGACAGGTTTGTTGGATTGCAGACCTATTGATACTCCCATCGAGCAGAACTGTTGTTTAGCTGAGTATCCAAATCAGGTACCTACTGCTCGAGCTCGCTATCAGAGGTTAGTTGGGCGCTTGATTTATTTGGCTCATACTAGACAAGATGTTGCATATGCAGTGAGTGTGGTGAGTCAGTTCATGCATAATCTGAGTGAGAGTCACATGGATGCTGTTATGCGAATTCTGAAGTACTTGAAGTCAGCTCCAGGAAGGGGAGTACTGTTTTCTAAACACAACAACATTCTTGAGGTTTGTGGCTTCACGATGCAGATTGGGCTGGAAATATCACAGATAGGAGGTCGACATCAGGTTACTTTACCTTTGTGGGAGGTAATTTGGTTACATGGAAGAGTAAGAAATAGAAAGTTGTTGCACGTTCTAGTGCTGAGGCCGAGTACAGAGGTATGGCTCACGGAGTGTGTGAATTGTTGTGGCTGAGAAATCTGTTACGTGATTTGGGTTTCAAACTCAAAAATACCATGCAGTTGTATTATGACAACAAGGCAGCTATTGACATATCACAGAATCCAGTACAACATGATCGTACTAAGCGTGTGGAGGTTGATCGTCACTTTATAAAGGAGAAGCTAGATGCCAAAATTATTAGCTTTCCTTTTGTTCTAACTGAAGAGCAACTTGCAGATGTACTTACCAAAGGAGCTTCCAGGAAGGCATTTTATGACTCACTAAGCAAGTTGGGCATGGTTGATGTATATGCGCCAACTTGAGGGAGAGTGTTAGTGTGAGTCATTGTTCCATATTAGGAATAGACTACAACAGGGGCGGAGGGAGGCAGGGGCCCACTGGGTCCCGTGCCCCACTTAGCTTTTCAGAAAAAAAAAAACTAATATATATACATATACATATTAATATTAATATTGTATTAATATCAGGTTTATATTATATATTTTTATATTATTTTCTGAACCTGATGAATGTACTCTTTCAATCATCTTCACGCACTTTTTTATTTTTTTATTATTTTTTTATGGGCTTTACCCGTCCCATGTTTGACCTTCTATTAATATCATATAATATTTTTTTTATACGAATCATATAATATTTTTCTTTCCTATATCCTTTTACGTTTAATGATTTCTATTTCTTTATTACTTTCAGATTTTCAAGTCCAATAGAAAAACAATTAACAATTAACAAAATTATCTATTACATATATATATATATATATATATCTCACATCAAGTAACAATTCTCAATCAATTCTGTTGTGAAGAGTATTGATGTAGTCGTTTGTTTTGGTTCTCACTACTTCAATATTCTTCATTCAAATATGTTAAGATACTTTAAAAGAAAAGAAAATCTTGGTGCAGAGGAGTTGTCAAGTATAAATACCTCATTGGAGTCATCCCCGGTAAAAAAAAACAAATAAAAATGATAGTAATTCTGAAAAACCTTGTCACAACGTTAATGAAAAATATCCTTCTGATCCTGGAAATCATCCTCCAATTTCAAGTTGTCATCCTAATGTAATATGAAATCTAGTCGAGGACAATTACCATTGTAATAGATAGAAATTACATTTAAAGATTTTGTATGTTTTTATATTTATATTTTTTTGTGTGCCCCAGTAAACTTAAATTCCTGGCTCCGCCACTGGACTACAATGGAATATATTGTTGCAACTACTTACCTTATATACGTTATGTAGTATAGTAGTACACAATAGTTGTAGTACGATTGTAACCTGTTTATATACACCACAGAATGGGTGTAATGATATATCAGAAATTTATTCTCTCAACCTTGTTCTATTTGACTATTTGGAGCTCTTCCACAACATCTTGAGATTTTTTCTTGGCTATGAGATTTTTTGTATAAACCAAATACTGCCGTGTTGATTGTGGGAGTCTGACTTATATCTTGAAGAAGATTCTAGCTTTCCTTTAGTCATCAGTTTGGAACTTGGCATTCAACCGATAATGCTTTCATTCAATGTTCACCAACAGCAACTTGATAAATCTATATCTTTTTCCCTGTAAAAAAAATGTTAGGGAACTAGGGGATTGATTTGAAAATATGGCTGGATCTAGTTTATTACTAGCTAGGCTGCCTACGTATCCTGTGAAGGAATGTAGTTCACCCAATTGATTTGGGCAAAGGTTTTTTGAAAACAATTTTTTTTTCTTCAGCTGCATCTAGTTTTTAAGCTAGATTGCCTACGTACCCTATGAAGGGATCAAGCTACACGTAGTTCGCCTGATTGATTCAGGATTTCTTATTTTTTTATTTTTGGGTGGCTGCATCTAGTTTTAAGACTAGACAGCCTACGTATCCCTTTTGAGGGATCAAGCCGCTGTAGTTCGGGGAACCTTATTTTTTTTTATCTGCCTGAACTTTTGCTTGAACTACCCTTTGTGGGTTTTTCGTTCAACATGCTTTTTTTTTTCATTTTTTTCCATTGCTTTAAATTTTGTTTGGACTGCCCTTTTGGGTTTTCAATCCAACAAGCTTTTTTTCTTTTCTTTCTTTGTAGCACCAATTTAGTTCATCGCCACTGTTTGAGCTTCACTTTGGTGACGATGTCTCCACCTCTATTTCCTTGTTTTTGATCATTTCTTGAATGATGTTCTTCAAAATGAAACAATCACTTGTTGGATGACTGACAATACGATGGTAGCAACAAAATTCGCGGTTCTTGGTCTTGCTGATATCACTCGGTCGTTTTGGTTCAGGAAGCTCAATTGCTTTTGCTTTGTAGAGCTCAATGAATATTTGTTCGACGTCATCATCATCAAAAGAGTACTTGTCTTCTTTTCTTATTTCTTTGAGAGTGAGTTTTCTTGACCTTTCTTTTCCTTTGCATGCATTTGACTTTTCGTCAGTTTTGACAAAGGTAGCTAAGGAGTCGCCTGTATTGTTAGTTTTCTTACTTTTGAAGATCATCCCTTGTGTCGAGGTTTTCTTACGAGCAATCTGTCTTTTGACATTACTAGCTTTTGAGACAAGAGCGTTGAATGTTTGAGGTTCTGCGGTGCTAACAAAAGTTGCTATTTCTGGAAGGAGATTGTTTGAGCATATTTGAACTATAGACTGTTTTGTCAATTTCTCTGAGCATTGGAGATTTAAGCTCCTCCATCTAAAAATGAATGCATTGACGCTGTAACGCCCCAAGCTGCACCTCACCAACTTAAGCACGTCACAGTGCCGCGAGCCTCTAAAACATAAACCGAACGCTCGATTTACATTCTAGAAAACCGCTAGGCATTTAGTTTGAAAACTTTTTGTATAAACACAGCGGAAGTTACAAATAGTTTTGAGGTGAAAATCCTTGAGTTGCTAAAACTTATTTCATTTGTCTAGAACTTGGATGAGGCTCACACGGGGTATGGATTCCAACGAAAGAGAATCCAACTGAGTTTAACACGAGGCTAGATAACAACAAGCTCCGAAACACGAAGTTTGAGAAATAAGAGTTAGCACAAACTCCAGACAAGGGTTTACCGAACTTGTTCTGCACGCCCAGCTCTGTCCGCTATTGTCCCGTCACTAGTGCACAGTACCTGCATTCATACTTGTTAACGTTAGTGATCCGTGGGATCTCTAGTTAGCTTTAGAGAGAGAGAGAGAGAGAGAGAGATTGACACAAGATGTATAGTGGTTCGTTTCCCGCCTTAGCGGGAAACTATGTCCACTTGAATGTTACACTAGTGTGTTGAACCTTGCGGCCCAAGGGGATTACAAAAGATGTAATGGGATCCTTTGAGTTGTGGGAGGAGGCATTCCTTTTATAGGTGAAGGAAGCCATCTCGTTTACATGGTTTTCGATGTGGGACAAGCAACCACCATTTCTAGTCTAGAAAGCCTATTTGTGAGGGCATGTTGGCAAGGCCGGAAAGGTGGCTTCCAGGCGACGGATTTGCGGCTTCCGGATACCGTAGCGTAGCTTGAACATAGGGCTACAAGATGCAAGTAGCGGTTGGATCCCATGAGGGTGTTGTTTATGCTTGGTGAGGTAGCAATCTAGCCTTGCTAGTAGAGGTATCTACAAGTCCCCGAAGTCCCCGAGTAAGAGGAGCTTCTTGGTTGGGGAGTTATAATCATGAAGTCATCAAGCATAAACAATGTCCGAGAGGCGCCTAGCCCCTACAAGTCCCCGAGCTCCGTAAGCAAGAAGGGACTCCTTTAACCTACACAATGACACAAAAACGCGCATATGTAGAATGCTTGTTGTATTGGTTACCGCTCGTATTAATGGAATGCGAAAAGAATTCGTTTTGTTGCGAACAACAAATGGTAGAAGAACTCAATATTCCATTAATGGGTATGAACATGTAAAATATTGATAGTTGTATATGTGGATCTTATGGCTATATAACACGCACAATAGATAGTGGCAAATGTAATGGGTGTCCATATAAATTTGTGGGAGTAGTCCCGGTGACATCGTATGAAGTGTTTGTGAACTTGGGGCTTAAGTAAAGCATGTTGGACATGATCGAGCAAGTTGGGTTGTTTGAGCAAGTTGGGTGTAGTTGAGTGTGTAGGCGTTGTGTGAGCATGCGAGGCGTGGCCCAAGCGCAAGTCGTGGCCATACTCGATACCCAAGCGAGTCGTAACCCGAACAAGTCATTTATCCGAGCATGTTTAATTAAGTCGTAAGTGTCACAAGCTTCTAGATGCATGTCACATGAAAGTGCATTTAAGCATGTATGTGTGTAGCATGTACTTGTAGTAAAGTTGCTAATAACATTTTGTAGGCATGCTTAAGGGTCAAGGAGACATGTATAGTCATGGCAAAGGCTCTAGTTGCAAGAGCGTAAGAGATAAGATATAGTGACTTATCTTATGCCGATTTGGAGCAAGTTGGAGGAGAAATTGGTATAGGTACCCAAATCATGTTGGAGTTGCCCGAGTAGGACGCTCCATTGCTTTGGAAGAACACCATGGTAGATGACCAACGTTTTCATTTACTGATTGAAATGGTGTCCGATATACCTCGTTGACAAAATAAACGATTAGCATATAATTTTTGGAAGAGAAGCATTAAGTGCATTGGCCGGAGACTAATGGCACTGCATTCGATAGGTGCAATGCAATTTATATCAATGATAAATTAACATGTCTTGGTTCGCCTAGTAGCTACCAACAGTATTAATTATGACAACGCTTTCGAGCTATGATCCGAATAGGTGGCCTAAGTTCTTTGTAAAACAGACTATAAGACTTGGTGGAAAATCAAGGCCGGATGCAAGTAAATGTCAATTTTGATTTAGGAGGAAAACCAACAAAAGCTAGGCATCAATTAAGTGTGCACATGCAAGTGGTACAATGTTTATTGATACGTGGTGAAAATAATGCATAAAAAGGTATGCATAAAGTATTGATATATGTGGCACATATATATGTGGATCAAACGGCAAAGGGTATTGTGCTCTTGACACATATATGGCTATGAGTGTACGTGTTTGCATATGAGCGTAGTAATTCTACCACTTATTTAAGACATAGCATGTGCCTAGATTTTGAAATGGTCAGTAGATAGTATGTGAGGCCTGGGTGACCGTGCATATTGCATATGAATGGCATAGCAGCATGGATGGTGAGAATGCTTGATATAGTGGATGCACTTGGCTGTATATGATACTGAATATTAAAGCAGCACACTAGTGAATTACATGTATATGCATTGACTTGCACGATTATGGTCTCACCGTAGCATATATAAAGCATGTTATATTTGGTTGGGATGCGGGCCATAGCCATGCAGTAGACATGGTCAGTGTTTAGAACAGGAGCCCAAGTACACATATATGTATTGACAAGTGCATCATGCTTTTAAGAGGTTGCAGCACGCTAAGAGGCATGCATTCCTTGATTTATGAAAACTCGAGTTTTAAAACAGAGGCATGGTTTGTATGTATTCATGAGTGTTTTAACTGAGAGAAGCTTAGCTTTCATCATATCTGTTCTCCTGAGAGAGGATGTAGCGCTGGCAGAGCTGGGAACGTCGCTGCAGACCGGGTGGGTGTAACGTCCCGTATCTTAATTTATCCGTTTACTAGTCATTTGGACAGTAAACGACAACTATTTTCACTTTTACTATCGTTTCGATACTTTTAGTGGCCCTAAAAGTTGACTTTTTGTTCGGGCCAAAATCTGAGAAAATTTCCTTCATGAGAGTTGTAGAGGGCGTTAAACCGAGCGCGGGCATATGTGGTACGTAAAAATTGGATTCGAATACAAAGGTTATGAGTGATTTAAGAAAGTTACTGTTCATGGTAAAAATTATATATATATATGGAAAAATTACCGAGGTAGGTTCCCATTTCCGGAAACTCACCCCAGCTCTCTTTCTTCCCCGCGCTCTCCCCCTTCCTCTTCGAGCAGCAGCTTCCTCGCTGCAATTTGACCATCGTCCGGCCATCACCCGGCAGAAAGCCGGCCACCACAGGGTCGCCTCCTCCCTCTGGTCACGCTGGTGCCCTTAGTTTTCGACGATTTGGCCTGAAAAGCTCGGATCGAAGCAAAGTTCTCTCCGGCTGCAGTTTTGGGGTTTCGCCGATTTCCAGCCATTCCGGCCACCTCCGGCCACCAGGTTAGCATCGAAGGTTCGGTTTTTGATGGTGATCATTTCCCCTAAGGTAGTTCGTTCCAATTTGCATTGTAGAGGTTGAATTGATGATTTTTCATTTCTAGGGTTCTTGAAGCTTCGGGGCTTTCCTTCACCGGCTTGATTCGACCACTTCGAGGTAAAATTGGATGGTGTTGTAGTTGAGAAGTTGATTGGGTCTGTTGAGATGATGTTGTTGCCGGAATTTGGTGGTCATCGGAGAAGGTGGCCGCCCGCCGGCGGGTGAGCCCCACGCGCCGCCACTGTGGGTGGCGCGTGGAGGTGTGTAGGGCAGTGTTTTAATTCCAGTTTTTAGGCCATTAAATTCTATAAATTTTGTAGAGCTTGTATGTGAAGTTTGGTAATTTTTGGAGAAGCTTGGATTTAATTATGAATTTTTTTTTTTTGAAGTTAGGGTTTCGATTATCGAATTATGAGGATCCGACCGTCGGATATCTTTCGGTTCTACCTTGGAACCTTTAAATTAACGAATTGGTATTAGTGGTATTATTTGGGTTGAATCTGAGGAGAATGGGAGATATAATTATAAGGATTTGATTTTAGGAATCGTATTAAATTGTTGAATAATTATTCACGGAATATAATCGTGTACAGGATGTCGTACCGAGCTCTGGCTCGATGAAGGAGCTCGTATACGTGATCGTTGGAATAGTACTGTGAGTGGACCTTTATTTTTCAAAGAATGATGCATGCATTTATTCAATCGGTTCCGAAGTTATAAATTATTTATCAATTTACTTTTTCGAGCATATGGTTAATTTCGGAAACAATTTTGGTTAATTGATTTATTTGATGGTTTTATGGCGTGCGGGGTCACGCCATTGGATTATGCTTATTTTCCTTTATTTATTTATCTCCGATGGGATTCCCGGATTTATACTATTTATATTTTATTTATATTAAGTAAATTGAGATTTTTATGAGATTCAAGGAAATTAATCTTTATACTTATTTATACCCTATTTATATTTGAACCTGAGATGAGCTTGGCGTGCGGGGTCACGTCTTTGTATATTGGATTCCGATTTTGCGAGATAAGTGGGGAAATTATACAGATTTACTGGCTTTTGACGATCATCTTCCTCACCATACGCGGGTCATGTGAATAGGTCTTCTCCTCACTTACTTTGTGTTTGTGAGTGGCAGTGAGGTAGCTTTCTCCTCCTCACGTGGGTGGTAGTCGAGGTGACATTCTCCTCCTCGCACAATCTATGTGCGAATGGTAGTTGAGGTTATTAGTTCTCCTCCTCGCACAATCTATGTGTGGGTAGCAGTCGAGGGTAGGTAGAGCCTGAGGGGCTCCATTCCCGTATGGTGAACCCATTTCCCCTATGTTCTTTGGTTGTTGTTCTTGACTAGCGGGGCTAGTCGGTCCTTTCTTATTTATTGCATGCATCGGGAGTTTTATGGAAATAAATGTGGGAAAGTATAAAATACATTTGGTTTAAAATCGTTATTTTTTTTGTCCACTCACGCTAACGTGTTTTTCAATTACTTTCCCCTGGGCCCTTCGGTTTCAAATGCCCAGTTTGCAGGCGAAATTAGTTGAGGTCGGGCGTACATGGAGTCGAGGCATAGCCAACAGCATTGCTTCCGCGTACTCATTCTATTTATGTTTTCTTTGTTACCTAGTGGATTAGTATTGCTCTGATAACCTATGGGATTAATATTGCTTTTGGGTTGAGACTGATATTTGTGAAATTGGAGTTGTGATTTGGGGAGCAGATGGCTCCAGAAGATTAAGGATGGATGATTTAGAAGTGTAAATGTTTTCCTACAGGTTTTGGGTAGCCTACTTTTAGGGGAAGTTCCACCAAATTTTTGGTAGAATTTCTTCTAAAGTAGGCTCCGCAGGGCCACTTCGGATTTCAGGGTGAAATCTGGGGCGGGTTCCGTCAGTTGGTATCAAAGCATCAGGTTGTCAGATTCTGTAGACTTTTTCTATCCTGTCGCCTTATACGCTTGATGTTACACAGTACCTCCCGAGTGATGGCCCGACTGCAGCGGTTCCCCATCGTTTACTCTTCGGTTCTGATGTACTCATTAAGTGTGTAAGGTACATGTCTAGATGGTGTTTCTTTAGGTACTATGCCTCTTGTACGCCGACCTCTTAGGGTTTTCGTTGCGTAGCGGATTGTTCGCATGTTTTGCACATTTCCCTGCTGGTGGTAGAGTAAGACTACTCTACGATTTCGAGTTGTGCTACGAGGTATGATTCGAGGAAATGTGATGGATATTTCTTCCTTGGTGCCAGTAAGTTTGTTGGAGTAGGGTTTAAGGTGCGTGAACGGAGTTCGATTATGTGTTTGAGTGACCGTGATGAGCGACTATAGCTTTGGGTCGTCTCCGAATACCTAGAATCAAAATGGTTTTTGAAGTGGGACTAATAGTAATAGTGGTTCTGACTTTGAACTGAGTTTCAAGGAATGTGTCACGTATACGTGGTTGATGTTGCGAGCATCATTTTGGAATGATACCTTGCAATTTACAAGGAAAACCGGATTGGAATTTTCCTCTTTGGACACTTTGGTCTGTTGACCTGACCATGACTGGTGGACATAGCTTTGTTCAAGTAAAGGAAATTGATTTTTTGGCTCTTTGAGTTATGAATATGTATGTCTTCTTAAGTTTTGGATCGTATTGAGTATGGAGATGGACTGAAGGGAGTTTTGAAGCCGTTTTGTGTTTTAAGTTTAAGTAGACGGGACACTTAAAGTTTTGCAATGGAGTTTGATCTTGGTCAGTAAATAATGGAGAGGATTAGAACCAACTCTTTGTAAAGGATATTGTACGTGAGTGTGTGTCTTTGGTTATTGATTTTAGGAGAAATGGTTTAACGCAATTTCGGGGATTGATTGTAGTGATATTGTTGGGTATCCATAGTGGTTCAAGTGCAATTACTGTGTGATACGATTACGATATAAGTTTTGAATCATTGAGCTACAAGGAAGGTTTGGTGGTAGTGTCTTTGTGGGGGCTGTGCTACTTGACAGTTTGATATATTTCAAGGGAGAGAGTTCCCTTAGTTGACTCAGAAGTTATTTTAAGGCTTGATCAGAGTTCTAAATTTTTGAGATCGGGTGAGATGTATTGTGACACGTTTGATAACGATATATATTTGTGGTGATTAGTTCGAAATCGGATCCGGGTATCGTTTTGTGTGATGTGATGATGTTATTCGAGGAAAGATCTTATGAATGGTGTTTTGTCGTCTTAGTAAACTGCTTGTTGCTCGGGTTGAATATATTTAACGGATTGTTTTGGAGGAATTTAGTTAAATTTTTTTTACCTTGGTGCCATTACTGGTGATATAGGGTTAAGATGTTTGAGATATAATTCTCACTTTGACCGATCTTTCTACCGTATGGTAACCCTTGATTGGAAAGAATAGAAAGTTGTGGGTATGATTGAGTTTCGGTCACCATCACGGATTTATAGGTACGATGACTTGGCAAGATGTTGGAGTTGAGTTTGGAAATTATTTGTCTGAACTTGGAATTTGATTGTTGGGTGGTGGGACCACTTTCGGATCTTGGTATCGCTGGAGGTGATACGTGATGTTGGACGGGTGTCATTCATCTTAAAAACTAGTGTTTTTGTCAGCGGAGGATGAACTATGTAGCGAAAGTTGGAAGTTGGAACCGATTAAAAGCAAAAAAAGGAGTATTGAGGTTTTGAAAAGTTTCAGAAATTAAGGACATTCGAATCGTCTTACGACGGCTGCGATCGTTTTGTCGCGCATGAGGGTACTATTAAGTGTCATTGGATATCCATTTGGGCGAAATTGTTGAACTTGGGATCAAGAAATGGTAGTAGGGACCCCACGGGGTGTCCATAGTAATTCAAGTGGAAGTACTTTACGATATGGTTATGATCTTAGTTTAAAATCTATAAGTTATGGCGAAGGTTGGTAGTAGTTTTCCTCGCGGGGCGACGCTAGTCAACAAGTTTAGGGATTCTGGTAGCATTCATTGACGGATTTCTCGATAAGTCTTTTGGGGACTATGAAAGAATTTCTTTCCTATTTGTGGATTACGTCGTTGCTCCAATATCTCTTTTTCTTAATTCACAAATCGATTTTCTTCTCTGCAGTATTTGAGGTGCTCTACGCTCACGTGACACGATGCACTTTTGCTTACTTATCAAACCATTTATAGGTTGCTTCAAACATAAGGTTTTTCAGCCACAAATGGAGGTAAACCGTTCTTCTGGAATGATTGAGTTTGGCGGGTTTGCTATGGAATTGATCAAATTATTATGACTGGCAAGGTTTCAGTTTGAGAATCATTCATTTCAAGTATTGAGTTTCTAATCTAGTTGGTCAACTCTTGGATCAGATTTGGAACATCTACTAGTGTTGTTGGAGACATCGTAGTCCTTAAAGGGGTACATTCAAGGTTTGAGAAAATTTTCCCCAATGTCGTATCTGTAATGGAATTGTCATGAGGTTTTGTCAGACGGTTGGAGATGTTTCTACTTGGGGCTAGTGAAGTAGTTATAAGAGAGAGTTTTCCCTAACTGATTAAGAAAGCTATTTTAGTTTGGACTGATCAAATTCGAGTCTAGTATCTGATAATTCAGATTGCGGTGCTCTTGGTAGTCAGAATTACCTGAGTATATGAATTAAGATTAACATTTGGGGGCAATAGAGATCAACGAGAACGACATGGATTCAGCTAGATTTCAGATCTATGACTATTAAAGAAGTGTAGCCTCAGTTAAGAACAACTTGAGTGTGATCCATCTTCTTCCGGATTTGATTCATTGAGCTGGAGTAGAGTTAGTAGTTATAATCTTTTGCTTGCACCGGATTTCTAAAGACATGGTACATGACATGGTAGTTAAGTGAGAAATAACTTGTGAGAAATATAAACAGTTTTGATTGAAGGCATTGGTAATCAGTAGATCTCTTGAGACACATTTTATTTAGAAAAGTTTTCCACATTATTGTACTGACAAAGTATTCGAGTGAGGTGTTATAGGTGATGAGGCTAGCAAGGTAGCTATCAAATGAGTTATCCTAGTCGACTTAGAACGTCATCTCATGGCTGGACCAATGAATTTTTGTCAGGTGTCAGAGTAGCGCTGCGGAAGTGTAGTGGCCCCATAACCTACTTGATTAAGAACTTGTGGGTTCGTTCGAGGTTAACCTTTGTGTGTTGACAACTTTGGGACCTTTATGTGAACGACCTTCGATTAGGAATTCAGGCACAAACAAACAAGGAAGTCATTTGTTTTGGAATTGTTGACTAGCAATGACCATCTTGTGGTTATCACAATATTGATGGTGAATGGGTTGGTTTTTCACTAAGCGATTTTTATGAGGAAGTTTTGAATGCTATAATTTTAATAGGGTGATTTGTGACGCCAGTACCGTGTGCTATCTGAGCTATATACCTGTTGTGATTTGCTGGAGTAGTTGGGATGGTCGGAGACTCTGTGGATTGTTAAGCCTTACCATCCCCACTGTAGTGAGATTGGTGTGTTAATAATGTGTACTTCGGGTTGGTGTGTACTCCTCAGCGGTATGAAATTTCGAGGACGAAATTTTTTTATAAGGGGGGGAGAATGTAACGTCCCGTATCTTAATTTATCCGTTTACTAGTCATTTGGACAGTAAACGACAACTATTTTCACTTTTACTATCGTTTCGATACTTTTAGTGGCCCTAAAAGTTGACTTTTTGTTCGGGTCAAAATCTGAGAAAATTTCCTTCATGAGAGTTGTAGAGGGCGTTAAACCGAGCGCGGGCATATGTGGTACGTAAAAATTGGAGTTCGTATACAAAGGTTATGAGTGATTTAAGAAAGTTACTGTTCATGGTAAAAATTATATATATATATGGAAAAATTACCGAGGTAGGTTCCCATTTCCGGAAACTCACCCCAGCTCTCTTTCTTCCCCGCGCTCTCCCCCTTCCTCTTCGGGCAGCAGCTTCCTCGCTGCAATTTGACCGTCATCCGGCCATCACCCGGCAGAAAGCCGGCCACCACAGGGTCGCCTCCTCCCTCTGGTCACGCTGGTGCCCTTAGTTTTCGACGATTTAGCCGGAAAAGCTCGGATCGAAGCAAAGTTCTCTCCGGCTGCAGTTTTGGGGTTTCGCCAATTTCCAGCCATTTCGGCCACCACCGGCCACCAGGTTAGCATCGAAGGTTCGGTTTTTGATGGTGATCATTTCCCCTAAGGTAGTTCGTTCCAATTTGCATTGTAGAGGTTGAATTGATGATTTTTCATTTCTAGGGTTCTTGAAGCTTCGGGGCTTTCCTTCACCGGCTTGATTCGACCACTTCGAGGTAAAATTGGATGGTGTTGTAGTTGAGAAGTTGATTGGGTCTGTTGAGATGATGTTGTTGCCGGAATTTGGTGGTCATCGGAGAAGGTGGCCGCCGGCGCGTGAGCCCCACGCGCCGCCACTGTGGGTGGCGCGTGGAGGTGTGTAGGGCAGTGTTTTAATTCCAGTTTTTAGGCCATTAAATTCTATAAATTTTGTAGAGCTTGTATGTGAAGTTTGGTAATTTTTGGAGAAGCTTGGATTTAATTTTGATTTTTTTTTTTTTGACGTTAGGGTTTCGATTATAGAATTATGAGGATCCGACCGTCGGATATCTCTCGGTTCTGCCTTGGAACCTTTAAATTAACGAATTGGTATTAGTGGTATTATTTGGGTTGAATCCGAGGAGAATGGGAGATATAATTATGAGGATTTGATTTTAGGAATCATATTAAATTGTTGAATAATTATTCACGGAATATAATCGTGTACAAGATGTCGTACCGAGCTCTGGCTCGATGAAGGAGCTCGTATACGTGATCGTCGGAATAGTACTGTGAGTGGACCTTTATTTTTCAAAGAATGATGCATGCATTTATTCAATCGGTTCCGAAGTTATAAATTATTTATCAATTTACTTTTTCGAGCATATGGTTAATTTCGGAAACAGTTTTGGTTAATTGATTTATTTGATGGTTTTATGGCGTGCGGGGTCACGCCATTGGATTATGCTTATTTTCCTTTATTTATTTATCTCCGATGGGATTCCCGGATTTATACTATTTATATTTTATTTATATTCAGTAAATTGAGATTTTTATGAGATTCAAGGAAATTAATCTTTATACTTATTTATACCCTATTTATATTTGAAACTGAGATGAGCTTGGCGTGCGGGGTCACGTCTTTGTATATTGGATTCCGATTTTGCGAGATAAGTGGGGAAATTATACAGATTTACTGGCTTTTGACGATCATCTTCCTCACCATACGCGGGTCATGTGAATAGGTCTCCTCCTCACTTACTTTGTGTTTGTGAGTGGCAGTGAGGTAGCTTTCTCCTCCTCACGTGGGTGGTAGTCGAGGTGACATTCTCCTCCTCGCACAATCTATGTGCGAATGGTAGTTGAGGTTATTAGTTCTCCTCCTTGCACAATCTATGTGTGGGTGGCAGTCGAGGGTAGGTAGAGCCTGAGGGGCTCCATTCCCGTATGGTGAACCCATTTCCCCTATGTTCATTGGTTGTTGTTCTTGACTAGCGGGGCTAGTCGGTCCTTTCTTATTTATTGCATGCATCAGGAGTTTTATGGAAATAAATGTGGGAAAGTATAAAATACATTTGGTTTAAAATCGTTATTTTTTTTTTGTCCACTCACGCTAACGTGTTTTTCAATTACTTTCCCCTGGGCCCTTCGGTTTCAAATGCCCAGTTTGCAGGCGAAATTAGTTGAGGTCGGGCGTACATGGAGTCGAGGCATAGCCAACAGCATTGCTTCAGCGTACTCATTCTATTTATGTTTTCTTTGTTACCTAGTGGATTAGTATTGCTCTGATAACCTATGGGATTAATATTGCTTTTGGGTTGAGACTGATATTTGTGAAATTGGAGTTGTGATTTGGGGAGCAGATGGCTCCAGAAGATTAAGGATGGATGATTTAGAAGTGTAAATGTTTTCCTAAAGGTTTTGGGTAGCCTGCTTTTAGGGGAAGTTCCACCAAATTTTTGGTAGAATTTCTTCTAAAGTGGGCCCCGCAGGGCCACTTCGGATTTCAGGGTGAAATCTGGGGCGGGTCCTGTCAGTGGGTGTCCGCTGA
The DNA here is from genome assembly GCA_024704745.1 of Rosa lucieae. Taxonomy (NCBI): domain Eukaryota; kingdom Viridiplantae; phylum Streptophyta; class Magnoliopsida; order Rosales; family Rosaceae; genus Rosa; species Rosa lucieae. The sequence continues at coordinate 14,625,900 of CM045492.1, read as the reverse complement.
TGCTGTCTGACAGAGCCAAACTTGTGAGTACCGCTGGCTGATGAAGATTTAGCGGAGGAATTCTACCGCTGACGGAGTTTGGAGGAATATATCGGCGCTTCCACTGACGGAGCAACTCCCTAGCGGTGCCGCTGAATTTTTTTTTATTTGCCGGCGGAGGTGGCTAGCGGAAGAAGCTCGGGTCAGCGGTGCCTTGGCAGATGCGGTGATGCTTAGCGGTGATCGATCTGCAGTGATGCTGATTGTCGTGATGGAGCTGAGCGGCAGAAATTGCCGCTGATGAAGTTGATCGGAAGAGAGCCGGCGGTGATGATAGTCAGCGGAGGTGCCGCTGACGGAGCTCGGCGGAGGAAACTTTGGTCAGCGGTGGATGCTTGAAGCAGGATTGCTAGCTGTGGTACAGTTCAGTGGTGTGCAGTCCGGCGGTGTACGCTTGGCGGAGGGGCTGTGTCTCGGTGCTCAGCGGAGGCTTTGAGTTCGGCGGAGCTCGGAGTGCAGCTGAGGTTTTGAGTTTGGTGGAGCTCGGAGCGCAGCGGAGGTTTTGAGTTCGGCGGAGCTCGGAGTGGGAATTTGGTGGAGACCTAGACCAGACTGAAATTCACTCGATGGTGATCGTCGTATTGTAACAACGCTCCTAGGGGTCAGCGGTGTACAGTCCGGCGGTGGAACTGCTCGGTCAGCGGTGCCGCTGAGCGGTGCTGAGCTCTTTGATGGCGTTGGCGATGTAGCCTAGTGTTGGCCTGCCGGCGGAGGTGGCTGGTGGAGCTAGTAGGTTGTCCGGCGGAGGTGGCTGGCGGAGCTAGTCCGGCGGATAATGGTGGTGACATACTAATGTCAGTGCAGGCTCGCTGGTGATTGTCGCTGGAGTTAGAGTTGGCTGCCGAAGCTCGCCGCTAATGGAGCTTTAGAGAAGGCAGTTTGCCGCTGATACCACTTAGCGATGCCGCTAATGGAGCTCGACGCCGCCGTCGATTGATGCTCGAAGCTGCTGCTGACAGTGCTAGTTAGCCTTGCTGCTGACTTGGAGCTCAGCGGAGGGACTGAGCTAAGCGGAGGGTCGATGCCGGCGAAGCTGTGCCGCTGGTGCCTATCCATGGGTGCCCAGAGACGTCTTCTGGGTGTCCAGAGTAGATTAGTGGCAATTTTTTTTTTTAAAGTTCAGCGTTGACTTTGTTGTTGGGCGTTGACCAGCCCTCAAGGTGCAAGTTTCTGCACATTTCTGCTCTAATTGTACCGCTGGAGTAGTGTTTGATCATGCCTTGGAAAAATTTGCCGCCAAGAAACACAAATTCAGACATGAACTCACTGGGAACCAATGAAGATTCAAGAATGACTAAAGAGAAATGGGTGACCAATGAATTTGAAATGACTCAAAGGAGGGAATAATTTCTTTGAGTTCTGCTAAGCAGACTTAGCTAATGTTAGGTGACGAAGCCAATGTGTTGGCTTCCCACAGACGGCGCCAATGTTAACGTTAGTGATCCGTGGGATCTCTAGTTAGCTTTAGAGAGAGAGAGAGAGAGAGAGAGAGAGAGAGAGAGAGAGAGAGAGAGATTGACACAGGATGTATAGTGGTTCGTTTCCCGCCTTAGTGGGAAACTACGTCCACTTGAATGTTACACTAGTGTGTTGAACCTTGCGGCCCAAGGGGATTGCAAAAGATGTAATGGGATCCTTTGCGTTGTGGGAGGAGGCATTCCTTTTATAGGTGAAGGAAGCCATCTCCTTTACATGGTTTTCGATGTGGGACAAGCAACCACCATTTCTAGTCTAGAAAGCCTATTTGTGAGGGCATGTTGGCAAGGCTGGAAAGGTGGCTTCCCGGCGACTGATTTGCGGCTTCCGGATACCGTAGCGTAGCTTGAACATAGGGCTACAAGATGCAAGTAGTGGTTGGATCCCATGAGGGTGTTGTTTATGCTTGGTGAGGTAGCCTTGCTAGTAGAGGTATCTACAATACTGTTGTAGGGGTGAGCTTTCGTCCTCGCTGCTCAACAGGAACTCTAACTCGACGAGGCTTGAAACCAATAAATAGATTTTGGAGCTCCAGTATGAAAATAGGCTTAAACCAAGTATTTAAAATTGAACGACAAACGTTAATATTTTTCAACTTGAAAATTGATGCATGATGCTTAAATAAATACGGCGCCCAATCCAAGTTTTACCTGATGGCCGGTCCCATAGGCCCACTACACGACCTTACCTCAATTTAAATTTATCACCAGTTAAGCGTAGCGAGAGCGTCCGCTACCTAGCTACACACACGGATCGGGTCGTCATTGCGATCGCTCACCGTCCGACTGTTGTAACTAACCCTCCGGAGGTTTTGGGGATCGAACCCAAGGAAGTCAGAGCGACCCTTCGCTCTCAAGCCATCACATTTCTCACATGTTTTGGTTAGTATGCATTGCATTTGAACATAACCAAACCATACCAACTAACATGCATCACTTAAAAACAATATAAGAAAATTACCAACCGAGGAGAGTCCTGAATCCCTACCTGGATTCCGATATTTTCTCTCACGTACTTCGAGAGTTGCGAACCTTCTGTTCCTCCGGTAACTGGAGTCCTAGATTCCGACATTTCGATAGTTAATAACTTTTGAACAGTTAAACGAAATCTCGACGATTAATATATCGTCCAAACCAACTTTTCCTGGTTTGACCAGGAGTTGACCAAGGGTTGACCACTTTGACCATTTGACCATTTTTGACCAATCGAGGTAGACTCGATAATTACCTAAATTATCGAACATTGACTTGAAGTTACGTTATCGACCAAACGTGCACCCGATTACTAAGGCCACCCAATACATGTATAAACATTAATTTCGTTCCGTACTTATTATCAAATCACGAAATACACAAGCAAACCAATAACGACGTCACTAACGAAAGATCTCGAATTTACTTAACCGTTTTGCCGCATAGTAACTCCACGGAATTTACTATGGACACCCAAGCTTTACCATTTCCAAATATTCCACAGCCACACTCATCACTAAATCACATCTTCTGTACTTTCAAATATAATAGCCACTTTCCAACTTAACAACTCAACACAATGAAGTGACAACAGCCACAATTTCAAATATGCAACAAAATACTCAATCAAGCAAATAACTACTTTCTGCACTCGTCAGCAAAACAAGAAGCATCTAGTCCAGAACCCGAGTTTACCTTTGCTAGTACAACTCGTAGATGAACTTCGGGCTTTAATTCGACCAGCTACGATATGTGTTCCACCTCCTAATTTCTGAGATTGAACACAACTGTGGTTCAGTTCCAAGATTCAAGTTTAACTCAACACAGCAGTCTCACAAGGAGTTTCAAACCGGTCGTCACGCACAGCAACGCCGGAGGTGATCGACTGAACCCAGACTACCAAAGCTTGAAACTTTAACCAGATTGGAGAACCCACTTACCCAGATGCGTAGAGTTTGAAGGCCTGATCGTCTTTCGTGTAGCAAGCAAGCTCAGAAAGGCCGGAATAGTCACCGACGTCGATGAACTGCAACGAAACCGAGGGCACCCAGAAACCACAACCATCAAAACTCGATCCCTTTTGAAAACTAATTGCAGAAACATGTATAGAATGACGAGGAAGTAAGGTTTTGTACCACTGGTTGTCCAAACGGTGGCCGTAATCGCCGGAAATTGCAGAGGTTGGCGGTAAAGATTCGGGCTTCTCGTCGTCGGGTTTTCTTCTTCGTTCAGTGCATGGACGATCAGAGGCTACAGGGAGGTAGGCGACGCAGAGACGAAGAAGATGGTGGTTGTTCGTCGTCGATCGGTGGCCGGACGAAGTAGCGCCGGTCGGACCCTGTTGCCGGTTTCTGGGTTTCGTTTCGGGTTAGAGAGAGAGCTCTGATTCTCTCCTCTCTCTCGATCCTTCTGGATCTCCCAAAAAAGCACACATAGATAAATAGACTGACCCAATTAAGGATGAACGGCTAGGATCAAGAGGTGGAGTCGGTGGATGGCTAGGATCACGCCATCTGTTTCCTAATTTCTTAATTTAATTTCTAAAATTCCTCAACTTCGGAAAATAGTTAAAAAAAATAGTTCGGGCCACCGAAAAATTCTCCGAAAATTTCCATGAACTCGTCGTGACGTGTACTTCATTATCCAACTTCTAAATTGAGGATTTCACTTCACGAAATTTCTGAAAATATTCTCGAATACTTTAACTTTTATCGAAATCGATAAGTAAATTAGCTAACTATTTCATTTAAGCTCGATAAACTTTTCCGGAGCTCACAGACGCCTTCGATTTTGTTAGTTTCAGCTAAATCAAGTGTTGAGACTTTCTTCCTTGAGGTGACAAACTATGCTAGGATGGCTTTTTGCATGTCTTCCCCTGTGATGATAGAACTGGGTTGTAGTTGAGTGTACCAAGTAAAAGCTGCTCTTGTAAGAGATTGAACAAATTGCTTGATAAGTAATGCATCGACCTATGATGTTTCTCCACAAGCTGACTAGAAATGAGCCAAGTGTTCATGATGAGAACTATTTACTCCGTCAAACTTGTCGAAAGTTGGCCTCTAATACCCTTTGGGAAATGGTAATGCATCATAATGGGCAGGATATGGTTTCAGATACCCAGAAACTGGGGGATTTAAAGACAATTGGAACTCTCTGATCCCTTTAGCTGTCATAGTCTTAACATCCTGTAGCGTGAATGTGTTTGAATCAGAATGACCAGATTTCTCTGTCCTCTTTGGTTCCTCTTCTCCCACTTTCTTTTTGTCCTTTTCATTCATAAGGAAGGCACACTTTGCTACAACTTTAGCAATTTCAACGTCTTTCGCAGCTAGTTGTTTGACTATTTCAGCCTCAACCTCAGCACGCTTCTTGGCTTCCAGTTCTTTGTCAACTTAGTGCTACTTTGTCACGCCCCAAATTTTGAATGACGAAATTCAAATCCGAAACGCGAAAACAAACACAAGAAAAACACATAGAAAAATTTTCATTTAAATTAAGTAACTAAACAAACTGAGTTCACAATGTCAATACTGACTCGTTCTTTAGAGTCATATATTACATTACAAGAGTTTACAAAATAAACTGAATAACTCTTCAATAGGTAATCACACTCACCAACTCACTACACAGCGGAAGACTAAAATTATAAACACCCTTCTACATCCACGCTACCGAACGTACACCTTAGCTTTGACAACAATCACTTGATATTCTAACCTGCACAATAACCATACACCATAGAATGGTACACCGGAATTGCAAACAACAAACCTGGTAAGTTTTTTAAGCCCGTATGAGTAAACTCAATTAAAGTGACTCACGTCACGCATGCTTATAATTTCTCAACTCGTGAGACAATTTAAAGCAACAGTATTTCATTCCACAAAATACCTTCTTCCACCATCTTAGTCTAACAAAACAATATGCAATCATCACAACACAAACGTCAAGTTCATATAAATCAATATCATGCTCAATCATTTTAACCGAACTAAAACCAACATGTTCTGTCTCTCGATTCATTTTTATCTCATTTCCCACAAACTCCAATTACACAATTAACTCCAAATATGTTAAACATTTTACGTCCCCACAATCTATCAGATCACCATTCCCTTGCCTCAACGGCACAACCATGAAATCATACTCATTGTCTCATAATTATAAACCAACTACCAACCTTAGGGCATCACAACTCAGTTCACACCACTACGAATCCCACAACACAACTGTACTCACAACAACAATTAAGTAAAATCACTGCATAGAACTTAGTTCAGGAGATCACATTCAAGCAATCAACAAAATCATAGTAATCCCTGTATAGAAACTTAGTTCAGGAGATCACATCAAAACAAACAAAAGAAATCACAGTAATCCCTGTATATAGTTTAGTTCAAGAGATTACATTAAAACAAACAAACGAAATCATAGTAATCTCTGTATATAGTTTAGTTCAGGAGATTACATTAAAATCAAATAAATGAAATGAAAAAGAAAATAGATAAAGAAATCAAACGATAGAAATGAAAAAGGAAATTAATAAACCAACCAACAACTCACACGAAACATACTTTTACAAACATGCACTCAAGAGCACGATAACACAAAGTTATCCCCCAGCACTCACACAGATCATCACACATGCCACCACACAGGCACTCACGTAGATCGCCATATAATATTGTTTTCTCATCTCCCACAACCTCAACAATAGCAAAACCAATTCCAAATAATATGTTCTCATCTCCAAGCCATCATCAAAATCGAATCCACAAGCTTAATAATTTCCCAAATCAAATCATGAATCAATCAAGTCATACAAATCAACACCACAACCAATAATGATTCAAGACCCTTATGGATAATAAATGAAAGGATCACACTTTACTCAATTACTCTTTATCAAAATCAATTCAACAATATACGATATTTTATATCTTCGAAGAGTAATGCTCAGCATAATAAATCAATCAATCAAATCAATACCTCATCCAATGCCATACCATCCAATATATATTCCACGTAAATATATATATATATATATACACACACACACGTAGTCACCCACACAGGAATGACCACTAATACCAACTATAGTTCACACATAGTAAAAACCGAGAAATTCATTTTTATATACTTAAAAACTCATTTTCTTAAAAATCATTTTTTTCAAACATAACAATTAAATGTAAATAATGAAATTCAGTTTGTAAATGAACCATGTGAGATTTACTCACCTCTAATCCAGCTGCGTATTCTCAAAAATCCAAAAATAACGATTCACAAATCATTCGCCAATCAAATCTGTCAATCACCTAACCAAATACGGTCTCAACTTAGCATACAAATAAAAAAAAAGGCACTTATATGAAGATCCAGCGGTCGGATCCTCACCCGTGACCACAGAAGATCATCAGGATAGTTCTACGATCAACATATCAAAACTACAAATCTATCAGACGGTCAGATCTTCACAGATCACAAATCGAACGATCAAAATCTATCAAAATCGATCAAAATCATAAAATTCATAACTTAATCATACTATATCCAAAAATTGCATATAATATATCAATGTGTTCGCATCGATGTGTAGAACATAAAAATGGGCAGAAACTGCCCTTAAGGTGGCCGGAGGTGGGCAAATATGACCACCGGAGTTAGAGACAGAGCCGCCGCTGACCACCACCAATGGCGTCGGGGCCAGGCTTCTCTTCTTCATTTCATCAAGTTGAACAACTTTCCTAACTAGCATGAAGTCTGAAAACAGAAGGAAGTGGTCGAAAATTACCTAAAACAGTTGGGTTTGGTGGGAAATTTTCCAGAAATCGGTGTAGCTCCGATCAACGTGAAAACTTCCACCTCGGGTGTGGTCCTTCTTGTTTCTTGTTCAGCAAGTTGAGGCGAGTCCAATGAACTAAAATCTCGAGTTTTGGTGGCCGGTAACTCGAGATATCGGTGTTGGCTCAAAATCGGACCCAAATCTGGTTTGGCTTCCCACCGCCTCTACAGGCCGCGCCGCGGTTCAAGGCTACCACTGGAAGCTGCGCAAGGCCGATTCCAGCATGATGGAAGTGGTCTGGCTTTGTGAGGTGGCCGGAGTTGCGAGAACTCTGTCGGAGAAGGTGAGCTCTGTTTTGGGCTCGGGGGAGAGAGAGAGAGAGAGAGGTCGGTTTCCAGAAATGGAAATCCGACTATTTTTGGCAACCTTCCAAAAATAGCTAGGGTTTTATCCTTTTATACCCAAAATGAAACTTTTCCAAATGTGATAACTTCTCCGATTCTTGCGTTCCACATATGCACGAACTCGGATTGATGAGATTTACGACTTTTGTGAAGGAAGTTTTCCCAAATTCCTTACATATAAAAAGTCAATTTTTCACGACCTTCCTAAAACGTTCCTTTTTTTGAAATAAAATCGTTCATACTAACTCCACCACTTCTCCAAGCTTCGTACTTGCACCCATGACCACAAGATCATTTCTAAAAGTCAACAGAAAATAATTTGGATTTTTCAGGGTATTACACTTCTGCTTCAACTTGAACTAGTCTTGCTTGCAATTGTTGCATTTGCTCCTCAAGTGTTGATGTATTAGTCATCATAACTGACATAGTCTCAGACTTTATGTTTGTATTTTTCTTGGACCATTTAGAGGTCTCTGTTGACCGAGTATGAGGTCTTGGTTTGACTTGAAACTCGGGAAATGCCCCCTGTGATATATTAGGCTGAAGTGCCCCCACCTTTTTTCGGGCTTGGAATGCCCCCTGTGATATTACAACACTTTTCTCTTCCTTGGACAAACTGTCTGAGGTTGAAATAAACTTAACAATTTGAGATCGTTTGAAGTTGTGGACTATTTGATGAACATCAATGTCGATTGTTAAGTGCTTGTTGTGTGGACTTGAGGGTCTGGGCTTCGGGCCTTGTTAGAACCTCATCTTCTTTCTTGATGGGTATCACCATTACATTTTTCGTGGAAAATATACCGGTTTGGGTATCCACGTGTACTGATGGTGTAGTGATCAAATTGATTGGAATTGAGCCAATAAGAATTTGAGTGATGATAGGGGCATGATATGTCTCAATAGTTGAAGCCTGTATGACTTCCAAAGTTGTTGATATATTTTGAGTAGCTACTATTGATTGGATAGCTTGAGTAGCTTCCTCTGATTGAGCCTTAGTGGCGTTTCTCCGTAGAGCTCTTGCGACCCTCTTCCTTGCATTTCTGAGGGCATTCTTTGAAGGTGCTTTCTTCAATTGGGTCTTGTCAATCATCAAAGAAGTCTTGTTCACTTTGACCTCATGGTTGGACTTTGACAAATTGCTTGAAATTGAAGCTTGATCAATGATGAATGATTTGCGATAACCAGCTTATCTTGCACGTCCATCCTTTGATTGAGTACCCTTGAGCTCATGGAAGTAGATTGCTACTTGTGGTGCCATTTTATTTCCTTGAGACAAACAAGTAACAAAATCGATTAGTCTCTTAATAATTGGAGATGAAAAGGAAAATGGGTCCCACTGGGCGTGCCAAATATTATGTTGAGTTAAAAATTGTACAAAGTGTAAAATGTCACCCAACGTAATTTCACTCGTATTTATTAACAGAATAGAGTTTTAATTATTTCAGGTTCGACTCATTCAAGACAGATTGTGTCTCTTAATTACAATCTCTTGTTACAAGAGAACACCTTTTGATTCCATTTATAAAGAAACCAATGTGTGTTTGTTAGTTTTTGTGGCTGCACCGGAATTTTAGAATGGGTTGCCTATGTACCCGGGAATGGATCAAGCCACTCGTAGTTCAAGAGTTCAATGAGTGAATGATCCATTGAAAGGCTTGGATTTTTGGAATAGGAATAGTGTTTAGGATGCAGTTGGAACTAGATTATTTGATTCCAGATTGCCTACATACCCTTGCGGGATCAAACCACATGTAGTTCCAATATTTGGGATTTAAATGGGTACATGACCCATTTATTTTTGGATTTGTGTTTGAGATATTTGTGAGGGTTTAGAGCCATTGAATTTTCTTTTGGGTGATTTGGGAATGATTTGATTTTTTTGGTGTTTGGGTGAATTTGACTGGTGGAGTCAGGGATCCGATTTGAATTTGTGGTTGGATCTAGTGGGTCGCTAGATTGCCTACATACCCTGTGCAGGGATCAAACCATTGTAGTTTTGAATTTTGGGAATTTGAATATTTGTCCCTTTCTTGGTTTTATACCAAAAGAAATTTCATTCCGGGTTTCAAAGCATTCTTTACGAAATCAATATTCAGATGTTTTTGGACACCTGCAGAGTCAAGTAAACTTCGAGTCACACTTTTAAATTTTCGTCTGGAACCCGAAAGCAGCCTTCGAATGTTTTAGGCCGCAAATTGCTATGGGCACCCAACAGCTAAACATTTTGCTCTTTTGTTTCTCTGACTTCTTTACTTGTTTCTTTCCTTTTCCAAGTCCAGGCGAACTGGAGGCAATGTGAAAAATAGAACAAGGCCGCTCTTGCAGGTGCGATCACACTTGGCCTTGGATTTGGATGAGCCCAGGGCCGGCCCTGGGTATAGGCCCAGCAGGCCTATGCCTGTAGCCCCCAAATTTCATGGGCCCCTGAAATTAAACCAAGGTTTATATATATTTATATATGTAAAAAAAAAAAAAAGTAATATATGCCCATATCGATGTCTTGTCGTTTTATACTTCTTCTCTTGTTCTTACCTCACCTCCATAATCCCAAATTCTCAATTCTCAAATCTCAAAACCTAGCAGCTAATTCATCATCATATCATTGATTCATCGTCGCCAATAATCATCATCATCAACAATCATTCTTTTGTTTTCTTGTTCTTTGTAATGTTTTATTAATTTTTCTGAATTTTTGGCAAATTTGAGAGTTGGGAAGAAGGAAATAACAGTTGATTTTAACCTTTTGATACTAATTAACACAACAATTTCGTTAGGCCAGCCTTTAAGTATTCTTTGCAAATTCAAATTTTTTCAATGAATCAATGATTAAGATTTTAGGGTATGTTTTCTTTATTTTTCTTCTTATTCGATTCGTCTGAACTCTGAACTAATAGTGATTATAACTAATTATGAATTAAGTGCTTCTTTGTTATTTGTAAATGGAATAATGGTAGACTGGTACTAGTGCCATAGTGGTATCAGGATGCAAGCTAGATTTTTTTTTTGATACATAAACCACATAGCTGTACTCTATTATGCATAGATGCGAAAAGAATCCAAGTGCAGAAGATGGAAAGTTTTGTTGCCTTTGCTACCTTTTGCTCCTGAAATACTGACAATATATATTCAAAAAGTAAAACCAAGACATGAAGAGTCGATCAAACTGACAAACTTTTATAAAAGTAGAGGAATCTGAGTGGTGGAGTTGGTTTAATGGATTATGAAGGCAGTGTATTAGTGAGGACTTTAGTAGTTTAGTTGCAAGTGACTGTACTACTAAATTGTATTCTTATAGAAACCTGTAAGCCTATTAAAAAGCTGTAAACTTAGTAACTTAATTTTAAAGAGGGAAAAAAATTGTGAATATATTTGAAGGTGGGGAGCCCCTTTTTTTTTTTTTTTTTTTTTTTCGCCTAGAGCCCCTAAAAACTCAGGGCCGGCCCTGGATGAGCCTAAACTTCTCAAAGCAATTAGGAGATTTCATTGCCTGGAGCCTCGACTTGGGAATAGGAAGAATTCAATTCTGAAACTTTACTTTTGGTTCTCTTCTCTTTATCAGTCACTTTGCTTCTGAAATTGCTTCCTAGTGTTGAACTTTGGTTGAAGCGAATTCGAACAAGCTAGTGTGTAGTGGCTGTATTTTTAAGCTAGTAACATGTGTTTATGAGCTCAATCTGAAGATGAGTAGTCTTTTGGATCCATGCTTTCACCGGCAATAATTAATTCAACTTCATTTGCTTGCAGGTGCGACTGGGAGAGACCCACATATGATCATGTTTTGTCTCTACACATCCTGACTTCGACATTTGATCTTGCTCAATCTTGTATTAAATTAATCATGTTTAAAACAAAGCTCTAGGACAACAATTAAACAAGCCTTAATTGTTTTGACTTATGCCTAGGTAATTAAGGCCTCCTTATTTTTGGTCTGCAACACAACCACCCCAAAACCAAAAGTTGATCATGCTTTTTATGTTTTGGTTTTGTTTTGGTTTTGGCTATTTACGTGGCTCTCCAAGAGGTGACCTTGTCAAACTAGACCACATTTTTTTTTTATATGCCACGAACTGCATGCATGCCTGCAACTCTTTTGTTCATTTGTTTTGTCTTGGCTTTCTTGCCTTTTATTCTGAGAGAGGCACTCATTGAGCTTGCCTCAAGTTTGGGAGAGAAGCAAAGCTTGTGAGATTAGTGCATGGCCTTTAGTATTTCTTTGAAGCCGTTTAGCACCTCCGTCAACCCCATCAATTTCGTATTTGCTTTGTTGTTGTTAAGAGCAAGCATGGTGAAGCACGCAGCTACAATATGGCTTTCAAAGACGCTTCTCCGGTCTAGTCATTGGAGGCGTTGCTCTAGCATGGATCATCGGGACGCTGCCCGGCATGGTCATTGGGACGCTGCCGGGCATGGTTGATCGGGATGTTGCCAGACATGTTTCATCAGGACACTGCCCGACATGTTTCATCTTATGCAGCATCGTTGAGAAACCTGTGAACACAAAGAAAGTGGAGATCATAGAAGGGAGGGAGTCTCAACCTTTGTGGTGAACTTCACGCTGTTGGATTTGCTTGCCTGCAGCAGAGCCTCGGCTATGTTCTCCTCTTTTCTCTGTCCTCCGCATCAATATTGCTAGCTTTATATAGTGGACTAATGGAGAGATTAACGTGAATGTTGTTGACTCCCACATGAGATGAAATAGCTAGAGTCTCATTTATTCAAGGCTCTTCGAGAATTTTTTTTTTTTGGAGAAGAAACGACAATTTTATTGAAGTGAAGAGATTAAGTACATTCTCTAGAAATAATCTCCTCTATAAAGGGAGGTGTAGAAGTAAAAACAACATTGCATGGCCTATTACATAACGCCCAACGAGCAAGAGAATGAGCAGCAGTATTCCCTTCTCGATACAAGTGTGAGAAAGTACTTCCAGGCAGCTGAGAAAAGAGAGCCAAAACATCCTCATAAACAACCCGCAGCTGAATAGAAGAATCTTGGATAAAATGCATAGCTTGTACTAACAATAAGCAGTCTGACTCTAGACGAACTGGACCCATACCCTGGTCAAGAACCAGCCTGCAAGCTACTCGACCAACGAGTGCCTCCACTTGAGCAGGAGAAAAAACCTGATCAAAACTAATGGCCATCCCACAAATAAAAGAACCATTTGAATCACGTACCACAATTCCTGCACCACTAGAATGAGAGTGCACATCAAAAGCTCCATCCATGCAAACACTAAACCAACCAACAGGAGGCTTCGTCCAGGCATGCTGATTGCGTGGGACCTTGGGGGGTGAAATATTTGCGTGAAGATAATTGGCATGCCAAACTTGAGCACTAAGGAGGAGAGATCGAGGCTCATAATTTCTATTCTCCCACACTTTATCATTCCTTGCTTTCCACAAAAACCACAGTTTCACCAAAAGACGGCAAAACGATGATTGAGGTAATTTCTCCATACAATAATTCAACCATTCCTTAAGAGAAACTGAGGGAGAGAAACCGAACATACCAGACAAGTGATGAGTCATCTGCTTTGCAATAAGACAATAACGAAAAATATGAAGAGGGGTTTCTTCCTCGTTTTCATATAAAGGGCAAAAAAGCTCCACTTCCATTTTCTTCTTAACCAGATTAGATCTAGTAGGGAGAAAATCTTGACAAGCTTTCCATAAACAAAGTTTCACTTTACCCAGCACCTTGCACTTCCAAAACTTCTTCCAAAAAGTATCAATAAGTTGATGAGGAGAGGAGCTAGAAGTAGCCATGACTGGGAGGATCAAACTGTCTCTAGCCACAACATAAGCACTACTCACTGAAAAAACTCCCTTACTATCATAATGCCAAATCAGTTTGTCCTCAAGACATCTAGAACTCAGAGGAATTGAGCTAATAACCTCCACATCCTCACTAGGGAATAAACTCTCCAATAAAGGGACATTCCAACAACCATTAGCCACATCAATGAGCTGGTGAACATACCTCAAAGTAGTAGGGCTCCTAAGTGGTAGCAAGGGCCGAAAACCATGAGGCCTAGGCAGCCACCTGTCCTCCCAAATAGCAATTGTAGCACCATTTCCAACTTGCCATCTTGAGCCTAGTTCAACCACTTGCCTTGTAGCTAAAATGCTTCTCCAAGAATAAGAAGGAGCTCCCCCCAAAGAAGCCTCCCAATAAGTTTTGGAATGAAAATACCGTGCCTTGTAGAGCCTTCCTACAAGTGAGCTTGGATTTTCTATAATTCTCCAAGCTTGTTTGGCCAACATGGCTAGATTAAAAGCATAAAGATTACGAAAACCCAACCCTCCTCGGCCCTTTGGGGCACACATATTATTCCAAGAGCTCCAATGAATTTTTCTCCCATTCGTGAGTCACCCCACCAAAAATTGGTGCACATTTGCTGCAGCTCCTTACAGAAAGTTTGAGGTAATAAAAAGCAACTCATAGCATAGTTTGGAAGAGATTGAGCCACCACTTTCAGCAATAACTCCTTTCCTGCACCACTTAAAAATTTTCCTTTCCACCCCGCTAGCCTCTTCCTCAATCTATCCTTCAAATATGAGAAAGTATCCTTCTTAGAGGGCCCCACAAGCGTAGGCAACCCAATATTTTTCATGGTACAGCACCAAATCAACACCCAATAACTCCGCTAAATCCTGCTACCCTTCTAGCGATAAATTACGACTAAAACAAACACTACTCTTCCCAAAATTAATCAACTGACCTGAAGCAGTAGCATACATTTCAAGAACTTCCTTGATCTGAATACAACTGGCAGAAGTAGCCTCTGCAAAGAGAAAACTATCATTTGCAAACAAGAGATGATGAAGAACCGGGGCCCTTCTACATATCTTAATCCCCACTAGAGAACCATTATTGTGCATCCTTTGAATGAGTGAGGAAAACCCTTCAGTACATAAAAGGAACATATAAGGAGAAAGAGGGTCTCCTTGCCTGAGACCTCTTGTTGGAGTTATGTAGCCTCTCGGATCACCATTGATAAGAAAAGAATACCGAACAGAAGTCACACACTCCATCACAACCTGAACCCACTGGCATGGAAAGCCCAACCGTAATAAATAGCTCTCAAGTAAGGCCATTCCATCCTGTCATAGGCCTTACTTATGTCAAGCTTTAGAGCAAAGTGACCTCCACCTCCATCTCTCTTTTTTCATAGGTAGTGAGCCACTTCATTAGCAACCAGAGTGTTATCTATTACCAACCGACCGGGAACAAAAGCACTTTGATATGGGGAAATTATCTGATCAAGAATAGGCTTCAAACGATTTGCAAGCACCTTTGCACAAATCTTGTAAACCACATTGCAAAGGGCGATTGGACAAAGATGGGACATTTCAGTAGGATTTTTCACTTTTGGAATCAAACAAATATGAGTGAAATTAACCTTTTTCAACAAATTACCAGTAGATAAAAATTCACGCTCAACAGTCACAATATCATCACCTACAATATGCCAATATTTTTGATAAAACAGAGGAGGCATACCATCTGGACCTAGAGACTTTGTAGGATACATCTGAAACAATGCTTGTTTAATCTCATCCGCAGAGTATTCAAGTAATAAGGTGGCACCCAAGTCTAGCGTTATTACCGGTACCACAGAAGAAAGAACCGGCTCCATTTGCACATCAAAAACATTTGTAGATCGAAACAGTGAATTATTCCAAAACAATTGTTTCGATACCTCCAGGAGTATCTTGCCAAACTCCAGTTGAATCAAATAAGCCCTTTAAGTAATTTTGCTGCTTTCTGTTAGATGCTTTTTGATGAAAGAAACACGTGTTCCTATCACCATCCTTCAACCAAGTAGTTTTCGACCTTTGCTTCCAAAAAGTGTCCTCCAGCTCCAGCAAAGTATCCAATCTCTCTTGTAGCAATCGTCTTTCGGGAAGGTCAGGCACTGCAAAGGGAAAGGACAAAAATTGTTCCAGCTGCTTACCAATATAGGCCATCTCCTCGTGCCGGGCACCAAAAACCTGCCTCTTCCAATTGAGTAAACCCAACCTTGTGCTATAAAGTTTTCCCTGCAACAGAAACTGCTCGAAACCCTCCCTATCCGTCTGCCACTTCTCCCAGATCACTTCTTCACAAGAATCATCCTTCGTCCACATCTCTTCAAACCAAAATCTGGTTCTGCATGATGGAAACTGAATTGGAGCCTGAATATGTGCTTTAACAAGAATCGGGACATGATCAGAACAAGAGGGCGGAAGGTGGAGCACCCTACTCAGTCCATACACTTCACACCAACCCTGCGTGGCAACTGCACGGTGTAATCCTCATTGAGTCTCTGAATTATGCCATGTGAATAGACTACCCTCAAACCCTAAATCTGTAAGAGTACAGTCATCCAATACTGTTTGGAACACATCCATTTGCCTTGAGGGACGAAGACCTCCTCCTGATTTCTCCCTCGAGCTGATGATTTCATTTAGATCACCAACCACCAACCAGTTAGGAGAACCTGGCATGAAGGCAAGCAGACGCAACAAATCCCAGGATGCAGAGCGGAGATGAGCTTCTGGATGCCCATAAAAACCTGTGACTCGCCATCTCCCTCCTTCAGATTCCGGCAGCACAACATCTACATCAATGTTATGCGGTGAGTGCGACCGGAGATGAAGATCAATTTTATCCACCCACAATAGCATCAAACCTCCTCCACCTTTATCAGAACACTCTTGCATTATGCCATGATGGAAACCCAAATCGTTGCGGAACCGTTCGAATGGTTGCTTGTCTCTACACTTTGTCTCGATCAAGAACACAATACTAGGACGTCTCTGCTGAATAATCACGCCAAAGCCATGAATTTCTTAGGGTCTTTGGTACCCCTAATATTCCATGATAGAATCTCCATTCCCAAACCAGTAAATTGAGCGAGGAACACTGATCGAACTCCTCTAACCCCATCTGGATTAAAACAGAACCAAAAACTGTGCAAACGCCGGCAACGTTGATACAAGCGCGCCGTACAACAGCGACCAAGAGAAAAACCTCGCTAGGAGGATTGGGTGCTCGGAGAGCTTGCGCCGCAGAGTTAGAACAGCGACTGCCGGAGACCCGGTGCCGCACAATGCAACGGGCGGATGCCCGATATAGGTTTTCTGTGAAGACCCTAACTAGGGTTTGCCAGACTAGGGTTTTCTAGTTTTGAAACTTCAGTAAAGGCTCTTCAAGATTATTTGTCCTTATCTTTGATTGAGGCGCTCTCTCCTGCCACTCTTATTCTTTCTTCCTTTTTTTATTTTTATTTTTTATTTTATCATTATTTGGCTGGAACTTTATCTTGTATAATAAAGAAAGCTACCAGCAAAGTGTAGCATGGCATTATGGAATTTTGCTCCTCTTTGGCCTTATGTGTTCTTTATTTAATATTATTATGATTATTATTTTTTTATTTTTTATATCTCAACAGAGACCCGACTCGGTTTTTCCGGCGCCGTCCTGCGTCGGACCCGGCCTAGGCCCCTAGTAGCGGCTTCCCCCTGAGAGCACCATAGATGGAGATTGCATGGCGGCAGTAGTGGCTCCGTCGGACCCGATTGGATTTCTTCTATCCCAGCAACGGCTGAGCTCCAAACCAGGTATTTTGTGATGCCCTCCTCCTCTAGATCACATCCATGACAACGTTGAAGCAGGATTCGTAGCGTGGTGGCCGAAATCACTATTTGAGGATAAACGGTCCATATTTGTTGCGCTTGTTCTGGCTTGATCTGGGCAGATTCGGCCATAGTTCCAAGTATGAAAGTTGTTCCTCTCTTCATTGTGCACATTTTGGACTGTTGGATTGTGGTGGTTTTAAAGTTGATCCGACGGCGCTGTGCCGCAATTGCCGGCTGCCGTTTGGCTGCGTTCCTGCCATGTCAAGGGCAGTTTCTGATTTTATAAATATTCGACTCCTCAATACGATCATTTTGATATATAATACACAATTTTCAGAGTTAGTTTGAATTTATTAGGGTTTTTACTTTTTTCGATTGTCTCTGTTTTCGATTCGTGAGGATTTGGCTGTTGGATCGAATTGCAGTTTTGTTATATTAACCATAGAAGTGTTCCAGAGACTTTGGATGGTCTTTGAGGAGGTTTCGCCTAGATTGGAGTTACTTTCAGATTTTTGATTCATTTGGGAGTTTAGGAAATTAATTACTTTAGTGTTTCATGTACTAAATCGAAGTCATATTTTATTAGGTGTTTGACGAAGTTGTTAGACGGATTGTTAAGCTTGTGTATCTTGTATGGTGTATGAAGACGTAGCAGGATTTAGAGGTGAGTAAATCTCACGTGGGTCATTTACGAACGAATTTACTTATTGTTCAGAATTAATTAATAATTGTAAATCATTTTTGGAAATGAATATTTGTTTTAAATGATATAAACTCGATCGACTACGATTTATAGGATTGCGGTTTATAGGTATAGAAAATGGATTTTTTAGTATAAAAATGAGTTTCTCGATTTTCGTGATGTGTAAACTATAGTTGGTATTAGTGGTCAACCCTGAGTGGATGACTACGTATATATATGAAGTTATCTCATCAAACATGCATCTCCAAAACTCTGTAATTCCTTCTAGATTACGCAAGTTACTTTGAGCATTCTTTGCAATATGCCATGTACATAAACTATGTGGGCAATTTGGAAACACTACTTCAATAGCTTTCCGCATTGCTTCATTCCCATCAGTTAGCACAGCAATAGGTTTTTTTTTTTCCATAGACTCTGAAAACATTTGCAAAGCCCATGTATATGTCTCAACCGTTTCATCGACTAGTAATGCAAAACTAAATATTGTAGTCGATAAATGATAGTTTGAACCAGCAAATAATACTACGGCTTGTCAAAGTGATTGCTCTGGTATGTGCTATCAAATACCAACACATCTCCAAAACAAGAATAATCAAGTAATGAAGTTGAGGCCCCATTTGGGATTGTTTTGCTTTAAAAAAAAATCAGCTTTTGTTCAAAATTTTAGGTTTTATTGTGTTTGGTAAATAAATAAAAAGCAACTTTAATTGAAAGTTATAGGTCACTGGCAGCAGATTTTAGAAGCAGCCCAGAGGTTGCTTTTAGAAGCTGCTGTGGATAAAAACATTATCTACAGTTGTTTCATGTACTGACAGCACTTTTAAAAATATTATTTACCAAACACGAAACTGTTTTAATTCACAGCTGATTATTTTCACAATACAGTAGCAGTAGTTTTTTTTTTAAAAGTCACAGCAATCCCAAATTAGCCCTGAGTCTCTCCATAATAAGTTAGCTAACCTGTTACTCTCATCTGTGCTATACTTGCAAAATAACTTCTTGTCTGTGGCTGCTTTTCTGTCCAAGTACGAAAGTGCAGCTTTTACATCCCCTTCGAGTAGAGTTTCTCGACGACTTGTATCCAACTTATTGTATAAATCTTTCATTAAAAAACTGACTTTCGTAAGGCCTCCAGCTCTATCAGCCATGTATTGATATGTATGATAAATCTTAATGGATATTCTCCTCATAGATTTAGCTAATGCTAAATGAGAATCTGGTACAGATCGGTGTGACTTGAGAAGATGTGACTTGTGTGGCTGTGCAAGATCATGGGAATGGTTTGTTTTTAAACCAACTAAGACATACGAGTTCTTCTTCTTAAAATATCTTACCTTGAACAAACATGGACAATTACACCTTGTCAATTTTTTTGGCATATAGACCTTGTTAATGTTGTTCATATATTCCTCTCTTCTTTTCCCTTTTGCAGAGCAAACCGGCCAATTGACGGATTGTGCCCCTCCCGGTCGTTGCACTTACATACTTGTTATCCTTCCTAACATCAAACCCCATTGCCTTGGCATAAGCAAAACAAAAGATCTCTGCTTCCTCAACAGATTTAAACTCCTTGCCTAGAACATCATCCACGGACAATTTATCAAACCTAATACCATTATGTTGAGGATAATTCATGTCACTTCCACTCTCCATATTTTGGACTTGCAAATTAGCAATGGAAATTTGAACTTCTTATGATGTGTCTACACATAACATTTGATAGCACAAGATAAGATTACTTTATTACCATAACATTTCAATCTTCAAGTGAATCTCATGCCTTGTGCAAAAAAAAAAAAAAAAAAACAAAAAAAAAAAAAAAAACAAAAAATAGAAACGGAAATGGAACCCTATCCATGTGTTTAGCTGAACTCAATTGCACCATTTTAGACCAAAATGTGATACAAGAGAACTATGCAATCGATCAAACAATTTGATACATATAAAGGGAATAAAGAAATGAAAATTAGTGCAGCTTCCACGTAAAGTATAACATGATAGCACTGGAAACAAATTGAAAAGAAAAGCTCATAACTTTGCTTAGTATAGATGAAAGAAATTAGAAAAAAATTCGTGGAGTTTTCTGATGAAATAAATTAGTACAGGTAAGAGATTTCGGACCATAGGGCTTGATTTGCACTGGTACTTAATTACTATATATAAAGTTTAGAAATAAACAACATGAAGCAACTAAGCAGAAGTCACATTAGGGCTTGATTTATTCATTGTACACATAATAACATACACTGATATACTGATTAATTGATTAATCAGATTTATTATACATATGATATATCCAAGCAGGATATATTATTTATTTTACGCATAATATCATACACTGATACGGTACTAATCAATAGATTGATCAGATTTATTATACATATGATATATCCAAGCTGGATCAATTAACTAAACAAAGCGGGAGAGTTCATATCGAAAGTTACAACTCCCACTTGCTACGCGCCCGCCTCGTTTCGCATCAGAATCTTTCGGTAGTTCACTCATTGCAACATCAAGACACTTCTTACAATCCAGGCGAGATAGGTCCCTTGTGCACTGAACTAAACCATACAACTTTTTCGATTTATCGAGCTGTAGCTCACCAGTACTATAAAGCTTTCGGTTAGAAGAAGCTTTATCAGACAACCCACTCAACAATTTCTTAACATTCTTATTGAATAGTCTGGGATTGCTTACGGTCTGGGTGTTCCACAGATGGAACTTGTTTGTGGTATCAATTTGCCCAAAGAAGTTGCCATTTGAGTATTTCAGCATGCAATGGTCGTACCATATTATGGCTCCTTTTTCATGAGGGCAGCGTGCACGAAGCTCTTTGCTTGCTTCAATGATACAAGTCTTACACTTTGGACTTGAGATATCGCCTCGGCATAGCGCTAGTCCGTTTACTTTGTTCGGACCTTGACCAGTTGAAGCAACCCCGAATCCAGTTGGAGGGACTTTGGTGGATAAATGATTGAGCATCGTGTCCAAGTTAGCATGGTATGGACTCCTACCAGGGTAGTTTGCCTCGCTGAAACAGATATGATAAAGTGGGGAAGCACCAGAGGCTGCATGGTGCAAAAGACAGAAAAGCAAGAAAGACAGAGGGATTGATTTGGAGAACATGTTGGCTTAACCTCAAGGATTGTTTTGTAGGATGTGTGCATTTCTCTATCCAATAGCACCCTCTATATATAGGATTCGAAAAGTCAATTCTGCATTGGGAGCTAGGCTAAGCTACAGTATTTTACTTTGCTGGCTTTTGACTGGAAACCAGTGGTTATCTATTTCAATAAACATCAAAAAAGTCAAAAGTATTATATTTTGTAGAACATTGAAGTCTGCACTCTGCAGTGGCTGTTAATCTCTGCTCATTGGAATTTGCACGTAAAATATTTCTCAAAATGATGCATGAATCAATGCAAGGTTGCGCTGAGGTTGATCTTTTAAGAAAGCGGCACATAGAAAGATGATGATACTAAAATTGAAAAATCTATGTAACGAGTTAATTACACTATAAATTAACAAAGTATAGTTTAATTTTATTGTCGAGGTGGTAAATTTGGTTCAACTAAACTGTAATTTTGTTTCAATTAGATGTAAATGAGTGTATGGTAAATTTCCAAATACTGTAGAAAATCCCTTAACATGATATAGAGTGAAGCTCTACCGTACTTACTGCGAAAGCAATTCATCATAATGGTTAGGTTATCTACAATGTACTCTACCTATTTGTTCAACCCTTATCAGCATGATTCTTGAGATCACAGTTTTGTGATTAGAGAATAAAATCATAACCTAGGACAAGGATCTTGATCCGGTAATATATAATTAATTAAGTAACATTCTCAAACCATCAAACATAGGACAAGGATCTTGATCCCGGCCACTTAACACTTTCTAGCTTGTTATTGGTTCAATTTTAATCTCTGGTCCAGCGCAAATCTCAGACATACTTTAGTTTGACTTTTTTTTTTTTAGTAATCCCTAAAGGGTAAGGGAGAATCCCTTGAATTTGTGTAAACTCCAGTTAATTAAGGTTGAATTGTTTTTATTTTTGGTCAAGCAGTGGACAAACTACAGTACTGTACCTAGTTTTGCTTTAGTATGGGGCTAACGGCTGGCCTCAATAAAAAGAATTGAAATGAAAATGATGAATCTAAACATTCAGCAAAAGAAGGAGAATTATCTAAAGAAGTTTCATAGGAAAATCCCTCAAATCATCAATGGTTGTCATCTAAATTGATGACTTTTTATTTCATTAGAAACTTGAAAGGTGTGGCACTGAGAGAAGTTGCGCTTTTAGGAAATTCATGAAGATTAGAAAACACTCAATCCTTGGAACTTAATTTTGTTAGAAGATACATGATTCACACAACCTCGATCTCGACTGTGCTGATAGAAAATGGATTTTTAAGTATAAAAATGAGTTTCTCGATTTTTGTGATGTGTGAACTATAATTGGTATTAGTGGTCAACTATGAGTGGATGACTACGTGTGTTCATATATATATATATATATATATATATATATTTTTATGTGAAATTTATATATAAGGATGGTGTGGCATTGGATGAAATAACAATGGTGATTGTATTGGATTATTATTTTGAGCACATATTTTATACAGAAATACAATATATCATGTGATTGATTGAGGAGATTGTGTTAAAGAGTATTTGAGTTGGAATTGGTTTTGTATTGTAAAATCGAGTATTGTAAAGAGTACAATTTTGCTATGGTGTTCATTGATGGTATATGTGACGTCATTTCGGGGGAAAACAGTATATTTTGAGAACGTTGATTTATGTTGTTTTGAAGGGATTTAGAGTTGTGGTATAACATTATTGGGTCAAGTGGGTTCTTTTTAAATGTTTTGATCTAAGGGCATGTCGGCCTAAGGATCGGGGGGTGCAGGATATAACTCTAGTGCAGTATGTCGTAAGCTTGAACCTTGGCCGATGTGATAGGCTATGATTCAATTAGAGTTCTAGTATGTCTGCCATTGTATTTCATGGGAGTAACACAGGGGTTACATGAGGCCTTTGAATACTCGTTTTTAAAGAGAGTTCGTGTAGGTTCTTTCTTTTATCGTCCATTGAGGGACTTTGATTTCATATTATGGGTGAGTTGAAATAATATGATTTTTATCACTTTAGTGATGTATATTACCTTAAGGGGTAACGGTGTCTGTTAGATGTCTTAAGAACAATACATTGTATTAAGTTGGACATAAACATATATATGTTACTGGTATGGAATTCAATTAACAAATTGAGGTTGCAGACTTAATTAAATCATGTTAGTCTACCTCATTAATCTGTTTTGATTTCAAATTCAAATGAGTACAGTTATTAGGATAAATTTGATTAGGACAAGTTTGAAATTGCAGTTGAAATGGCATGACAATTTCTTGATGGAAGAAACTGCCATGCATGGTTAAACTCTATATAATCAGGTTTTGGTCCCTGCTGATACACGTCCCTGTTATCATTCATAAAATAGTCCCATCTACTTGTTGAGAATCATAAAGGTGTAATCAGGAGAAGATCAAAATGAATGAATCAAGTTCTTCAAGTAAGTATACAGTTCTTCTAGTTTCAATACTTTCTGGAAATCTGGGATTGATGATACTGTATGTATCCTTGCTCTATTTGCAGAGAAATGTCTATTTTCATGTATTCATTATGAATGTAGATTTGTGTTTATTTAATGTATAGTTCTAACAATTGGTATCAGAGCTCGTCTATATTCATGTGAATTACATGTTCTGTGTGTTTTTCAATTTGAATTCTGGGATCACACAATAATCTCCATATAGTTTCAATATATATTGTTTAAATTTGAATGCATACATATAGATATAAATCTGAATGTTATGATATAGATTATTAGTATGAATTCATCATTTTACATTAAAATAATTGCTTCAACTAGTTGATATAAGTATGTATATCACATGTTCTGTGATTTTGATACCGTTGGAAATCTCTTTGAGCTAAATCTAAGTGAGAAGAAATCTCATTGAGGAAGATTCAAGTGAGGTAAAATATCCTCTAGACAGATCTTGGAGAGGTAATATCCCCTTGAGATGGATCCGGGTGAGGAGGAAAATCTTAGACAGATCCCTTTGAGACAGGTCCAATCCTCCTCAATGGAAAAAAAAAAAAATCTCCATAATTGGGAAGATCATAAGGACATGAATAAACCTGACAGAATAAGTTTCATTTACTTCATGCTATCAAAGTAGCCTAGTAGACAAGAAACTATCTACCTATTCTGTCTACTTCATACAAGATCACATCATAAAACTTAAAATCAAATTGATGTTAATTTCCAAAGAAACATGCATCAAGCATTTGGTTTATGATTGTGTATATGAAGAACTATGAACATTTAGATATCATTAGAGATGAGTACACCACAAAGGTTGTCAGAATCTTGAAAGTGATTGAGTTTCATTTTTTCTGTTTATATGATTTGGCATGGATGGATTTTCAAAACATGAACTTTCATTTCATTTTGGGACTCGAAAATATTTTGGTATTTGGCAAACTGGAATGTTTACTAAATTTTATTGATATGCAGCCATGAGGAGGAAATGGAAATCGGACATTGAGCTCAACTTGGGAATACTTGACTATGATCATGTGCTCAAGGAGGATCCACCTGAGGGATTGACACCAACTGCAAGCAGGCAGGCCAAAGAGAAGTTTGAAAAATGGCACAAACAAAACAAAGTGGCTTTGATCGTGATCAAGAAGAGCATACCTGATAATGTGAGAGGAGGCATTCTAGATTCTGAGTATGCCAAGGAGTTCTTCAACTCCATTGCTGAGAAGTTTAAAATCTCAGATAAGGCTGAGATAAATAATCTCATGAAATCACTCATGAGAATGGAGTTTAATGGGAAAGGCAGTGTTAGAGGATTCATCATGAGATGTTCTACTGTTGCTGAAAAACTAAGGGGGCTGAATATGCCTATGGAAGATTCATTTATGGTTTACATGCTGCTAAACAAACTACTAGAAGAGTATGATAATCTGAAATCACTCTACAAGACTCAAAAAGAGCAGTGGACTGTGAATGAATTGATCTCACTCTGTGTTGAAGTCGAAGATGAAGTCAAGAAGAAAGGCAAAGAGATTTCAGTGAATTTAGTCACCAAATGCACCACAAGAAAAGTTTTGGAAACAATTGCAACAAAGGCAGCACCTCAAAACTTACAGTTAAGACTGACAACAATAAGGGTAAGTCTTCTAAGCCTGCTATAGTGATGAAATGTTTCTTTTGCAAGAAACTAGGGCATTTTGAGAAAGATTGTGAGGGTTTCAAGGCTTGGCTAACTAAGAAAGGTAATTTTCTGTCAAAATCAGTCTTTAATTTGGAAACAAATGATTTTCTACATGATAATTCATGGTGGTTTGACACTGGCTCACCAATTCATATTGTCAATTCATTGCAGGGATTATCAAGAATAACAATCTCAAACAGGAATGAGACAAAGGTGTGCACTACAAGTGGCCAAAAAGTAGCTGGAAAAGCTGTAGGAATTGTCAAGCTTATGTTTAAGAACAATTATGTACTAGAATTGAACAATGTTTATTGTATCCTTAGTATAAGTAGGAATCTTATTTCTGGTTCTCAGTTTGTGTCAAACAATGGTTTCAAGTTCTCTAGTGATAATAAAGTTATGCTATTCTATCATGATTCAGTATGTTTTGACCAAGCTAAAATCATAGAAGGTTACTGGTTTGTGGATTGTGTTAATGCATCTGTTTCAAATCAAAATCAGGAAATTTTCATGTTGAACAAAAGTCCTGCTATCAAAAGAAAATTTGATCATAATTCTTCATCTTATTTATGGCATAAAAGACTTGGCCACATTTCTAAGGAAAGAATGAAGAATCTTATTAAACAAGGAATTTTAGCACCTTTGAACTTTGAAGATTTTGAAACCTGCATTGATTGTTTGATGGGAAAAATGACTAACTCTAGAAGGACATGTTCAAAAAGATGTGGAAATTTGCTTGACTTAGTGCATACTGATGTTTGTGGCCCTTTTCCAGAAAATACCATATGTGGGAATTGTTATTTCATTACCTTCATTGATGATTTTTCAAGATATTACTATATTTATTTAATTTCTGAAAATCACAAGCCTTGGATACCTTCAAAATCTTTAAAACTGAGGTTGAAAGACAAACTGGAAGACTTATAAAGGTTGTTAGATCTGATAAAGGAGGTGAGTATTTTAGAAAATATTCAAAAAAAGGCCAGCACAAAGGTCCGTTTGCATTGTATTTGCAAGAATGTGGCATCGTGGCACAATACACCACTCCATACACTCCACAACAAAATGGGGTTTCAGAAAAAAGAAACAGGACCTTGATCAACATGGTTAGGAATATGATTTTGAGATCAGGTTTACCGAAATTTTTGTGGGGAGAAGCATTGAAGACTGCCAACTACATTTGTAACAGAACTCCAAGCAAAGCAGTTTCTAAACACCTTTTGAGTTGTGGTATGGCTACAAACCATGCTTGAATCATTTCCATGTGTGGGGATGTAAGGCAAAAGCAAGAATGCATAGTATTGAAGCTGGGAAACTTGATTCTCAAACCTTGAGTTCTTATTTTATTGGTTACTGTGATAAGTCCAAAGGCTACAGATTTTATTGTCCAAGAAGAGGGACTAGGATTGTTGAATGTCACAGAGCTATTTTCTTTGATGAGTTGATTGATCAACAATAAAATGTAGATGATGACATGGATACAACAAGTTCAGTGCACAGCAAGTTTGAAGATTGGTTCATATATCCTACTTACTGTGATGATGTTGAGAGCAATAATACTCTTCAAGTAGAATTACTTCCACTGCAAGAAATGCAAAATGATCAAGCCAACATTGTTGGAGAAGTCCAAGGTGAAAATGCAGAAGTTGCCCAAGTGAATGAAGAACCTGGAAATGCAGAAGCTGAAATTGCATAATCAGCAGTTCTGAGAAGATCAGGGAGAGAGAGAAGATCAACAATCCCTGATGACTATCATGTTTATCAAGTTGATACAGAACCTGACATAGGAGTAGAAGATGATCCCACATCAGTTAAGCAGGCAATGTAGTCTGTAAATAGTGTCAAATGGAGAGAAGCCATGGAGGATGAATTGCAAAGCATGTCAAAGAATGAAGTATGGTCCTTGGTGGATAAAACTGATGCATGTATACCTATAGCCTGCAAATGGGTTTTCAAGACCAAAAGAGATGCAGATAGAAAAGTTGAAAGGTTTAAGGCTAGACTAGTTGCTAAAGGCTATAATCAGAAAGAGAGAGTTGACTACAATGAAACCTTCTCACCAGTTTCCACAAAAGATGCATTCAGAAAGCTTATGGCCTTGGTAGCACATTTTAACTTGGAGCTGCACCAAATGGATGTAAAGACAGCATTCTTGAATGGAGATTTGAGTGAGGAAATCTATATGTTGCAGCCAGAAGGTTTTGTGGAAGATGAAAACAAGATTTGCAAACTAAAAAAGTCAATATATGGACTCAAGCAAGCTTCAAGGCAGTGGTATCTGAAATTTGACAAGGTAATTGCTGATTTTGGTTTTCTGGAAAATAAGCTTAATGAATGTGTTTATATGAAGACCAGTGGGAGCAATTTTGTTTATCTGATATTGTATGTGGATGATATTCTGCTAGCCAGTAGCAATGTGTGTTTGTTGAAAGAGACAAAAACTTTTCTTTCAAAGTAGTTTGATATGAAAGACATGGGGGAGGCACACTATGTACTTGGAATTGAAATTACAAGGGACAGAAAGCAAGGTGCATTGGGACTGTCTCAAAAGAACTACATAGATAAAGTGTTCCAAATATTTGGGATGCATGATTGCAGGCAAGGAGAAGCACCTATATCTAAAGGAGACCGATTGCACAAAGGGCAATGTCCAAGTAACATTCTACAGAACAGGAGTATGGAAAATGTACCATATGCAAGCCTAGTTGGGAGTTTAATGTATACTCAGGTATGTACAAGACCTGACATATCCTTTCCTATAAACATGTTGTTAAGATACCAAGCAAATCCAGGATATGAGCATTGGTTTGCAGGTAAGAAGGTTTTAAGGTATTTAAAGAAAACCAGGGATCATATGCTGGTTTACAAGAAAATTGAAGATCAAGATTTTGAGATAAAAGCATATGCACATGCTTCATACAAGTCTGATATGGATGATTTAAAATCCGCTTCAGGCTATGTTTTTGTTTTGGCTGGAGGTGCAATTTCATGGAAGACTGCCAAGCAAAGTTTGACAACAACTTCAACATTCCAAGTAGAATAT
Organism: Rosa lucieae; assembly: GCA_024704745.1. Taxonomy (NCBI): domain Eukaryota; kingdom Viridiplantae; phylum Streptophyta; class Magnoliopsida; order Rosales; family Rosaceae; genus Rosa; species Rosa lucieae. The sequence continues at coordinate 14,597,559 of CM045492.1, read as the reverse complement.
ATAGCTATTTTTGAAGCAACTGGTCATGCACTGTGGTTAAGGAATTTTGTATCTCAATTGAAACTAGTGGAGTTTATTGAGAGACCTATGATCATCTATTGTTACAATGCATCTGCAGCGTTCTTCTCAAAGAACAATAAAAGATCGTCTGGATCTAAGAACATAGATGTGAAGTATTTTGCTGTTAGAGAAAGTGTGAGAGATGGTGAAATAGAAGTGGTCAAAATTGGAACAAAGGATCAACTAGCAGATCCTTTGACAAAGGCATTACCTGTGTCTGTTTTCATTGAGCAATTCAAAACTATGGGAGTTTTGGGAAGTTTGGATGCTGATGGGAACTGACCACACTGTACTTGATACCATGTGTTCTGGTTTTATTCATTGAGAGTGAGTAAAACATTGTAGTTCATTTACATTAATGTATTTAATGTATTATTTGCTGCAAAATAAAGTTGTACAATTATAGATGTTGTTAATGTAATGGCATATTTGCAGACAAATGTTTTAGTATGAAATTAATTCAGTCTTCAATGTATATTGAAATTTTGGTAGGACTATATATATATATATATATATATATATATGCTTAATTGCAGATGATTGCTCAAGTTTAAGCATATATTCACTACTGTACTTTGAGGTAATTCATGTAGTTTTTACTTGTTGCAGTGTGGCTTTGGAAAGCTGGTGATTTACTAATTCACTAAGACATTCTTTGGTTCATTATAGTGTAAGTATAACTGACAGAATTTTGAGAACACATTTGTGATGTGAATTGGATTCAAGTGCACACTCTAGGATGCTATGACATATATGTATATCTAAGTCTTAATCAATGTCTAGTTCAGTGGGAGATTGTTAGATGTCTTAAGAACAAGACATTGTATTAAGTTGGACATAGACATATATATGTTACTGGTATGGAATTCAATTATCAAATTGAGGTTGCAGACTTAATTAAATTATGTTAGTCCACCTCATTAATCTGTTTTGATTTCAAATTCAAATGAGTACAGTTATTAGGATAAATCTGATTAGGACAAGTTTGAAATTGCAGTTGAAATGGCATGACAGTTTCTTGATGGAAGAAACTGCCATGCATGGTTAAACTCTATAATCAGGTTTTGGTCCTTGCTGATACATGCCCCTTTTCTCATTCATAAAATAGTCCCATCTACTTGTAGAGAATCATAAAGGTATAATCAGGAGAAGATCAAAATGAGTGAATCAAGTTCTTCAAGTAAGCATGCAGTTCTTCTAGTTTTAATACTTTCTGGAAATATGGGATTGATGATACTGTATGTATCCTTGCTCTATTTGCACAGAAATGTCTATTTACATGTATTCATTATGAATGAAGATTTGTGTTTATTTAATGTATAGTTCTAACAATGTCGAGTTTTGAAAACGAGTCATGTTGTGAGATCATTTATTTGGAGTTAATGGGTGACCATAGACTTTAGTGTGAGTTGTTTGACTTCTTTATTTATTATCCTTTTCATTTAAATTGTTTGATTTTAAATGTAATCTCCTGAACAAAACTATATGCAGGGATTACTGTAGTTTTGGTTTGTATATTGTTGGTGATTTTCTGAACTAAATTTCTATGCAGAGATTACCAGTTTTCGTTAAGAATGTTTTGATTTGTCACGGTTGTGACATGTGTGTTCCTAAAGAGAAAAAGAAAAGGATTTTATTATAGAATTAATCATTGTATTGATTGTTGTCCTCGACGCCGAAAGACGTTTTTGTAGTTATTTAAGTTTACTCATACAAGCTTACAAAAGCATATCAGGTTTGTTGTTTCAATCGGGTGCACTATTCCATGTGCAGGTTAGAATCTCGAGTAACCGTTGTCGAAACTATAGTATAATTTCCGTAGCATGGACATAGAAGGGTTCTACTAGTTTTAATGTTCCGCTGTGTAGTGAGAGTGGTGGGTGTATTTATTTATTGAATTGTTGTTCAGTTTAATATGTAAATTCTCTGTAATGTAATATGTGACTCTAAAGAATGAGTTAGTATTGACATTGGTGATCTTGGTTTGTTCGGTTGCTTAGTTTTAATGACAAATATTTTAAGTGCTTTTACGTGATTGTTAAGTTTTCGCGTTTCGGGTTTGAATTTATTTATTCAGAATTTGGGGCGTGACAGCTTGGTATCAGAGCGTAAGGTACGTATTTGGTGGTAATCAGTACTACTCGAGTGATGACCTGTCTGCAGCAGATCCTCATCTTATACTCTTCGATACTAGTATAATCATTGGGTATGTCGTAGTTGGGGTTTGGTCAGGGTTTAAGTCCTTAGCAAGGTAGGGTTGCTATGTTGGTTCCTGTTGGAACAAGTATAGTTCCTTGAGTTGCAATCCTTGAGGAATGGGAACCTCTGGATTGAACTATGGTTGTCGGCAAGGACCGTTTTGTGGAAACAAAGTCTTTTTGTACAATTGAAGTTGTTTGGTTAGGGTCATGGAGTTTGACCTATGCTTGTACGTAATGTTGGAAGACTTATTTAATTGATAGTAGTTGTGCCTTCCTAAGTTAGGTTGGCAGATGTTCTTAGGTGGAAGGTACTGATCGGGGGATAGATATTTGGTTTAATAGAGAGGCATCTTAGAGCATTTGATTATGCGTATTTATATGTGTGTAATTATATCTAAAACACTATAAATAAGCAAATCCTCATGTCAATTAATATGTAATTAATCTATTTTTATTTATTGTGTAGAAAATAAGCGGAATTGCGGAAACGAGAGAAAATTGTGCGAGATTGGAGCAAATTGGGGTTTCCGACAGAAGGACGAATAGCCAACATTGGTTAACCATGGTCAACATGAGCGAGGAAGCTGAGTTCGATGATTCCATGGTGATGCATTTGGATATGTTTTATGATTGGAAGAAGAAGATAAGAAAAAAAAAATAAAGAAATCAACAAAAGAAAAAAAGTTTGACTAATTAATCATTGGTTTGGCTAATCAATCAAACCATTTGATTAATTAATCATGATCTGATGATCCATCACGTGCAGTCCTCATTTTGTTTGATTAGCTTGAGCCAATTAATGGCTAACACATGGCAGCCCATTATCCCATTCTTTCTCCTCTTCTGCACAGCCACATATCATTTGGTAATGATCATTTTCTCTTCAGAATATAAACTGACCACGACAATTACTCTCTTCAAGCTATCACACACCAGCCGCACCACACCAAAAACAGGGCAGCCCCTATGGGCTGCTCTTATTCTCTCTCTCCTCTCCTCTCCTCCTTCTCCTCCATTTTTCATAATAGTTTTAGTTTTCTTTTGGGTATTCATAGAATTTCTCACACAAGCTTCAAGGATTCATCAAAAGCTACAAGATTCAAGTTTTAGGTATTTGTGGGAGTTGTAATTCAAGGGAAGTCATATTAGCTCCCTAGCTAATTGTGGCTACCTTTGTGTTCTCCTACACTTCTATAATCTTTTCTCTTTGAATTTTGTATCTTTGATGTTCATATTTATGGGTTGTGAGTAATTTTCTTGTTGGGTTTTAGGGTTGTGTCCCTAACCCAAATTTTGTGTAAAAGATGTTTAATTTAATGTAATAATGTAATTTTCATATGATGGATGCTTATATCTATTTTTGTTGGTTTAAAATGCATGTCTAGGAGCCTAGTCAACTCTAGGGTGTGTATTTTGAGCATGTCTAGGATGGAATTAGGGGCTTGACTCCCTCTAATTCCTAAGCTAGAAACCTTCAATTTCGTATTCGAGGGGTTATAAGCATGGTGATTTACACCCGTTGCGTGATTGCGCGGGCGGGTCGCTTAGTAGTCTAATTCCTCGATCTCTACGCCTCTTGATATGAATTAGTGACCATTGAACCGGCTCTAATTCATGTCAAGTGAGTCCCTACGGCCCTTGAACCGGAGTAGGAATACCATGAAAGGGAATTTCGGTCCTTGAGCCTTGAACCGCCTTGGATACGACTACCGCCAAAATAGGAAATATGCATCTATATTAGATTAGCTTCCGACACATAGAATTTGGGTGAAGGAACCTCCCTAGCACCCAACATTCCCATTTATATTGTTTATACTTTTATTAATTTCTTTGTGTTTTTATTAATTGCTTTTCATTTCATTATATTTTGTTAATTTAAAATCCTCTATCCAAAATATTGAACTTCGACTCATTGTAAATAACCACCCGCTAGGTGCTTAGTTTTGATTAGGCTTTGGTGAGAACCAAAACCGAGCATTGCTAGGGCTTGGTGCCTTAGATTAACATTTTTATTTATTTTCTTTTTCTTTTCATTGTTTGCTAAGTGTCTTTATTTCAGATTACCCAAGAATTGTGGGTTAGCCACTAATCCCCGTGGTACGATAAACTTTGGGCATAATATTTCCCTATTTTCCCTATTTTCACCTACGTGCTCTACATCTTTTCTCTCTCTTTTAATTTTTTTTTTTCCTCTCCTTGTCCACTCACTGGCTGCCACGTGGCAGCCCTATCCCTTCTCACACTGCAGCCACCGAGACCTCACCCATAATTGAGGAATTATCCTCTCCTCCCTTTATCACGCCCAGACCGAATTTCCATTTCCTCTTCCTCTTTTCTTGTCCCACCGAAACCAACCCACCTCCAACACCTCTCACCACAATTCCTTCTCCATTTTTCCTTCCTCACCAAGATTTCCTCCTCACCAAGAATTTCTTCACCTTACCAAGATTTCCACCTCACCAAGATTTCCTCCTCACCAAGAATTTCTTCACCTCACCAAGATTTCCTCCTCACCAAGATTTTCTCCACCTCACCAAAATTACCCATCTTCTCTCCTTCTTTTCTATCACATCTCTACACCAAATCTCATCGATTTTATCAAGATTTGAAGGGGATTTAAAGGAGAACCACTCCAAACATCAAAGGCTTCATCACTATCAAGATTTAGACTTGGGTAAAAGTGGGAGGTTATAAATCAAGACTTGTCATTTTTGCTCTATAGCAATTGTGACTTATTCTTGTGACTTTCCACTTCTCTTCACCTTTTTCCTCTTAAATTGATGTATATTGAAATTGATGTTGTTTTGATTATGGGTAGTGAGTAGAAATTTTGTTGGGGGTTAGGGTTGTGTGCCCTAGCCCAAATTTTATGTAAAGGATGCCTATTTTAACGTCATGATGCAATTTAATTTGTTGGATGCTTATATCAATTTTTGTTTGGTTGAAATGCATGTCTAGGAGCCTAGTCAACTCTAGGGTATGTATTTTGAGCATGTCTAGGATGGAGTTAGAGGCTTGACCCCCTCTAATTCCTAAGATAGAACCCTCAATTTGGTATTGTAGGGGTTATAAGCATGGTGATTTACACCCGCCGCGTGATTGCGAGGGTGAATCGCTTAGTGGTCTAATTCTTGAGCTTTATGCCAATTAGAGCGACTTAGAGACCTTTGAACCGGTTCTAGCTCTCTCTAATTGAGTTTGTGTGACCCTTGAAACGGCGCATTAATACCGTAATTGAGAATATATGGTCCTTGAGCCTTGAACCGCCTAGGATACGACTACCGCCAAATGAAGAATTTTGCATCTACATTAGATTAGCTTCCGGTACATAGGATTTGGGTGAAGGAACCTCCCTAGCACCCAACACTCCCTTGTCTTGAATTTTTTCGCAAACTACTTTAGCATTTCATTTTTATTTTTAGCAATTTTCTTTTTTTGGTTCTTAAATTTAGTTTAAGTCTTCACAATTAAAAATCACAATTTCGGATACTTGTTGCTAGGATAATTTGTATTTGTGCTTAGTTGTCCGTAACTAAGTGGGGGTTCCCTATTCCCTTGGGTACGATACTTGGAGCTTAATTTATTTGCCCTAAACTTGATGACCGTGTTGTATTACGCGTGAGGCGCTAGTATAGGCACCGAATCATTCTATTTAGCATACTGTTATTTGATTAAAGTGGCTTTAAGGTGTCTATACAAATTTTGTGGGCGGTTGGAGTTCTTAGTGTAGTTTTGAGAATGCTTGGTGGGGACGCTATGTTCACTAGGTGATGAATGCTCAGAGAGGCTGAGTAAGGAATAAAGGCATGGTTCCCTCTCAGGATGAGTTCTAATTTGTAGAAAAGGTAGTACAACTTGTTTCGTTGTTGTTGAGGCAGTTAATGCTACTCGCATATCTAGACTGACTAGGGAAGTCACTAGACGGAGAGCAATGACATTTCAAGGTGGTTCAGATTCCCTGTTGGCCAATCTGTGGATCGAGGACGTAGAGACCTGCTTTGATATGGTCGTCTGTACCGATGTGAAGAAGAAAAAGATAGCTACGTTCCTCTTCTAAACAGAAGTACGATGGTGATGAGATTTTGTAGTAAGGACTAGAAGTTATCGACCATGACTTGGAATGGTTTTGTGAAACTCTTCTAGGACATGTACTTCCTGCTCCAATGAGAGAGATGTTGGAGATTGACTTAATTACTCTAGTTTAAGGGATTATGAGTGTTGGAGACTAGGAGCTCGGTTCACACAACTATATCAGTTTGTCTGGCCAATAGATGTAGAGAAGTCGGCTCATACTTTTCAATAAGGACTGAATTATGAGATCAAAGAGAGAGTAGTTCCTTTTCAACTGCTTTCTATGGCACTGATCCTTGCTAATGCTTTGACATTTATGCAGAAACTTTAGACATTGTGGAAAGAGATGACAATTGTGGAGAATTCCCGAGAAAAGGGGGGAAGGCATTGCGGAGTGCAATAGTATGTCAAGTGCCTAGGGTGGGCCCTGAAAAAGGAAAGAATCCATCAGCAAACTTTAACTAGTGTGGCTGCTGAATATCGTTTGACTGCACTCATTGGGGAGGTAATACCCTTGAGACGTTTTGGACTGGGAATATGTTTAGCATTTATTAATCCTTGATTTTAGTGAAGCAGTGTATTTCTGCACATTGTTTTGTTTTTTGTTGGCTCAGATGATTCTAGCCAGATCATTGTGTGACTTGTTTTATTGGTGTGTTTTTGAGAATGATTTGTGGAAACATGCTTCTCTGATTGTTTTTGTGGTAGAGATTTTCTGCAATTTGATTGTGTTGTGGAATGCTTTGTGATGACCTATGTGTAGGTTAGCTGAGGCTAAATCTTACTGTGATTTTGGATATGGGATGTTAGGAATGATGAGTGATTGTTCATGCCTTATTTTGATGGTGATCGAGACTTTGATGTGGTTTTGATTGGTGAAACAAATCCCTTGTGATTTGGAATGGTTTCACTGTGGCAAATATATATGTGGATTGTGCGATTTAAAATGATGCTATGGGTGTCGGTTGCGTGATGCACCCTTCATGGTTGTGGTAGTGGAGATTGTGTGGGTTGGTTGAGGCTAGATCTTAGCATGATTTTGTATTCTGAGGTGGTAGGACACTTATTGAATTGTGATTCACACTCTTTTATCTTTATGAAAGTGTATGTTTTCTATATGGTTTGGTGTATGAAAAGCTTGATGGGACCTCGTGGTAGAATAACTGTGAAAGAGTTGTGCATTGTTAATTTGAGTTGAAATGATGTTCAATTCTAAGAATACTAGTGTTGTCTTATCAATGTGTTGAAGTAGATACTGTTGTGAGGACAGGATTCTAGCCTATTGTATAGTCAGTGTGATGTGCAGCAATTGCAAAGTTTTGATTCATAAAATGATTGATTTACCACCAGGTGGAGTGGTAGAGTGTCGTAGTGTGGTGATGCTCTATATTGTATCTATATTAGTTGTTTGACCTAGACATGTCTTACTTCGTGGAGTGGAGACTATTCTAAGAAGCTACGAGGAATTACTAGAAGAGCGAGTGCAGCGTTTTATCCGAAGACTGTTAGACAGACTGAACGAGTGAATTAGTTGTTGGAGGTTATGTTGAAGGCATGCATTTTTAACTTCAAAAGTGAAATTAAGACTGGGGTCTGTTGGACCTGCTACGACTGTGGTGAGAGGTAGAGAATGGGTGTTTAGTTTCGCTTTATCTTTTAGAGTTTGAGGCAAGGGAAGTATTGATGTGCCTAGACTGAAGAAGAAGTCTACGATGGATCCAGTTCGGGTAATCGGGGTGAAGTTGAAATGGAAGTTGATGAGACTATTACTAGTGGTCGGTTTGTATTCCAGATGGGACTACAATACAACGTTGAGCGAAGGATTTGACTTGTTTAAAAGTTAGCTAGGTCATTGTGATGAGAGCAAGGTTATTCAAGGGCGAGAGGGGGATTTGGGGATGTATTATCTGTCGCTGGACAATCGGTATCTCGTTATCGATGTTAGAGGTCAAATACTACTATAAGGATCACAATGTTCCTAAGACAGTTTTGGGACAATGTAGGGACATTTTGCATTCGACTTCATGCTTCTTGGTTTAACCAATGCATCTGCTACCTTTATGGTATTGATGAACCGCGTGTTTAATCCTTAATTGGATATGTTTGTGGCAGTATTTGTGGATGATATCTTGATTTACCCAAGTTTTTAAAGGACCACGATAACCATCTTAAGGTTGTGCTACAGATTTTGAGAGAGTGAAAGTGTTATGCTAAGTTTGAGAAGTTGACTTTTGGAAAGAAAGGAAAGTTTACCCCAAGATTGTCGGACCTTTTTGAGGTTTTGGAGGTTGGAGATTTGACATATAGGGTTGTCTTACCTCCTAGTTTGGATGGTGTACAATATATTTCTATGTGTTCAAGCTGAGAAAGTATATGAATCACTAGTGATTTATCATGGCAGAATTGAGGTGAAAGCGGATGTGACTTTTGTTGTTGAACTTGTTTGTGTCTAGATAGGTTGACAAAGTGACATCAAAAGAAGTAGGTTAACTTGGTTAAGATTTTGTGGAGTCACCACAACGTGAGTGATGCATCGCGAGAGATAGAGTGAGTTTTGAGAATGAGGTATCCGCATCTGTTCGTGGACCAGTGTACTTCAATTTTGAGATGAAATTTCTGTAAGAAAGGTAGAATGTAATACCCTAAAAATTCATATCAAATTCCGATGATTTTTCAGAGATTTTAAATTGAGTGTTAAGACAATCGCGTGGATCGAGGGTGGGGTGAAATTATTTTTAGACGCATAATTATTCGAATTTCAAGGTTTTAGGGGGAGTACGATGTTTGAGTTTTTATATATTGGGTTTATCTGAAAGCTTTCTTCATGAAAGTTGTAGAGCACGACGATACGAGTTCCTGGATATGTGGAACGCGAAAACCTAAGTTAGTATGAAAAAGTTATGGGCTTTGGAAAAGTTTTCATTTTTGGTATAAATAGAAAAAAAAATCTAAAAATTTCATAATTTCCATTATTGGAAATTTCCCGGAAAATTCCAGAAACCATTCTCTCCCCAGCCAAGACAACCCGCACGCAAACCAGGAGACCCGACTTGGTTTTTCAAGCGCCGTCCGACGTCCTCTAGCGACGAACCCAGCCCAGGCCCCTGGCAATGGCTTCCCCCTGAGAGCACCATAGACAGAGATTGCACGGCAGCGGTAGTGGCTCCGTTGGACCAGAGAGGATTTCTTTGATCTCGGTGACGGCTGAGCTCCAAACCAGGTATTTTGTGATGTCCTTCTCCTCTAGATCACATGCATGACAACGTTGAAGCACTATTCAAAGCGTGGTGGCCTAAATCACTATTTGAGGATCAACGGTTCATATTTGTTGAGCTTAGTCTTGCTCGATCTAGGCAGATTCGGCCTTAGTTCCAAGCATGAATGTTGTTCCTCTCTTCATTGTGCACATTTTGGACTGTTGGATTGTGGTGGTTTTAAAGTTGATCTGACGACGGTGTACAGTAATTGTCGTCGGCCGTTTGGCAGCCTTCTGGCTATGTCAGGGGCAATTTCTGATTTTATAAATATTCTACTCGTCGATACGATCATTTTGATTTATAATACCCAATTTTCAAAGTTAGTATTTGAATTTGTTAGGGTTTTTACTGTTTTCGATTAGTGAGGATTTGGCCGCCGGATCGACTTGCAGTTCTAGAGACTTTGAGTGGTCTTGGATGAGGATTCGCCTAGATTGGCGTTACTTTCAGAGTTTTGATTGATTTGGGAGTTTAGGAAATTAATTACTTTAGTGTTTCGTGTACTAAATTGAAGTCATATTTTATTAGGTGTTTGACGAAGTTGTTTAGACGGATTGTTAAGCTTGTGTATCTCGTATGACGTATGAAGACGTAGCGGGATTTAGAGGTGAGTAAATCTCACGTGGTTTATTTACGAACGAATTTACTTATTGTTCAAAATTAATTGATAATTGTTAATCATTTTTGGAAATGAATATTTGTTTTAAATGATATCAACTCGATCGAGTACGATGTATAGGACTGCAGTTTACAAGTATAGAAAATGGATTTTTTAGTATAAAAATGAGTTTCCCGATTTTCGTGATGTGTAAACTATAGTTGGTATTAGTGGTCAACTCTGAGTGGATAACTACTTATATATATATATATATATATATATATTTACGTGAAATTTATATATAAGGATGGTGTGGCATTGGATGAATTAATAATGGTGATTGTATTGGATTATTATTTCGGGAACATATTTTCTACGGAAATACAATATATCATGTGATTGATTGAGGAGATTGTGTTAAAGAGTATTTGAGTTAGAATTGGTTTTGTATTGCAAAATCGAGTATTGTAAAGAGTACAATTTTGCTATATATGGTGTTCATTGATGGTATATGTGACATGATTTAGGGGGAAAACAGTATATTTTGAGAATGTTGATTTATGTTTTTTTGAAGGGATTTGGAGCTGTGGTATAACATTTTTAGGTCAAGTGGATTCTTTTTAAATGTTTTGATCTAAGAGCATGTCGGCCTAAGGATCGGGGGGTACATGATATAAATCTAGTGCAGTATGTCGTATACTTGAACCTTGGCCGAAGTGACAGGCTGTGATTCAGTTAGAGTTCTAGTCTCTCTGTCATTGTATTTCATGGGAGTAACACAGGGGTTACATGAGGCTTTTGAATACGCGTTTTTAAAGAGAGTTCGTGTCGGTTCTTCTTTTATCGTCCATTGAGGGACTTTGATTTCATATGATGGGTGAGTTGAAATAATATGATTTTTTTCACTTTAGTGATGTATGTTACATTAAGGGGTAATGATGTCGAGTTTTGAAAACGAGTCATGTTGTGAGATCATTTATTTGGAGTTAATGGGTGACCATAGACTTTAATGTGAATTGTTTGACTTCTTTATTTATTTTCCTTTTCATTTAAATTGTTTGATTTTAAATGTAATTTCCTGAACTAAACTATATGCAAGGATTACTGTGGTTTTGGTTTGTATATTGTTGGTGATTTTCTGAACTAAATTTGTATGCAGAGATTACCGGTTTTCTTTTAGAATATTTTGATTTGTCACGGTTGTGACAAGTGTGTTCCTAAAGAGAAAAAGAAAAGGATTTATTTATAGAATTAATCATTGTATTGATTGTTGTCCTCAAGTCAGAAAGAAGTTTTTGTAGTTATTTAGGTTTACTCATACGGGCTTGCAAAAGCTTAGCAGGTTTGTTGTTTCAACCGGGTGCACTATTCCATGTGCAGGTTAGAATCTCGAGTAACCGTCGTCAAAACTGTGGTATACTTTCCGTATCATGGACGTAGAAGGGTTCTCCTAGTTTTAATGTTCCGCTGTGCAGTGATAGTGGTGGGTGTATTTACTTATTGAATTGTTGTTCAATTTAATTTGTAGATTCTCTGTAATGTAATATGTGACTCTAAAGAACGAGTTAGTATTGACATTGGTGAGCTTGGTTTGTTTTGTACGTTACTTAGTTTTAATGAACATTTTTCTAAGTGCTTTTAAGTGATTTTTAAGTTTTCACGTTTCGGATTTGAATTTATTTATTCAGAATTCGGAGTGACATATTGTCACAATGGTGGCGGAGTTGAGTGTAATATTTTGAGTCATGTGGACTTTTTAAATGTTTTGATCTATGGATCGAGGATCTAATGATTAAGGGTGGTTATCGGAATCATGTCCTTGGCCGATGTTTGGTTAGGACTCAGTTAGAGCTCTAGTTTGTCTGTCAGTGTGTGTCATGAGGTGTAACGAGTTGGTTACTTACAACTTATGAGTACGTGTTTTTAAAAGAGAGTTTAGGGTGTATTCTTTCTTTTAATTGTCCAAGGAGGGTCTTGATTTCATATTAAATTGTGAGTTGAATTTAATATGATTTTGTCACTTTTTATGAGGTAAGGTTGTCTAGTTTGAAAATGAGTTCCTTGTGGGTCGTTTTAATAGAGTCGAAAGGGTGATTTCTTGGATTTAGCGTGAATTTCTTGTTTTCCTTAATTATTGTCCTTTTCATTTCTATTGGTTATTTTTTTAAGTGATCTCATGAACTAAACTACTTGCAGGGAATACTATGGTTTTGGTTTTATGTGTTTTTAGCGATCTTTTGAACTAATTTTTACCTTGTGTGATTGTAAAATAGTGTAATTGCTTGTGGTGAGCTATGAGGGTGTTTTCCACTTCGGTTGTGTTTTGTGGAATTAAATGTTGTTTTTTAATTTACATCATGAGTTGAGAAATTAGATGCTTGTCCTGTTGGAGTCATTTTATTTGAGTTTACTCATACAAGCTTAAAAAGCTTACCAGGTTTGTTGTTCCAACTCAGTGCACTATTTAATGGTGTAGGGTTTATTGTGTAGATCAGAGTAACAGTCGTTGAAGCTGAGGTTTTGTAGCTGACTTAGCTTGGATGTAGAATAGTACTTTGGTTTTGTAGGGGCACTTTTGATTAGGATTGTACGACAGTGAAATCACCATGGCCGAGCCCAAAATCTTGTCCCCTTTATCTGAGTAAGTGAAGACTAGGCCCAGCAAACTTCAAAGGACTCAGAATCCTAGGAAGTTTGCTGTTGTGTTCTTCCCGGCAGCTCCTTGTATATGCATAGCAGTGAATTGAACATTCTCAAAATAGGCCTGGCAAGAGGTGTGTGGCGTGGGAGCTAGAAAAGCATGAGTTTTAGAAGAAGGGGTCCCAGCAGTGTTGTATTCTGGTTGAGGTTTGTGAGATAAGGGGTTTGGACAGAAGGTGAGTTTGAAAGGATGGAAAATTATGGATGGATGTGGGAGAGAGGAAGCATGGGAGAACAAGAGTGCTAGAGAGCTTGCTAGCACACCCAGTTCTCCTCCCCCTTTGGTTATAGCAGTAGCTATTTATATTCAATTCCAACAGCTAGAAGAATCTTGGCTGGAGGTTATTACTGCTGGGTAAAGAGATGGCTTTGGTTAAATGTGTGTATTGGATTTTGCAATGTGTTTTGATTTGTCAGGTTGTGTCTAAGGCTGTGAGATTTTGGCAAATTTTCTGTCATGATTTAGGCAGGATCTACTGCTGTAATTTAGGCTTTCCTAGATTTGCTGCTGTAAAATCAGTGTTGTGTAAAAGAATGCTACATTCGAGAGGAAATCACTGTTTGTGTAAACAAATGCTTTTTGTTTGGTTTGAAGGAGAGTTGTTATTATGATAAATAAGGCTTGTCAATTTGGGATATCTCTTCTTCATTTACCCGTATTGAGAGTTAGGCCGTTGGGCATGAATTTTGGTCCCAAGTCCAAAATTATCAACGAGCCTAAAACTAATAACGGGTCTCATGTAATTCCGTTACCTTCCACACCACACCCATTCTTGTAGGCCCCAAGTGCGTGAATGTGGCTTGGGTCCACGTGTGTGGCGTGATGATTGCGGGTGTAATTTGCCTCGAAATATAAAATGGGCTTAAAGCATGAATTGGACTTGTTAACTGGATTTTTGGGTGTCAACAGGTTTTAGTCTTCCACTCTGTAGTGAGCTGTGGTGGGTGTGGACTTATTAAATTGGGATCTTGACCCAAAGCCACAAAATTGGACAAAATTATCCCACTTACTCCATCAACAGTTTTTTATTCCCATCTACCCAATTTAACATAAAAAGATAATTTTACCGTCAGCCTAATTAAAAAATTACAATGTATGCCACTCTCATCTAGACCTGTAAATGGACCGGAGGGAGGAAAAACCCTAAACCCTGGCTGCCATGACAGATATCCGGCCTGGAAACTCCACCCCCGGCGCCGGTCAAGCCCAAAAACCCAAGCCTTCCTTTGCCTCTATCCTTTTGTCTGACCCTCCACTAAACTTCTCCCTCGATTCTCTCCCTTCTCCCTCCTTTGACAATGGGAAGACCACCATACAAATTTCAGAGGAGCCTTACCTACGTGGTCTGGAGCGTTGCAGGTCTTATCTGGTTGGTCGTTTGTTATCCCCCCCGAATGGAGTTATGCCCAAATCACATGAATTGGCTACGCGCTTGAAATCATGCTGGCCCTCTCTATCGAACTGGTTTGTGGCGCCTCTGGGACGTGGCTTTTTCATGCTACAATTTAAATCTCCAGAGGACATGCAAAGAGTTTGGTCTATGGGCTCCATTAACCTAAAACCTGGAATCCTACGCCTAATCAAATGGACTCCAGATTTCTCACCATCAACATACAAAAACACCTATGCTCAGGTGTGGGTGCGCCTCTGGGATTTAGGCTTTGATTTTTGGGAACCACAAACGCTATTTGAGATTGCTAGTGGAGTTGGTCTGCCCGTGAAACTGGACGCTAGGACTGCCATCCGCTGGATTCTATCCAGGCTGAAATATCTCTCCACAGTCAATCGGTTGAGAGGTCTACAATCGAAAAGGCTGCTCACACCAAGTATCTATTGGATTTATCCCTTCAGGCAACTATGCTGCGGGACAAGTCTAGACTTCGTTGGTTAAAGGATGGGGATCGAAATACTGCTTTCCTTCACAACATGATTAAGATTCGGCGACTTCATAATTCCATCTCTTCTTTGTTGATGGATGATGCGGTACTCACTGATCAATCCGCTATCGCTGCCCATGCGGTGCAACATTTTCACAATTGCTTTACCCGTGACCCGCATATCACAGATACTGGTTTAGTTGAGAGGGTGATCCCTGCATTAGTCACTGCTGAGGATAATGCAACACTCTTAGCTATCCCTACTCCTGAGGAAGTATTCTCGGCAGTACGAAGTATGGATGGGAAGAGTGCTCCTGGGCCCGATGGTTTTGGGGGTGATTTTTTCACTTTTTGTTGGTCAGTGGTGGCACATGACATGATCCTTGCAGTTCAAAGCTTCTTTTCTAATGGGTTTATTATGCCACACTTCAATTCAAACATTCTGGTCCTTATCCCCAAGCTCCAAGATTCCGAGAGCATTTCAGACTTCCGCCCAATTGCTCTTGCTAATTTCGTATTTAAAATCATCACTAGAATTGTGGCAGACAGACTTGGCCCCATCGCCTTGCGGATCATCTCACCCAGTCAGAGTGCATTTATCAGAGGAAGGTCAATTATTGATCCTATTGTTCTTACCTCAGAGTGCGTCAACCTTTTGGACCACAAGTGCAAGTACGGGAATTTGGCAATTAAATTTGACATCCGCAAGGCTTTCGACACACTAGATTGGCAATTCCTTCTTCAGGTTCTAGTGGCTTTTGGGTTCAGCGAGAGCTTTGTAACTTACATTCATAATATTCTGAAATCTGTACACATCTCAGTTAATGTCAATGGGCAAGCGTGTGGCTATTTCACTTGTTCTAGAGGGGTTAGACAGGGTGACCCGCTATCCCCATTATTATTTTGCCTTGCTCAGGAAGTTCTAAGTCGTGGTCTTTCATCTTTGATCGTTGGAAGAAAGATACGGAGTATTGCGTCTCCATCGGCCATCTCCCCACCCTCTCATGTGTTATTCGCAGACGACGTCATGGTGTTTCTACAAGGTAAAGTTTCTCACTTGCGTAATTTGCTTTCTTTCATGGACGAATATGCCTTGAATTCAGGTCAGGTGATCAACAAAGCGAAGTCCCAACTATTCTTGGGGAAGTATGCTGCGATGCGGCAGAATAGAATCTGCAGAGTTTTGGGGATCCAAGTGCACCATCTGCCTTTTATGTATCTGGGGGTTCCAATCTTCTCTGGGCATCCGAAATCTGAGCACCTAGTTTCGATTGCCGATAAAGTGCGGTGTAAATTGAGCTCTTGGAAGGGGAAACAACTATCTCAAGCTGGTAGATTGCAGCTTATTTCTTCGGTGATTCATGGTATTTTGACCTACAGTTTCCAAGTGTACCAGTGGACCAAATCTTTGTTGAAGAGAGTCCAACGATGGATTCGCAATTTCTTCTGGAATGGGGATCCCCTCAAGGATGGCTCTGCACTTGTGGCATGGAGCACAGTCTGCACCCCAAAACAGCAAGGGGGATTGACCTAAAAAATATTTTTACCTTGAATAAGGCTCTGTTATTGAAGAGATGTTGGGATGTGGTGTCGTGCGCATCAAGCTCAGCCAAGTTTCTCCATGAGAGATTTGTAAAAGGTGGTCTGCAGCCCTGTTCTTACTACAAAAAATCTTCAATTTGGTTAGGGCTCAAGAAGCTTTGGCAAACACTTCTCGACGGCGTTCAGTGGCTAGTGGGGGACGGCGCTTCAATTCATTTTTGGAGAGATAACTGGTTAGGGGCAGTCCTAGCAAATTCCCCCAATTATACTCAGGAGGTCCAAGAGCTGCTCGATGACAAAGTATGTGATTTTATTACTAATGGGCAGTGGTCCCTTCCTGCAAGCTTCTGTCACACCTTTCCAGAAGTAGCCCAATCAATTCATTCAGTGGAAATCCCAACTGAACCCACGGTGGATGCAGTTATCTGGTCAGCCACGGCATCAGGCTCTCTAACAACTAGAGAGGCATACAACACCCTTGCTCCTCATTTACCTGGGCCCCTGTGGTGCAAGAGCAATTGGCATGCTGCAATTCAGCCAAGGAAAAGTATTACAACGTGGAAAATTCTACTACACAAGATTCCAACTTATGATTTCATTCAAAAACTTGGGACCAGTCTTTGTTCAAGGTGCTTCCTTTGTAATAAAAGTCAAGAAACCACACAACACCTTTTTCTTACATGTGATACTACTGCGGCACTTTGGGACTGGCTTCTACAACTATTTAGGCTTCATCCTCCTCCAGGTGCGTCCCTACATGATTTATTCCATAATCACTTCCTTTCTTCTCTTAATAGGTCCTCCAAGTTACTATGGTACATATCGGTGTGTAATTTGCTATGGTGATACTTGTCCTGCCCGTTTACAGCAATTCTTTATACAATCTCTAAAAGAATCTGCAGGCCTGGTTTTTGCATCTTATTCTGGCACCTTGTCGGTACCGCCCATCTTTGCACTCTTGGACCTATCTCCTTTGCTATATTCTGCACCTAGGTACATCCCAGTGGCCTGGCATCCCCCACCAGTTGGCTGGTTCAAAGCAAACTCAGATGGTTCCTTCCATGATAGTGACCATGCTGGATATGGTGGAATCTTTAGAAACAGCAAGGCCACATTCTTGGGTGCCTTCTCTTGTAAAGCAACAGTCTCTTGGGCTATTGATGCTGAGATCCTGGCAGTTATTGAGGTAATTAAGGTGGCTCGTGAGAAGAACTGGTTTCCTTTGTGGATTGAGACAGATTCTATGTTAGTATTACATTATTTCAGGCATCCTAGCATGGTCCCATGGCGTCTCCGCACCCGTTGGAAGAACTGTATGAAATCTTTTAACCAGCAGCAGGTTCATATCTCTCATATATACAGGGAAGGTAATCGTGTGGCAGATAAGCTTGCAAATTATGGTGCTATGAATATTGGTACAAACTGGTGGAGCTCAATTCCACAATTTCTAATTAGTTCTTTTGGTCATGACTTTACAGCTAGAACAGATTACCGGTTTGCTTAACCGGTTTGCTTTTTCTTTCTTGTTCAAGTTAGCAAGTCCACTAGTGCAGTACCCTGTTTTATGTAGCTCTCTTTTTTTGAGGTGGTTTTGGCCTAGTCCCCTACCTCATGTACTTTGGCCTGTCGGCCACCTATTATTAATAAATTTTCTAGCGAGGGATGGGCGGTGGGTCCCCGGTTGTAGTGGTCCCCTTCGAGGTTGTGTGGGTGCTTAGGCACCCCTTTCAGATCGCTGCAGAGGGACTAATATCGCATAATCCTCGTTAGTTTAAAAAAAAAAAAAAAAAAAAAAAAAAAAAAAAAAAAAAAAAAACCTAAATCCAAATCCGTTTACTTAAAAAAAAAAAAATCGATCCAAACCCGCTCCGTTAACCCGACGGATCATTGATAGCTCGATCCAAATCCGTATCCGCCGGATTAACGGATACCCGATCCGCTAATCCGACCCGTTTATAATTTCAAATATTTTTAAATTTTAAATACTAATATTAAATTTCTATCATGATACCTTATAAGATATTAATAAAATATTAACACAACATGAAAAAGTATCACCAAAAGTAGAATCACATTATCAAAATTCTTAATGTTTCTTGGAATCTTGGATGATAGACTGTCCCTTAAATTTCTACAAAAAAAAATTGTATTAGAAATTCTTATATTTTATATTTTATATTTTAAAAAAAGAATAATATATTAATAAAAAATAATATTTTATTATTATGAAAACGGATCGGATCATTAACGGATCGGATCGACCTAAATCCGTATTTGATTCGTTAAATAAACGGGTTAACGGATTCGGATCATTAACGGATCAACCGATCAAAATTTTCGATCTAAACCCGTCAAATATCCACGGATTTGGAGCGGGTCCGGATCAATATCCGGTCCATTTACAGGTCTACTCTCTCTCTCTCTCTCTCTCTCTCTCTCTCTCTCTCTCTCTCTCCGGTGAAGGATTGGGCCCGGTGACATTTGAGCGGGTTTCGTAGCAGGTGAAGTCCGACCCGACCACATTGGAGCTAGTTTCGTAGTTGGCGAATGAGTTTGGGGTCTCCGGCAATTGGAGTCGTCGGAGTAGAAGGTGAATCGAAAGTTGGGGGACGTTGGTGGAGTCAGTGAACAAGAGGAGGAAGTCGTCGTCTATTACTGGTTCGCGCTTCTTTCCACTTCTGAGGTTCACGGCAGCTCGGTTCCATCGTCCTATCCCAGTCGCCGCAAAGCGGACTGCATCACAAAATTTGATTGGTTTCCGGCCATGAACCGCGTCGTCCAACTCTGGGTGCCCAGAGTAATGGGGCAGAAGGAAAGAAAAAAGAAGTTTTAAATGTCTATTGGGGAGCAATAGACGTCTATTGGAGGGCAATAGATGTTCTTAAATTGATATAATCTCTTCATTTTTTTTTTAATCAAAGTTTTATTTGTCTAATTTTAGGAAGATTAGTTTTCATTCTGGTCATCGAAATAGGGGTTTATTACCCTTCAATGGGGGGAAATAGAAGTCTATTAGGGGGCAATAAACGTCTATTAGGGGCAACAAACCTTTCTGGCAACCTATGAAATCTCCGACAACCTCTTTGGGGACCTTTGGCGAAATTTTCAGAAAAGTCAGGTGGATGGCTGTCGATGACCGGACCTTTCTATTGTAAAGTAGTTTAAGTTAAGAAATTAAAAAGTAACCAAAAAGAAGAAGAAGAAGTCAAGAATGGTAAAATCTTAATTTCTAAGTATTCACTTATTTTGTTTTTTTTTTTTTCCGATTTATTCTTTGCGCCAAGAGGGTAGCCCCGACTCCGTATTGTAGGACGGAGTAGTAGTTCTTATTGTGAATTTCTTTCCTTCTTGATGACTTCTCTACATCTCTTGTCATCGTTCCCATTAGCACGGTTTTGTAGAGTTTCATCAAGTTGTTGTTGTGTCTTGGTGTTCCTGTTGACACTTGTGCCCCTAGCTAGACTCTTCAGACTCTTCAGTGTTGGCAGTATTAATATCACACATTAGACAACAAGCCACGTGTCATCAATCTGTAAATCCTAGCTCTAGTATAAATTTTTGTATTTAGCTCAGCTCCCTCATGTAGTTCGATCCATCAATTTTTAATTCCAGTCTTTGTTTTTCTCCCTTTTCATGATTTTCTTTACAAAGCTATCATTCAGGTTGCATAACTTTAGTCGAAGACTCTTCAGACTGCATACCTTTCTCAATTTCGCTGAGTACTAGGTTGTTTGGGTGCTTCAACAACCTAAGGGCTAGTTGCACGCACTCATTTACAGAATCAAACTACACACACAAATTGAACTTCAGAACAAAACAACAGCAAAATAATAAATGCTTAGCTTAAGATGAACAACTACCTTAGCCCTAGTTTGACATGTATTCTCATAATCTAGCATGAATTTGATCATGTACGTCAATGCCACAGTCAACGCCATTATGTTGTTTGGGAACATGATATGGATGAAGTATTCTGAATGAACATAACGACCATTTCTTAGTGAAAGATACATTAATTTCTGCTTCAAAAATTACATCCAATATTGCCCACATCTGTATGAACCAAGAACCACATTTGTGTAATTTGAAAAAAAAAAAAAATACCATAAGTTAATAATAAAAATTAATTCATGTAGAAAATATATTGCCAAATGATGAATGAGATTAGCACGAGCCTCATTGCGTGTACTAGGATAAGTGTCCCATATCTCTACTTTGGTGCTTGGAATGTTTACTACCATAAGGAACCAATGCTTCGGTTCAGTACCCTCATCTAAGATGGGGATGAAACTCTACAGGATAAAGCATGAATATGTAAGTAAATGCAACTACCTCTACGTACAAGAATAAGCTTTAGTAATACCATGTCAAAATCCATAAGTTTAGCTTCTCCAAATATGGGTGCAAACCTCTCTGGTGTAGTGCTACCAAATTCTGACAAAGCATCACCTCCCTCTTACAACATGAATTGCCCTAACCTGCAATGACACACCAAACATAAGCTACTTCTTTTTCTTGTGAAATTAACAATAAACGACCAAATTAGATAGTTTATCTTTTTTAGATCCCTAACCTGCAATGACTCATTGAACATAAGCTACTTTTTTTTTTCTTGTGAAATTAACAATAAACGACAAAATTAGAGAGTTTATCTTTTTCGGATCCCTTAGTGGTATAAGGTACTTCGAGTGGATGTTTATTGAAGTATGGGGACAAAGCAAGGTACGAAGGGCCAATAACAAGAAGCCGACTTTGAAGTTGTCATCTACTATTTTTGCTTCTTCTAGCTTCTTAATTAGGCCTACAATTGATATGTATTCAGATGTCCCAAAATAAAAATCATGCCATGGTTTTGTTGCGTGTGTGTATTCGATTCCACATAGGATAAGGATTTGTTAAACCTTGATCAAAGAGAAGTTTTGATTGTTTCTTACCTGCTTACAAAATCCTACTTGGTAATGGTTTCTATGTCTATTAGGAATAGATTTCCAATATCCTATAGGGTCTGGTTAGATATCTATAAATAGGGGCTTAGGTTGTAGTAGCAGATCAAGTCTTTGAAGCATTAAACAGAGAGAGCAAGTGAGGTCTTGAGAGTTGGTGAAAATTTCTTGTGAGAGATTCTTGTCTTCTTGTTTGTGTATTCTTCTTCTATAGTGAAACCCAAGCAGCTCGGCGATGTAGGCAAAGTTCTTTGTTGAACCTCCTTAACAAGTTCGTGTTTGTTTTCTCGATTGTTTATCTATATTGTTTTGCACTTGTCTACTTCTGCAAGCGGAATTCTAGGTTGAATTCCTAACAAAGTGGTATCAGAGCTTAGGCTCTAGAGTGGAAATAATGAGCATAGAAGATGTTGAGAAGAGGGTCGATAAGTTCGACGGTAATGAGTTTAGCTTATGGAGGTCACAGATCGAGGACTACTTGATTATGAAGAAGCTTGCTAAGACTTTAGAGGGCAAGCTGCCAAAAGATATGAAAGAGGAAGAATTTGTTGAGATGGATAGGATGGCCCTTAGAGCTATTAGACTATCACTTTTGAATGATGTATGGCAATTTGTTATCAAGGAGACTACGTTGAAAGGGATGATGGAGAGTTTGTCCAACATGTATGAGAAGCCAAATGCCGTTCAACAGTTATACTTGATGAGGTGGCTATTCACTTTGAAGATGGGTAAAGGTATATCTGTTCGCCAACAAGTTGGGATAGTTGGTGATATTATCAAGCAACTAGCATCTGTGGATGTTAAATTCGATGAACACATCAAAGCTTTGGTGTTGTTGACTTCCTTGCCTTCGGATTGGGATGCGACTGTGAACTCGATTTGTAGTAGAGTTGGGACTACAAAGATGCTGAAGTATAATGATGTGCGTGACATTGTTTTGAATAAAGACATGTGAAGACAGAATAATCTTAAAGATCCTTCAAGTTGCTGCACTCTTTATAGAAAATAGAGGTAGAACATCCAACAAGAACTCAAACAACAATGGTGGAAGGTCCAAGTCTAGGGCACCGGGAAAAGACCGAAGAGTGTCCAAGTCAGCAAAGAGGTCTGATGGGTGTTGGCATTATGGTAAATCTGGACATGTCAAGAAAGACTTTAACCAGTGGAAGGAGACAATGAAGATGGCAGACACAACTGAGTTTGATTCGGATGCACTTGTACTAAGCGTTACTGAAGCACCATTGGAGTCATGGATTGTAGACTCTAGAGTGTCATTTCACTCAACTTCACAACAAGAGCTTATGGTGAATTACCGATGTGGTAATGTTGGCAAAGTGTTTCTTGCTGATGGTGGAGACTTGAAGATTGTGGAAAGGGGTGATGTGAAGATTTCGCTGATAAATGTTGGAACATGGACCGTGACCAATGTTTGACACATACCGCGGTTGAAGAGGAATTTGATCTCTATGGATCAGTTGAATAATGAAGGATGTCACACTACCTTTGAGAAAAGTACGTGGAAGGTGAGTAAACACTACACCAAAAATGTTAACACACAACACTTTTTGCACAACGGAAAAAAAAAAGTGTTGTGTGATGAAGAAAAGTGAATCACACAACATGTTTACTAAACTTCCGTTGTATAAGGTGATTAAAATTCTGAAGTTTTTGTTTAGAAGGTCATTGCACAACGGTTACAAGAATAATCTATTGTGTGAATCATAAAAAAAATAGCGGCAGATTTCCCTCCTAGATCGACTCAAATTTGGCTCTAAATTGGTACTACATAGTACAACAGTATAGTTATATCTGTTGTGTGAGAGTAGCATGCAAAACATGATACAACGGTTTTTTTACCTTTTGTTGTGTGATCTTTATTTGGCCCAAAATGGCACTGAAGCTCCCCAAAAACTTCCAAGTTTTGATTGAAATATAGCACCAGATTGATGATCCCACAACCAAATGAGTTGTTTCCGTTGTGTGAATGAGCATTGCCTAGCATGTTACTTTGGTTGCATATTATAGCGGGAACTTTTCCCTCTTTGGAACCTTAGCTGAGGTTTAATTTGTTCAAAATCAGACAACAAAACTTCATCTTTGTGTTGTCTGATTCGTAAAGCAAAAATTAAAAGCCCGCCTTTGACAACTTAAATGGATAGCTAGGTTTATTGGATTTGCTATCTCCCCATCAACACTTTGTCAAAAACAGCCATTTCCTGAACTCGTCGAGTAGCTCTCTTCTAAACATCATCAAAAACCATCAATCTCTCATGAAAACACCCTGGGCCTCTCATGAAAACACCATAGCTATTTGTCTCCTCTCACTCCCACTTAGACAAAATAAGGGTTTTTCTTCGAATCGTTTCCATCAAAGACTTCTCCGTCACTTTCTTCACACTTCACAGTCCCTTCCCAAAAACCTTGACTTCTCTTAAACATCGTGCTTTGGCACAGATCTCTCTCTCTCTCTCTCTAACAAATCTCAGATCTTAGAAGAAGATTGAAAGAAGGGGAATAATCCTTCTCTCAATCTGGACAGTAATGGCTTCACTCTTCATTCTCCATCACTCTCCCTCGCTTTCCTTCTCCCCAAGAACCCACCTTTACTCTCCGAAATGGTGCCATTTCCGAGCTCAAATTTCAACTAACAGCGGAGAGATAATCGGCGCCGCCGTCGTTTGGCTAAAGCACGACCTCCGAATCGACGATCACCCACCTCTCAATCTCCTTTGAATCCCTCTTTCGTCTCCACGCGCCACCCCATTCCTGCAAAACCCTAATCCACTCGCGCTCTCATGTCGCCGGACTGCGACGTCTGCACCTGCTGCGCTTGCCAGAATGGCGGCTCCAACGGTGATCACGCCGAAGATCTGGTGTGTGCGCATTACTGGAAATCCAATCCCTCTCCGTCGTCGTTTTGCTATTCCTCTTCAGTCAAATACGTTCCTGTGCCGTCGAGCGATTCCGAGAAGCTACGGCGGGTCGTGACTGCTTCGATTAAGGGTTTCACCATCGGCGTCGGCCTCAAAGGCTGCCTCGCCGTCTTCTCCATCCTAGCTAAACTCAGAAAGAGAAAGCTCTTAGCCTCTCTTAGGTAAAAACTTAATATTTCAGTAATTCAAACCTAATTATGTCATAATTGAAGTGATTAATGTGCTAATTATATCAAATATTTGACCAATTGAAACTTGTTAATGTGTTTATTGGTTATAATTTAAGTGTTTGATGTGTATCTGTTCAGGACTGAGGGTGCGATTATGAATAATGAAGCAATTGTTGCTGTTTTGAACGAGACCTTGAGATATGGTCTGTTTCTTGGGACTTTTGCAGGCACATTTGTTTCAGTGGATGAGATTATTGCTTCTTTGGGAGGCCACCGTAGGCATGTTCCTTGTTCTTTTATATTCAGCTTCGAATGGTCTGTTTGATTGAGATTTAAGATAGCTGTTTGCTCTGGTTTAATTGATTATGCTCCGGTGTTACTCTAGTTCAGGACAGCTAAGTGGAGGGCTTTGTTAGCAGGGCTTATAGCAGGATCGTCTATGCTTCTTACCGGGCAAAACACACAGCATACGTGCTTGGCTGTATACATACTTATGAGTGCTGCCGTGTTGGCCACGCGTTGTGGGATTAAAAGCAAACGGTTTGGTCGTGTTTGTAGACCTCTCACTTGGAAGCACGGTGACGTTTTCCTTATGTGTCTCTCCTCTTCGCAAATTCTGTAAGTATACTTTGTTGTAGAAATGTTCATATTTAGTACTTGTGTAGCCAGTGTATGTAGTGTGTGTTTTATTTTTTCGTTGTCATATTTTAAATTGTCTTGGGGCAATAATGGACAGGCACTGCCAAGCATTATGTATGTGGGAATAACTTATGGTATCTTGACCTTTGAAGCTTTTATGAATTCATCTTGTTGATAGTGAAAGCAGATTACTAAGTCACTATCACTACAACAAAAGTATGTATTGATAGCATTTAGTGATAGCGTTTTTTCTCAAAATGCTATTAATTTAAGTAATAATTGCTGTTGCTTTTGTAAATGCTATGAAAGAGATTAGAAATAAGTAAATGACGGAAGAGCGGGCTTTTAAAAGACTAAGAGCGGGGTTCCAAAATAAAAGAGCGCCAGTCTCTCATATCTTCTATCACTCCTTTCGTTTTGTCATGGAACACAATGGTAAGTCTTCGATCTTCCTCTTCGTTTCTCGTTTTTCTTGTTCGCTTTATGTTATAGGTGATTTGGATTTAGGTTGTTGAACATTCTTGATCTCATTAAAAGTTAGGACAGTAATTTGGGATTAATTTGTCAGGTACGAGAATGTGAAATTGGGGGTTAGGGTTTCTGTTTCTCAATTTGAATTTAGGTTACTGTGATTGTTGACATTATCTTCTATGTTTAATCATAGATTGGAGATATTGTTAAAAGCAAGACGGCGAGCATCGCGGAGCCGCAGTTCGCGACAGCAAAAACGTCAAGGTACCCGGTCTCATTAGTGGACAGCCACACCATTGCCCAGAACATAAGATGAGCCCTTGTCAAATTGAACTGTGGTAACACCTAAATCGCATCTATAGTCTTGTAACTTTTTTTTCCCCTTCAATATGATTTAATTGGTTATTTCTAAATTTCAATTGTTTATTTTTCTTCTCAACCGGGACGCAAATTGAAAACCCAGTTAACTAATGTGTTTTGTTTTGATTTATTTAGAGTGTTCAATGATGGTTCTGATTATATTGGGCATAAGTTCTCTAAATATTTTCTTTCTGTTTTGGTTTCTTCTTATAATTAATCCCTTTTGTGTTCTTGTTATGCTTACACCTTCAAAGAACACGTACTAGTGAGTCAATAGAGAATAATTTTTTCTACAACACATTCTAAAACTTCTTGTAATTGGGTATTGTACAGTTTTGTTGCTATTGGTTGATTATCAAGTTGCTGGAAGGTTCAAGGATAACTACGTTGGCTTTCTCTCTCCCTCCCTCCCTCACTTCTTATTTTATGTTCTGTTAGTTGATTTGTTGGTTTCAAATCAGTAGTTATTTACTGATTTGTAGGATTTAGAGTTTTGGCTGTATATTCTTCACTCTTTTGATATATTGGTTATGTGAATGAGGCAATGATTATCCTTCACAATACATGTTCATTGATGCATGAATGTTATTGCTGGAATGTTCCAATGTCTTATTTAGAAGCAACTTTCATTTGGTTTTCATTGAATCACTAGTATCCTGTTGCTTCCTTAAAAGAGTATTAGTTTTCTTAACTAATTTGATAATATGTCTGACGATTGCCTTTGATGTTTGCTTTATTTGACTAGTTAGCTGAAGTGATTCATCTTTTATATAAACATTTTCTAATGTATTTAATTGATTCATATGACAGCTACAAAATAATATAAGCAAGGAGCATTTAAATTTGTAAATGGCTCAGCAACCTCTTGGTACAAACTAAGTCAACAAATTGATGAAGGAAAATTTTCTGCTGACAAGCTTGGTTTCATATTGCTGGGAAAAGTTTAGGTGGATATTGCCATGAAATAGAAGCCCTGTTATTTGGCCGATAAGCTAGCAGCCTGGCACCTGCAGGTAAGAATGTTATATACACTTAAGTTATGATAAAATATATATGTTGTATGGAGTTTGAGATAAGCTTTGTTTTGTTTTTTTTTCTTTGACAGTTTCGAGATATCTTGCAAGCTTTGGATACTGCTTTGGAGAAGAATAGATTAGTTTAGTTATATAGACTTTTTCTTTCTCAGTAGGAAGTGTTTATAGCGGAAAAGTACAAAAAGATTCTTTTTTTCTCTACCTGTGACATAATCTTTAACTTACAGTACAGGGAACATGTTATTCTTCTAATACAGAGAAACTTATTGTTGATTTGCAGGGTTAAGTGAACAAAACTGAATTTGATGCAAGGGGGAAGTTTCAGCAGTACATAAGGTAGAAAGACAGCAATCTATCCATTTCTTTACAACAGTTTCTTCCTTTCTCTTCTTTCACTTGTTTATCAGGTATCATGTTTCTGATTGTTCTTCATGGCTTCATGACTAAAGAACATGTACTTCAGAACTGTTGATGTCCTGGCATCAAGGCTTTACTTCTATTACTCTCTTAGCTATGAATATACTGGTGATCTCGCAGAAATTAGTGGGTGAGTTGTATCTTATGATTCTTTTTTATGTACAAATGTCTCGATGTTAAGAACAAGGTCTAATTCAGTTTGTTTTGCTGAGAAAGTTGTCCAAATGTGGGTGCTGTTTTGTGCAAGATCATTATGTCTACTATGTTGGTCGTACTTCACTGATTTGATTGTTTTGTTAATTGGTCTGGATATTACGTTATTAGCTGTTTATCGATTTGGGTGATGAGGAGTAGTTTTTATTTGATTTCAGCAAACCATTTGCTTATTTTTTTGAGTTGATTTTCTTTACTCCGTCAAAGAACAAGTTTTGGCAAATTGTATTTCCTTTAGTGTGAAATCTAAGCTTTTGTTTTAATTAATTTAGTTCTTTGAATTTGTTTGCTTCTTGGTTGGTTATATATGCAATTGTTGTTTGTTTTCTTTTCTTTGATGTCCTTGTTCTAAATTGACGTTTGAGGAAAAGTTGGGTATAAAGTTGTTTATTTGTTCTAGTTAGAATTAATAGTGATTAGCTGTAGTATTTTTGATTGTTTAGCACGCACCATCTTGTAAAGCTATTTTGGGACAGGTTGTCGATTATACATTTGAAAAGTAGTTTAATTCACCATTCTGACTTAGACAAAAGAGAAGTAGAGAACCTGTTATTTCTTTCCCTTTATTTGATCTTTATGTTCTGCTTGTGGTCTTGCAATTATCTATGTTGAGAGCTTTTTGAGAATATACATTCCTGTTATATTTGTGAACCGTGTTAGTCTTATTAGAAGCTTCAGTTCGTTAATGTCACTTACATCGGATTCGTTCTTTTCTTCCTGATTTTGTTGTTGGGTCTTAAGGGTCTCGGCTTATGGCTTCAGGTGGTTAGTAGTGAAATCAGATCTCTGAAATGCGATACTTTTGTGTACTTGTTCATCTGTAAGGAGTAGTAAATAGTTCCAGTCTTGATTAGTTTCAGTCTTGCTTTTGTAAAATATAACTGCTTTTGCGTGATCTGTTGTGTATGTGGTGAGAAGACTGCTCCATGCATGGTTGGTATTTTGTATTCTACATATTGATAAGCCCCTTCTTGACACAGGGGACAAAAACCAAGTTTGTCTTTGCAAGCCCAGCCAAATCTGCAGAGATCCTTTTCACGTTAGTATAGTTTATGTCTATCTGACATTGCATGATTTGATCAATAGGGGTTTCTGTAGAGTATATCCCCTTTTACAGAGTTGGTTGATTTGAAGTTAAATTAAAATTTCACATGATGTTGTAGGTATATTTCTGGTGAGCATGTTCCTCTAAAATAAGGAGGTTTGAGTGTGGATTACTGTGAGTGCAACCCAGAATTCATCATTGCTGATCCAGTCACTAAAGTAACCATCAAACTTGGGACAAAGAAGACTCTGGAAATTATAATTTATGAGGTTAGATTGCTTCTTCTTTGTTGTTATATTATTATTTGATATATACTATCTATTTGCATTCTGAGCACAAAATTTATAGTCCACGACTTGGGGCCTGTTTGGCAATACTTTCAGGCTTTTAGTGATGGTAAAAAAAAGCTTTCAAATACTCTTCAGAGCTTTTTGGAGTGGTTTGAAAGTTGGAAGAAATAGCTTATAGTGCCTTCATATACAAAATGATTGATTGTTTCATTAAGAAATGTTCACGGTGCATTTACATGAAGCGCCTGCACTTTATAAAAAAAATTATGTCAGTGAGAGAAGGCACTTTTATAAAAGCACTGCCAAACAATCCCACTCATGCATGTCTGATGATGAATCAAAGCTTACATTATTGAATTGGATGTCAATAAATTGCAGAAGTGCACCATCATATGGGAACTCTGTAGTTGGGTGGGATGTGAGCTATGGAGCTGAATTTGTTCATGTTCCTGACTCTATACTGATCATTCAAACAGAAAGATGACTCCATCTGATGAACCATTAAAAGGGATTTCACAGTTTGTTGGAGCTTCAACAGGAACTTGGAATCTTAAAATCCCTGTCAAAGACACACTAAGTGATGGTCATGGTCACAATTCTCCTCCTCCGAGAGCTTAACTTCTTATGTAAAAATATGAGTCTGGTTTAAACACCACTTCTGTAATATGTAAAGTTATAACATTTTCAATTAATGTTTCTTACCTTATGATTATGACTGTTTTACATACAAAATTTCAATGCAAACCCGCAGCATCACGCGAGGGCTATTGGTTAGATTTCTCATTTGATGGTTTGCAATGTTTGTATTTGATGGCGTACTCTCTAATTCAGGAATGAGATGTTCAAATGATCGCACAACATATTAATTTTTATGGCTGCCCGTTGTCTGAATGGCCAAAAATGGGATAGAAACACATTGCAATCATTCATATCACACATCGGTTTTTAACAAATCAGTGTCTTTTAATTTATACTCAGACAACATGACCAATTGAACTCTGTTGTCCTAAAGTTAATCACACAACAGATATAGTCTAAGAACTGAAGTTTGAAGAGCAATCAGACAACAGACAAAATAAAAAAAATGTTGTCTGACATGCTTAACATACAACTGTTGCAAACTGGCACTGTTGTCTGAAGACGCCCCTCAACTTCTGCGCAGCTGCTCGCTTGGCATCTGCCGTGCTATCACACAACAGTTATAACACATACCTGTTGTCTGTGTGTTTATCACACAACTGTGTTCCACCGTTGTCTAATTTTTCATCAGACAACGGCTCACTCTACAACGGTGGGTCTTCAAATCACACAACGGTTTTCTGCCGTTGTCTGATAACAAAATTGGTGTAGTGAAAGGAGCTATAGCTCATGGAATCAAGATAGGGACACTTTATACGACCTTGAATATTGTTACTATTGTTGAGAACAATGAAGGCACTGCAATCGTTGAGCAAAATGAAGATGCATACTTATGGCATCGTAGACTCAGACACATCAGTGAGAAAGGTATGGGCGTACTTCAATCGAAGGGTAACTACATGATGTGGACTCAGAGAAGATTAGGCTTTGTGAAGACTGCATATTTGGGAAGCAAAAGGTTGTTAGTGTCTCAAAGGGTGGCAAGGCACCAAAAGATACAAAACTGGGGTTTAGTTCATACTGACGTGTGGGGACTAGCACTGGAGCATTTGTTCGGTGGCTCAATTTATATGACTTATATTGATGACTCCACAAGGAAAGTATGGGTTTATTTCTTGAAAAATAAATGGGAAGTATTTGATACTTTAAAGAAGTGGAAGTGGATCGTAGAGAATGCGACTAGGTTGAAGATCAAATGTCTGAGGTCGGATAATGGAGATGAATACTGTGGTAATGATTTCAAAGAGTATTGGGCAGAGAATGAGATTAGGATGGAAAAGACAATTCCCGGAACTCCACAGCAGAATGGAGCGGCTGAAAGCATGAATAGGACTCTAAATGAGAGCAAGGAGTATGAGGATACACGCAGGATTTCCATATATGTTTTGGGCTGATGCGGTTAATACTGCTGCTTACTTAATTAACAGTGGACCATCAGTACCATTAAATCATCTCCTACCTGAGGAAAATTGGAGTGGAAAAAAGATAGGCCTATCACATTTAAAAGTGTTTGGTTGCGTGACATATGTTCACATTGAGTCTAGTGCGAGAAGTAAGTTGGATCCCGAGTCTCAAAAGTGCATATTCATAGGCTATGGCAGAGACGAACTTGGCTATAGGTTTGGGATATGCAAATTAAGAAATTTGTAAGGACCAGGAATGTCATCTTTAATGAAGAGGTGATGTACAAGAATAGGCAAGCAGCAGAGCCTAAAAGTCCTGTACGAAAGGATCGACAGTTTGCAAGATTAGAAGAATTATCCAATGAAGATGTGTCTAAGGGAAATCATGGGGAGGAACGACAACGACAAGAAGCTTCTGAGGTCGCACAACCTGAAGAACAAGTTCCTAGTGATAAGCCAGTGACACCTCCTTTTGTGCCAAGAGTATTGTCAAGAAGTACTAAAGGAATACTAGTTGACAAATACTCGCATTGTGCTAACTATTTGCTGTTAATTGATTGTGGTGAACCAGTGAGTTATGATGAGGCAATGCAACATAAAGATTATGCTAAGTGGGAGGGTGCCATGAAAGATGAGATGGACTCTCTCATGTCCAACAATACTTGGGAGTTAGCTAAGTTACCAACAGTTAAGAACGCATTGCATCAAGTGGATTTACAAGATTAAGCAAGAAGTTGATATGAGCAAACGTTACAAGGCATGGTTGGTTGTGAAAGATTTTCAACAAATGAGGGAATTGATTTTGATGAGATCTTTTCGCTGGTTTTGAAACATACCATAATATGGATGGTGCTTGGTTTAGAGGAAGCTGAAGGTCTGTATTTGGAGCAGCTAGACGTCAAGACCACTTTTCTTCATGGTGATTTGAAGGAGGTCATATACATGAAGCAACCACAAGGTTTTATAGCACCTGGTAAGGAGGACTTGGTATGCAAACTGCAATAGGAGTCATCATTTGGCCCTTCAGCCCTAAGCCCGCCCAGCCCATAGGGCCGAAGCCCTACCAGGCCCGACCCTTTCTCAAAAAGAGTAGGGTAAGGGCCATGCAAATGAAACCCGGCCCGGCCCTTTGGCCCAACCCTTTTGAGCCCGTTAGGGCCAAGCCCGGCCCGACCCTCTAGGCCCGCCCGTTTAAGCCCTAATAATTTTCTATTTTTTTCTATTTTAAAAATAAATTTATCTTTTTTCTATAACGTACAACTTATCTCTTTTTTGGTAATTGATCGATTTGCTAAGCTTTATTTTCTTTAATTCATGTTTCCTTTGTTAAATCAAAATTAATATAGAGATTTAGAGAGATAGTTAATTAAATATAACGACATTAACTAATATTTATAAATGTTATAACTTATAAGTTAATTTCAATATATTATATATTATATATATATATATATATATATAATATGATCAACAAAAAACAATGAGTCTTATATTGCCTATATGACCATGGAGCCACATTTTGAGGAAAAAAGAATGTGTATTTGTTTTTGTTAAACAAATTAAATAGGCCCATTTCGGCCCTATTTGGCCCTATTTGGAACGCCTGGCCGACCAGGCCCTTTTGGCCCTAGTGACTTGGACTTTTCGGGCGGGTAAGGGTTAACATATTTAAGCCTCGGCCCTACCCTACCCGGCCCTAAATTTTGTTGACTTTGACTAGGCTCGGCCCGACCCGATCCTAAGCCCTAAAATTTAGGGTAGGGCCGGCCCTAGCCCGGTCCATGATGACCCCTAAACTGCATAAGAGCCTTTATGGCTTGAAACAAGCCCCAAGACAGTGGTACAAGAAGTTTGATGCTTTCATGTGTGGGAGTGACTACACAAGATGTTAGTCTGATCACTATTGTTACTTCAAGAGGTTTGACAAATCTTATATCATTCTTTTACTATATGTGGATGATATGTTGATAACTAGGGAAGACTTCAATGAGATTGAGAAGTTGTAGAGAGAGATTTCAAACCAGTTCGCGATGAAGGTGAAATGAAGAAAATCTCAGGTATAAAGATTATCCGTGATAAAGTGGCTGGTACTCTGAAACTTTCAAAAGAGGAGTATGTTGAGAAGGTGTTTGAGCGATTCAATATGGATGAATCGAAGGTTGTAGGAACACCGTTGGCGGCTCACGTTAAATTTTCCCATGAACAATCAGCCAAGAGCAAAAAAAAGAAAGAATATTGATTGGCGTAATATTTTCTATGTTTTTAGTATCATTTGCTCTACATTTTACTTAGTTATTCTATTAACAATATCATTTCTAACTTACTTTATTGTATTTACGTACATTTGAGCCCCAAATGCAAGAAATGAGCTAAGAAGAGCTAGAAATGATAGAAATGAAGGCAAGGAGGAAATGAGGAGCAGAAATGACAAAGAAATGGAGAAATGAAGTTTTCCCAGTTCTACCAGGAGAAGGAATCCCAGTTGAAGTAGGAATCCTAATGCTACTAGGAGTGAGCTCGGAAAAATGTGCGTGGAAATGAGAAATGAAAGAGTCCCAGTTCGACTAGGAAACCTGATGATGCTAGGAGTCCTGGTGGTACTAGGAGATGTTGTGTCTTGAAGATGACTCAAGATAGTTCAAGAATGTTCTAGAATATTTAAGGAATTTAGGCAATGTGAAGAATATTTTTGAATTGGCCTATTTTGGGAGAGTTTGGCCCGAAGTTTGAAGCATGTGACTTGAACATGATGCTCTAGATCCTTCTTGACATTTTTGAGGAGTCCATGACCCATTCTACATGCTTTTTCCGTGAGAATTACAAGGGATTACTAGAAGATTTCGGCAACTATCTTTATGGGATTTTATTGGATTTTATTGAGATTTTATGAGAGAAAATAGATGAATAAGAATTGATTTATGACTCTACATACAAGGGAAGCCGAATACAAGTCTATGTACATGGAAGAATTCAGCCAAAGAAGAGTTACCTGCTCTCTGCTTCATATGCTATTTTTCTATTAGTCGAAGTGATGTAATTCAAGAGAAATTCAAGGGAACCCTAGCCCTTACTATTCACTGTAAAAAGAGAGTTTGTGAAGACATTCTACACACCACAAAATTCAGAATCAAAAGCCACAAACACTTCCCTTTCTCTTCCAAAGTTTCGGGAACTTCAAGAAATCCAAAGTTCAAGGCCGTGAAGCATCAATTCATCCATTTAAGCATCCTTGCCGTAGCTCTCATCCATTCCACCACCTTTTGAAGCTTCTTGCGTCCTTGAAGATAAAAAATTGTAACCATGAACATCAACTTTTGTTTTCGGTTTTGGTTTCTTTGTAAAACAATTTTCGATTCTTATATGATTTCAGGTTTTGTTTTATTATTCTATGATGATTTGCGATTTCTATGGTGGATGAAAGATTGAATTTAGTTATGTGATTTCCAAGTACTATGAAGCATGAATTCGGTTTTAGGTTTCTAAATTGAAAATTGCGATTTCATTATATGCTTGCATGATTGTTAATTTCGATTTTCAATCCCATCTTTTATGTGTTAATTGATCTTTGGATGCATACTTAGGTTGATAAACATGTAGTTGAATCCATATAAAGGTGCTAGCGTTCTAGGCTTTAATAATTTCCATGGAAAACCTAAAATTACTTAGGTAAATTAAAAATGAGTTTTGCATGCTTGAATAGCATTCTAACTTGTGTTCTGGACTTGAATAGATCAAAACTTCCATGATTCTTAATGCGTTAAAAGTGATTTTGTTAGTGATCAGCTACCACTAGTAATTGCATGATTAATAGGGTTAACTATGGTGCATTCATCTAGTTAATTTAATTAAGAGAAGTAAAAAGAACTTTGTATGCGTTCATCTTTGTTCTTGATTGATTCTATGCTTGGATATATTTTGATTCGTGATTTGATGTTTAAAACTTTGCCTACTTGTTAATAGTAGTTAATGACATATTATTTTCGTTACATTCATTTAATTCTATTTGATTCTTGGTTTTGATGTGTCACATGTGTATATTACTTAGTTGTTGGATAAAATAAATCCTAAATCCCCTTCTTATTTTCGTAAATATTATGTATATATTCTTTAATTTGTTCTCCTAACGTTTATTTTTCAAGAATTAATTAGGTCTTAATCCCCAGTTGAGAACGATCCCTACTTATTCTTACTACATTGATAGGGTTTTAAATTGATACACTAATTTGTGTACATCAAATATATGAAGAATGTACCTTATGCATCAGTAGTTGGATGCTTAATGTATGCTAGGTGTGTACTAGACCCGATATTGCTCATGTAGTTGGAGTTGTGAGTAGGTACATGAGTAATCCAGGAAAGCAACATTGGGAGGCTGTGAAGTGGATCATGAGGTTGCTTCAGGATATTACTGATATGTCACTTTGTTTCAAGAGAGGTAGTGCTGAACTACAAGGATATGTTGATGCAGACTTGGCAGGAGATCATGATACTTGTCGGAGTACTACTGGTTATGTCTATATTATGGGTGGTGCTGCCGTATCTTGGGTCTCAAATTTGCAAGGGCAAGTGGCCCTATCTATAACCGGTCCGAGTATGTGGCAGTTTCAGAAGCTGGTGAGAAGATGGTGTGGCTAAAGGGTCTGTTGGAGGAATTGGGTAGAAAGCAATAAAATTATGCCTTGCACAATGATAGTTAAAGTGCAATTCACTTGGCAAAGAACCTTACTTTTCATTCAAGGACTAAACAAATTCGTATGAAGTATCACTACATACGAGAACTCATGGAGAATGAAGTGCTGCAATTGTTGAAGATTCAAGAAAGTGAGAATCCTCCTAATATGTTGATCAAGTCTGTGCCAATAAATAAATTGAAGTTGTGCTTGGCTTCAGTTGGTCTCCGAGTTTGAAGAAGGAGATGTTGGCTGTAATAATGGGTTTTGTGTTGCTATGATTGAAGAGTAATGGAGAATGCTAACTACTGGCGTAATTGGCTCCAAGTGGAAGATTGTTAGGGGTGTGGATTCGATTCCACATAGGATAAGGATTTGGTAATCCTTGATCAAAGAGGATTTTTGATTGTTTCCTACCTGCTTACATAATCCTACTTGGTAATGGTTTCTATGTCTATTGGGAATAGGTTTCCAATGTCTTATAGGGTCTGGTTGGATATCTATAAATAGGGGCATAGGTTGTAGTAGCAGATCAAGTCTTTGAAGCACTAAACAGAGAGAGAAAGTGAGGTGTTGAGAGTTGGTGAAAACTTCTTGTGATAGATTCTGGTATTCTTATTCATGTATTCTTTTTCTATAGTGAAACCCAAGTAGCCCTGGGACGCAGGTAAAGTTCTTTGCTGAACCTCGTTAACAAGTTCGTGTTTGTTTCTCAATTGTTTATCTATATTGTTTTGCACTTGTCTGCTTCCGCAAGAGGACCACGGGTCGAATTCTTAACAGATTTCACGTCATCGTCTTCGATTGAGCCCGTAAAGTCGACACTTGATCCTCCTTGTGGCACACACATAATTTGTTCAAAGTCTGATGAATAATTTTTCTCGTCTTACCATGCAGCTCAATAGTACAAGCTTCAGTGTCAAAATTGTCAATCAATAAGCGACAAAAATCACCATGTAACCTGGTACATGATAATTGCACCAACATGCCGAAATCCATTTCTTTTATTGGGTTAATTTGATCTTCCGAAAATCGGGAAACAATATCATGAAATCTCTGTGGACTACATATATCGAGTTAATTAACAAAGTTGCTGAGCATTTCGAGAAATCCTCACTACTGGCTTTAGGAGTTGCATTAGAAGCATGCGCGCTTGGAACAAAAATCTTCGCCTTCTCAGTTGGATCAAGTGTATGCCATTTCAAAGTGATTGCTTTCCTGAACTGCAAAATTTTGAAGCAATGGCACTTACATGTCAAAATCTGCCATTGCATAATAGGGAGAAAGTATAAAACATTTAAACGGCAAGGAAACTATA
Source organism: Rosa lucieae (assembly GCA_024704745.1). NCBI lineage: Eukaryota > Viridiplantae > Streptophyta > Magnoliopsida > Rosales > Rosaceae > Rosa > Rosa lucieae. The sequence continues at coordinate 14,560,707 of CM045492.1, read as the reverse complement.
TCACCTCATTATCTATCTTGATATTTCTCTCTTTCACTTGGATTTTCCTGACAAATAGATTGACTTTAATAAAATAATCATTTGCAATACTTTCATTTCACAACGTACTTGAAATCTTACCAACACTTACAAATATCTATTGAAGGTATATTGACCAACAACCACTTTCTCTTCCTTATTTTCTTGACCATTAATATTGTCTTCATTGTCACAAACCTTTCTTTTTTTCGGTGGCGCCATAGACTACACGCCAAAACATACTAACAATAAAGATCCAAACAATTGATGAAAAGAAAATGGTAGAAGAGGCACAATCTAACCTTGGTCGAGGGGATGGTTGTTCACCAAAGAATACAAAATTAACACTACGAAAGAAAAGAAAATGGTAGGGGAGGCACCATCTTACACTACAAAAAAAAATTGCAATGGCCACCGCAGTTAGCGTCGGCGCAAAAATGCCGTCGCCATTGGTCATAAATTTACTACGGGAAACAAGGCGTCGCAAAATTAAAATTGGTTTGCGACGGCAAATTAACGCCGTGGCATAAAAACTGATACAATTGCGACGAGATGTCGTAGTTAAATTTGTCCCTATTCTTGCTACGCTATAGTTGCCGTAGCTTTTTTTAGTTTTCTTCAGGTGCATTAGTTGCCTTTTGTTATTTTTATTTTTCATTTTTATTAAGGAAATGGTTCCCATCGGTGTGATGCTCACTCTCTAAACCCCTTCTCTCTCTCCTCTTCTTCTTTCTCCGGATACGATCGATGACTTCGAGAGGGGCGTAGAGCGGAGCCCTCTCTCTCCCGCCGCCCAAAAATCTCTGCCGTTGATTCAATTCCGGTAAGTTCTTCAAACCCTAATCTCACCAATTTTCCTTTACATTGCGGAATCAAATTTGAACGGAATCAAAAACCCCAAATCAGGTTGTGAAATTCATGTAGTTGATGATTCGCTGGCCTTAGGCTTCATGTCATCTCATCTCAGATCTATACTTGCAAATAGCTCAGATCGACCTCCATCTTTACCTCCTTGGCGGCTCTCTCACAGACCAAAGGAAGCCATGGCCACTGTGCATGTCGTATCCTGCCCTCCCCGGCTTGGCAGCGAATCGGTAACCTTTCTCCTCTCTCGTTCGTCAAGTGTAGCTTCTTTTAGGTTAACACCTTTTATCTTCATCTTCCTCTGAATTCAGTTTGGTGGGACATGAATTAGAATTAGGTCGAGTGTATTCTCGCATAGATTCACATGAAAAACCCAGTCCAGACTATCTGCTGCAACAATGGCTGTAGGGGAGCCCAGAGCACCAAAGTAATAAATTCACATCTCCATGTTTGGGCTTTTCCTCAGAAGGTAACCCAACTCAGTTTTCTACTCTTTTTCTAGTGTAGATTTTTTCTTTTCTTTTTGGGCAAGTTAAATTGGGATTGGATTTTGGGTTTTTAGGCTGCTGGTAAATATCCTTACTTTCCTGGCCAAGAACCCACTTTGCCTGGGGATATCGATTTGTTGCTTCAGGTATGGCTTTCATGAACCCACTAGTATTCCGATTATGTCTTACCCTCTAGCATTTTTCTTTTCAATTTTGTTTGTTGCTTATTTAGAATGTTCAATTACTGAACACCATGTGTTTGAAGTTATGCCTCAAAGACAGCACCCAAGCTGAACCAGTGGGCTATTCCATGATTTTCGAAAACCCTATACTTCTTTTTTTACTCTCAGTTTTTGATAGCTTAAAATAGACTCTTCAATGATCATTTTGAGCTTGGTTTCATGAAAAAAGGAGTTAAAATGAAATACTTATGCCATTTTGAAATTACTGCACTGTTTCAGAATTTCTGCAGAAATCAGTATTTTCTGTTACTTTGGATTCTTGTTTGACCACTCATTTGAACTGCGAATGACCTGAAATTTTGCAAAATAGTAGCTTTACATGTCTACTTCAAATCTGGAGAGTTTTGCATGAAATCACTGAAAAGAGTAGTTGTTGGTAAATTTTTCTTTCTTATTACCAGTCTTCTGAAATTTTCCCAAATTTGCAGCAACCTTGTTACGAAACAATCTGTTTGAAAGGCTTTCACACCTTTGTTAGTCCTTGAATTTTAGTATGTTAAAATAGACTGAATATTAATATTCTTATATGGATTTCTTGTTAACACTTAAGCAGGTTTGTAGAGAAAACAACAACCATGGGTTGTAACAATTAGTGTCTGGGTAGCTTGATTTGCTAAGAATTGATCAATTTCAAGATTGGGTTTTTTTTTTTCCTTTTAACAATGTCTGTGTTTTTATCTTCTTCTTTGGTTGGTTGTTTTCATTGATTTTGGATGTTGATCAATTCTGGGTTTTTTCTTTCTTTTAACAACGTCTGTGTTTTTATCTTCTTCTTTGGTTGTTTGTTTTCATTGATTTTGGATGTTGATCAATTCTGGGTCAAGTAACTGTTACTGTAACTGGTCATGTAACTTGTCACGTAACTGACCATGTAACTGACTATGTCACTGACCAAGTAACTGTAACTGGTCATGTAACTGACCAAGTAACTGTAACTGACCATGTCACTGACCAAGTAACTGTAACTGGTCAAGTAACTGTAAATGGTCACGTAACTGACCATGTCACTGACCAAGTAACTGTAACTGGTCACGCAAGGGATACAATTTCTGGATTTGTCTTCAGCTTTCTCATTCCAATTTGTCTTCAGCTTTCTCATTCCAATTTTCTTTTCTTCTCACAAACTCATAAAATCGTTTATGTCTCTACAAATTACCAACTTTTAGTCCCATACACAAACAAACATGGGATAGGACTATTTTGACTATTCTGCTCTTTAGTCCTAAGCATTACCAAACATGGGTCAGGTATTAACATAGCATATCCCAGGTTAGAAGAGTCCTAGACTATTATAGGAAATAAGGTGGGGGATAATAGTCCCACGTAACAAACACCACCTTAATGGATTGTGACACTGTTCAGGAACCTTTTTGTTTCAGTAATAACGCTTCCTGATTGAGCTGATTTGATCAAACTGGTTATTTAAGAGAGTCAGATATTTAACTTCAATAATTTATGTTGCTTTTTATGCAGGTGATGATGTGAAGGAAAAAGAGCCGGGCCCTTCAATTTATCTTATAGTTGCCAAGGTAAACAATCTACATTTTTTTCTTTCAGGCTTTCTACTTTGCCTCCTTTGATGGAGATGGAATCATAAAAGAGAATGATAAGTCAATTTAGAAATCAGAACGTCAACCCAATGTACTCAAATATAGAGTAAGCATTTCCTTACAAGTATGAGGTATGTTGTAATTTTAAGTCTCGAATTGAATGTATCCTTGCAACACTTGATTATGATATAACAGAGCTAGGTTGTATGATATAACATTTGTTATGATATAAATACAATACTTATTGTTGGATTTTTTTAATTATTTTTTTGTAGAATTTGGAATCTCTGGTCTGTCTAATTTGGAGTTGCTCATCAAAGAGAGGTGAATATATACCTCCTTTATCATGATCGTTTCTACAGATCAATTGATGTTTACACTTTTACTTTTTGAATATACATGTTTGTTCATTCATATCTGTCATGAAATACTTATGTTCTATTGATGCATTTATACGATTGGGAGTTGTGATAACTATACTATTAGCTCTTCTTTCATCAACCTAGAGACACATGTACTATTATGAGCACGTCCTGTTTGTCATTTGAGACCTATGCATGTAACTTGGAATTCTATTTACAGTGCATGTAACTTAGACTTATGCATATGAATTGAATCATATTCGTCCGGATGTCAAGGTTCATTACATATTTGTTTATATGTAGAACGTATTGCAGAAGTCAAAAGAAATAAAACATTCCTTATTTCTTTTCTCTTCTTTTCTTCTAGTTTTCAATTAAATTCAGAAGTATTGCAGTTTATTCTAAGCATTGGCTTTGGCCTAGCAAGCATAGTTCCAGTAGCATTCCCGGAATGGTAAACTTGGCCATGGCCGGCCTACTTCTTAAACTAACCACATCCTAGATAAACACTAAACATGAATCCAATGACTATATGATATGCCAAGGTACAGAATCCCACAATTGCCATGAATGGGTTTTGTGTTTAAATTTGAAGAAGGGTAAGATAGTTGTGAGCTCGGTTGATGTGGGTTTATAATGAGTTTTGGTTTTGGGTTAGTTTCTATAGTGATCACTTACATATGATGCGGGTTTATGATGAGTTTTAATTAACGTGTTTGTTTCTTAGCCTTAAAGAAATTAGTATAAGTTTTAGTTATTGAGTGTTCATGAAAATCTAATGGTTTTATTGTTTTGCAATGATAAATCAGCCTGCAAAAAGCCAGTGGCAACGATCTCCGAGTTCATTTTAAGGTACCCTGGATCTTCATGATAATGAATGGAAATTCAGACATATATTTCGAGGTAAGTATGGAACTATGGATTTAGCATTCTTCAAATCAACTACTCTAGCTTTAATGTCGAAGAAAGACTAGGTGAACTACTTCACACACTTGCTGACTCAAAATGTCAAAAAGTAATTAAGAGTTCAAGTGAAGTATTAATTGTATTTACTGGTATGAACAATATATGTGTCATGTACATCTCCCATTAATTTTCTAGCTTTTTGTTTCTTTAATGACTGCTTGAAGATTTCTGACTTTCTGTTATAGGAGGCTTGCAACAACACTAGAGTAATTGGTATGTGAAGTAGATCATGGAAGATCCTGCAAAGTTTATCTTGAAGTAGAGGAAAATAACTGACTTGTAAAGCTTAATCTTGTAAATTTTGGTAGAAGCTCCATTCCTTTTGTAACATTTATGAGGAAAATTAAAATGTAACATTTCTTTTTATATAAGCTTCATTCCTTTTGTATAGTTTTTATTCATAAAAAAAATAATAATAATAAAAAATTGGCATGCATATTTGCATGTCAAAAAATTTTTTATTCATAAAAAATATTTTAGCGACGGCATTTTTGCCGTAGCAAATGACTTTTGGCGACGGCAAAAAACTTCAGTAGCGGTTGGTGGCATCGCCATTGGTATTTGCGACGGCATTTTTCTGTCGTAAAAATTCTTGCGACGGCAAACGTTTGCCGTCGCTAATAGTCTTGCGACGGGGAATTGCCGTGGCAAATAACATTGGCGACGCCACCAACGGCGTCGGAAGCATTGCCGTCGCAGAGCCGTCGCCAATACTCTCTCGCAAAAGAGGCTTTTGCGACGGCATTGTGCCGTGGCCATTGCAATTTTTTTTTGTAGTGTTACCTTCGTCTAAGAGATGGGACGAACAAGATCAAACACTTAATAGTAACGTTTTGTTTTCTGCTTTTTCGTTTCTGTGCTCCCTTTTGTGCTTCTCATAGGGATGACGGGAGATGAGTTTTTACAATTATATTTAGTTAAGGAAATTATTGATGACATAATTAATTAGTAGTAAAGATTATTTTAAAACGTAATTAATATTCATATTAGGTTTCTGTATCCATTAAATCTGCTTTCTGTATCAATTAATAGTCATATTAGGTTTGATAATCAATTGATAGAATTGCCAAAATCGTCTATGATCAACTTGCTATCTAAACCCTAAACCCTATACCTTATATAATAGGCAGTCGAGAATGATGTCATATTTATATTTTGTATTTTCATAAAAATGTAGTTGCGTCTAGCAAATTATAGTGTTTGTTATAAGACATATAGCGCACTACATGTGTATCAAGTTTATATTGTAGATAGAACACAAAATCATAGTGTTTTTGACAGGACCCGCCCCGAATTTTACCATGAAATCAGAAGTGGCCCTGCAGGGCCCACCTTAGATGAAATTTTACTAAAAATTTGGCAGAACTTCCCCTAAAATTGGACTAGTACTCAAGACCTATAGAAAGACATTTACACTTCTAAGCAATCCATCCTTATTCTCCTAGACCCATCCTGCTCCCCAAATCACAACATTTTCCAATTCACATTACACAAATCTCCACTTAATAACATTAATTTCACAGGTTATCAGAGCAATTCTAAAACAAAAGGTATACTAGAATAAAAAGTAAAGAGGGTAACGGAGCGATATATCCTACAATGCGGAAGCAGTGACAACTATGCCTCAACTCCATGTACACTCGACATCAACTAATCTAGCCCGTAAACTGGGTATTTGAAACCGAAGGGCCCTGGGGAAAAGTATTAAAAAGCACGTTAGAGTGAGTGAACAAAAATAAATAATCAAGATAATTTAAATTAATTAAGCTTTGATACTTTCCCACAAATAAATTATTTTCAAAATCTCGATGCATGCAATATTTATAAAATATATTTCTCACCATACAAAATTCTTGAAAAACACCAGCCTTGCTGGTTAGAAGAAATCGGTCTAGCCTCGCTAGTCAAATGATAATGTGGGGAAGAAATTATCACCATACGGGTAAAGGAGCCCCTTAGGCTAGGCTTTACCCTCGACTACCACTCACACATAAATTGTGTGAGGAGGAGAACTAATAACCTTGACTACCACTCACGTGAGGAGGAGAATAAATCACCTCGACTACCACTCACAAACACAAAGTAAGTGAGGAGGAGACACTATAGAACGACCCCAGTAAGGTGAAGAAAATAATCCAAAATCAGCAAATCCATAAATCCATAAAGTTTCCCCAATTTTTCACCAGAAAAATAAGTATAATCCAATGACGTGGCCCCGCACACCAAAATATTCTCAAATTCATAACAAATAGGTGAGAGATAATTGATAACTATAATTCCATTGAAAATCTCATCTCCGATAACATTTCAAAATCTCAAAATCAACGAATAAAAACATAATATTAAATTCTGGAAATCACTTCGGAAAATGATTTGTCGAAAATCATATAATCATAATTTCAAATAATAATCATATATTGGAGATAAACATCGAAAACTCAACATCCAAAAATAGTATCACGAATCCATTTCCCAAATCAAAATCGAGATAAATCATAATTAATCTCCAAAAATCAATTCATATTACCGAAAACAATTCATAAATCCAAATCCGAGCATAACAATTTTATATCCAAAATTCATATGGAAAACAAGGCCAAAATCATAATCGAAAGTAAAATATTATGCTCGATAAATAAAATAATAAATAAATCAACCAATCAATCATCATTTCGGGAAAATAATTGCATGCATCATTATTTAAAATAAAAATCTACTCACTGTACTATATAGGCGACCACGCATACGGGTTTCTTCGTCGAGCGATAACTCAATATAGCGCCCTGTACACAATTGTATTCCGTGAATAACAATTCGACAATTAAATACTATTTCAAAATCAATCCTCTTAGATCAACATCTCCATTTCCTACTCCGATTCAACCCAAACTTTACCACTAACACCATTTCATTAATTTACAAGTTCTAGGGCAAATTCGAGAGAAATCCGACGGTCGGATTTTCATAAATTTATAATCGAAATCCTAAATTTTTAGAAATTCATAATCGATTAAAAACTTCTCCAATCTTCACCAAATTCGCATATATAAGCTCTACATCAAATATAGGATTTAACTAGCTAAAAATCGAAGCCAGAAACTTGCCTTACGGGCCTCCACATGCCACCTACAGTGGTGGTGTGTGGGGCCCACGAGCCGCCGGCCACCACCTCAGATGGTCACCAAATTTTGGCAGCAACAACTACTCAACAAGCCCAATACTTTTCTCACCTACAACAAATTTCAATTTTACATTGAAGTGCTCGAGATCGGCCGATGAAAATTTTCCAGAAATTTTCAACCCCTAGGATTGGGTTTTTCCTTTATTCTTCCTTTGCACTGCAAATTAGAGCTAGAAGCTTAAGGGAAAGTGTTCCATGGCTTGAGGCACTCCTGTTGGACTTGGTTTGGTGGCCGGAGATGACTGGAATTGGAAGAAGTGGCCAGAAAACACTATGCCAGAAAAGCAATCAGACGACAGAGGATATCTGTCGTCTGATTAAAAAAATCTCTGTTGTCTAGTACGGTGCCGTCTCTTGGGGCATCAGACGACAGATTTTCTCTGTCGTCTTATTTATCAGACGACAGAAATTTGTTAGGTCTTCTGCTGTCTGATGAAATCGAGACATGAGGCTAGTGAATTCAAACGACAGATAAATGTGGTGTGATCTGAAAACAAATAACAGTTCCTTGTAATTTCTATGATCTAATGCTTATTCCAAAGACAGAAAAATGTGGTTTGAATGCTCCAAAGTAGAAGATATGAAATCTTATCTGTTGTCTGAATGGACTTATAATAACATTTTAGTGTTGTTTTATTCACATTCCAATAACAGTTAACTATCATTAGCATTCAGTTTAGATTACATTTATCTATCGTCTTTAGTAGCCTACAATAACATTTATATGTTGTTTGAGTGCACAAGTAACAACATATTTTTTCTTGTTTCTGTTGTTCTTAGATATGTCCAACAACATATTTGGATTTCACTTTGTTGTTGCTTTTTATTTTAGATGACAATTTTCTGTTGTTTGAATGCACAAGTAACAACATATTTTTCCTTATTTCTGTTGTTCTTAGATATGTCCAACAACATATTTGGATTTCATTTTGTTGTTGCTTTCTAATTCAGATGACATATTTGTATTCTCATTGTGCCACAATTATGTAAATCTGGAAACTACCCAATGCATTCATCAAATATGGAATCCATTCATAAAAATACCAATATTTGATTAATCTGTTACTGCAGCTATACATACATCCATAATGGAGCTAAACTTAGTAAACATATAGAAGTTCAATAACCTAAATATAGCAGTTGGCATGATCAACAAATGGAACCCAAAAAACATTGATATCTCATATTATTGATCATGTTTGGTGAAGGCAAATTTATGTGGTGCATCAGTCTCTTCAACAGTTGGTTTCGACACCGTTTTTTCGCCTCTTTTTTGCAGTGCCTTCATCCTTAGTGTTATTGCTTTAGCTTTGGCTGTGTTGTTAGACTGGGGAGTCATGTCTTGAAAGAAATAGATCTGATCAATAGTCAACAATATGTATATCACACAATTAAGTAAAGGAACCAAATGTCAAAAACTTAACAGCCACATCAACTCACCAAGTAAACAAATATTAGAACAATTCTAGCATTAACGCAATGTTCAGTTCTAGCAAAAATTTCACAGAAAAAAAAAAACCAAAAAACCACTTGTTCATTTTGTCACCTGGGGTCAGGTCAAGGCAGAATAGAGAGGAGTTTTTTTCCAAGGCGTTGACGTCAATTGGGGTTCATATCCATGCATTGTGTCACTTTAACTAGTTTTCAAAATTACAGAAATGGGGAGTTAACTAAATCTTTCAGAGCTGGTACAGGGACAGACCACGTGACCATATATCACCTTATATGTTTGTCATTTGTATAGAAGATCTATCTCACCTAATTACTTCTGCAGAGGAGAGTAGTCAATAGAAGCTAGACCAATGACCCTTACAAAAGACAGAACAATCAGAAAACTAAAGTTAAAAGGCATACAATCCACTCCAACCACTACAGAAGATCAATGCAAGGCAAAAGCTTGCATCCAATATGAATAAACTTGATACAAGGCATATAAACAATGACAACATTCAAATTCAGCTTATAGGCATTTCACCAAGCAAGAACCACACATTAGATACACATTCCAAGAAATTTTGATACCTTATAAAAGTTCATAGATTGACTCATTAGTCCCAAAAATCTTGTACATTCACATCTCTAACCAAACTGATCAAAACTCGATCAATAAAATTTGGGTTTGCGAAAAAGCTAAAAAGAGCTAGAGGTCATGTACCTGCTCTTCTGCTTGTTGTTGAGTAGTAGTGTCATCAATGTCACCAACACCATCACCATCAACAAAATTCGTAAACTCCCTCTGCTAAACCGATATTCTTACTCTCAAATAGAACTGAAGTACATGTATTCCAAAGATTTAAATCAGCATATTAATGGAAACTAGCATATGTGAGCCAAACTACAGGAAAACTAGAATATTAAATAATAAGGTCTATGTGAGAGATGCAAGCCAACAATGTCACAGAATTGTTGAATCTAATACAAGGGCATGAACAAATGGGGAAAAAATCTCATTTCATGAATCATGTCAGGGCATGGTTTTTTTCTAAACGAGGAAAGGGAGCCTGCGTAATTATTCTCACAAGGTGTTGGTTGCAGCTTGCCCATGACTACTGTCAAGTTCAATTGATACTATTTAAAGTAGAAAACAACAAAAAATAACTATATTAACTCTAGACTGCCTCATAACGCACAAGAATTTAAGAACATGGAAAGAAAAAAAAATACATTGGAAATATAAAACTATCGAGTATGTCGGTCGCAAAGTTCTCCCTCATAGTATATATCAAAAACAAAGTTATTCTGCCTCATTGGATTCCTTACACAAATTGATTAGCAGCTTATTTCCATGTATGATTCATACAACCAGATGGAGCAGAAAAGCTTAAGATGATAGAACTCATATAATTAGGCCACAAATTCCACAAAAGCAAACCCACACAAAATTGAAAACAGATTAAAATGCTCTTAAATTACTGCATCATTAACATGATTTCTGTTTCTATAGTTGCAGGGAAGGCCATTTCAAAATATTTTGGGTTGATTTTTCAAAACACAAAACATTTGTTGCACTCATTAACTAAGAAAATGTTCAACAGCCCATCAAAAACCGAGTGGAGTAAGAATTCAGCACCCACAAAAGTAGCACCACTTAAGAAAACTTTAAGTTAGATAACAAGGTAAGCCATGACCTAGATAAATCCAGTATATGCTATTTTCTTGTACTGTTAAACCCTGCTAAGTTTAATACTCACCTCTGACTGGTTTTGCATAGAAGCAAGCAAGTCTCTTACTGAAGGATCATTTGGGTCAACCCCTGGAAGCTGTAGAAACATTAAAAATAATATGTTATTGAAGGCTAGAGTTATGCAGAGCCTTTTTTAAGGGAATGAGGGAAAAAATGAGGGAAATAATGTGAAATCACAAGCATAACTTGGTATAACTAATCTTCCAGCAAAGACTATAATCCTTTGTTGCTGCTTCTTATTCTGGCGATGTTTGAGGGCCAATTGAGCCACCTGAATGCCAGCAGCCAGGTTCATCTCACCACCTATTTGTAAAGAGGAAGGGTAAAATACCTCTCCACCATCATCAAGAACAAAAAACTCGCCATGTTCAAAGGGAGACATGGTACCAGCAGCTGTATTCAACTAGAAACCTACAGATTATTGGCAAATAGAGTAAGGAATAAATAACTGAAAATTTCAAATATTAATACTAGATCATATCAACCAATTTGTATGGACTACCTTGATTTGCAGAGCCTAGCTGACTGCCACCAATGCTCTTCTACAACAGTGGGATCAACTGATAATCCACAATCTTATAAAAAAAAATGATTATCAACAATGAAGCTATTGGAAAAGTTGAGGATATGTACTTGAGATCTCAATATATAGGTCTTTAGATTGAGGATAGTTCAATACTTCCAAATGTTTTTTAAAATTCCAGAGGAACCAAGAAAATGGGCTATTAAAATCAATCACGACATACAGAACCTATTATTACCAACTCTCCCCCTCTCTTACATTCTCTGCCAATGATAAAACCCAACCCATATAGATTGAGACACAAATTGAAGACGAAGAGCAAAAATAAATCCAAGCATATATAAAACCAATTACCCACAAATCAATTGGACCGGAGGAGCTGATGTTGCCAAGAGTCCTCAGATGTGGGTAAAACAAAGGTTGTCCAATTCTGAGCCAGCGGGTAATCAGAGGAACACAGCTTTCTTCACCTCTCTTGAAGCGAAAAAATATAATCAGATTTGTTAGTTACAACAACACTTTTTTCGCTCTCTCTCTCTCTCTCTCTCTCTCTCTCTCTCGATCTCCACCTCTCTCCACCTCTCTGTAGAGTGTTTCAAATAGGCATGCTTACGAGTTTGTGGAATGAAAACCAAACAAGCATAAATTAAACCATATACTAAACATGAATCTAAGGCAAGAGATTAGCCCCAGATTCAGCTAATAGAGCAACGATATGAAACCCCAAAATGTAGAAAGAGGGAGAATATGTAGTACCTGAGAGAGTGCAGAAGTGAAATTAATTAGTATACAAAACCTGCAATTTCAAGAGAAATTGAACTTTTCAAATCGGAACCCATCCCTAGCCTCTTCTTTGTTTCTCACCCTTGTTGTATATGCAGAGCTGATGTGCCTTCCAATTTTAAATCCGAACCCATCTTCTTTGTTTCTCACTCTCCAAAATGAAGTTCTATCCATCAAATATAGCTTAGATAGAGCGGAGAATCTGGAGAAGAAAGAAATACCAGATTTGTGATGGATTATATTGATATGATGAGATCTAGCTTATAATTGATCTTACCCAGAGACAGGATGCATGTATTTGTGACTTTGGTACTCTGAATACCCAAACACCACACTAGCTTCTCATAGATATGAAACGGAAGAGAAGTAGGTTGAGAGCGGAAGAGAGGCCGACCCAAAGAGAAATTTACAAGGGAATTTTATCAAACCCCAAATCAATTTTCAGAAAAATCATATATCGAACATTGAAGTTGAACCCAATCGAAACCGTAAACTAAATGAAGTAAAATGCTTACCAATAACCCAATCGAAAACAGAATAGTGAAGCTTCCTCTCTCTTGAGTGGTTGCTGGACAGCTCCATTAAGACGCAAATGCAAACAACAAGGATTTTTTAGGGTTGAAGGCGAGACTAAGAAGGGTGGCTTAGGTTTTGGTAAGGATTCTCATATTTGAGAGATGGTCGAGTTTTAGGTTTATATCAACCTCTCAAATCGGCCGAGTTTTCTTACTGGAGCTTCGAGTTTTTGGTTGCTAAGAGATTGATTGGATGGGGTTTTAGACAGAGCTAATGTTTGGGAAATACACAAAGTGTTTCGCGTGTATTCTGTAGTTATTCCAAAAAAGACTTAAGGAAAAGTCATCTCATTCAGACAACACAATTTCTTAACAATGTTGTCTGAATATCACCCTCATTGACTTCTCAGCTAGGGTTTGAGACTTTTGAGAGGGAAATGACTTGAGGTAGTTGGAGGGAATTCCAAAATTTCTGCTAGGGTTAGATATGAAATATTTCCATCTTTTCAGACGACACATAAATGTCGTCTGAATCTGACAATATCTTCAAAATGAAACAAGCATGGTTTCTCATTGTATTCAGACAACACATTTAATTTATGTGTCGTCTCAGTTTAGTCTGAAACACTCAGACGACAGAAAATGACAATTCTGTCATCTGAACTCTGTTGTCTGATAGCTTTTTTGGCATAGTGAAACATGAACTGCTACAGTGACCGTCTTGGCTTGATTTCTCTCTTTTCCGGCCAAATTACTGTGACCCACAGGAATAGGCGTGTAGAGGAGGATGAGGCGCTCGTAGAATGACTGGTGATATGCCTTCTAGTGGCTGAAATTGGAGAAAAAAACAGCAGTGCCGTCCTCTTCTTCTCGTTGCTGCACTCTCCACAGTCCAAAATAAATCACCAGACCATCATAGAAATGAAGAGGAGGAAGAGAGCTTTCCAACAATACCTTATGTATCAAAATCCGTCGCCGGATGAAGGAGTTATGGCAGGAAGAAGGTGAAGAGGTCGGAGAGGAAGAGAAAATCAGGGAGAGAGAAAGAGGGAGGAGAGAGAAATTATGAGTTACTACAGTAACTCGACCTATTTGTAGAAAGTTATTATAAATAGTAACTTTAGTATTTTAGTAATAAATTGCTTATAAGAATTCCGATTTTTACATACCACATATGCACGGACTCAGTTTAACTTCCTCTACGACTTTCATGCAGGAAATTTTCTCAAATTTTGACCTGAACAAAAAGTCAACTTTTTGGGCTACTAAAAGAATCGAAACAGAGTAAAAAGTGAAAGTAATTGTCGTTCACCGTCCAAAAGACTAGTAAACCGGTAACTTGAGATCCAGGATGTAATAGTTTTTTATATGACATTGTTGGTTCCATCACGAGTATGAAAATATGTGCAAATTGGTGTGATGTTACTAACTCCCAAGTATAGGAGGTTAAGTTTTAGTAAAGGGAAAAAGTAAGAGTATCGTACTCAAGGGATTGAGTAACTCTACACTAACTAGATCACCGTGAAAAGAAACCTAGAAAAAACATGTAAAGTCTACCCTTTTACAAGTTCACAACCTTAGCCCTTTGGAAGCTAAAGATCATGTGGATGGTATTAACAATTATTATAGTGAACAACTTGGTTGATTTTAATTTCTATAAAGTAAAATAAGTTGCACAAAAATAAACTAAGCTAATAAAAATAAAATAAAATAAAATAGAGACTTTGATCAATGAGATAACTAGGAGGATAGATTTTGCACCTAGCCTTCCTCATGCATATAATGTAACCCATTTTCAAATAACAACATGCTTTGATAAATTCCCCCTTGGTTTTCGTTAGAGAAACCGAGATACCAACTAATAATGCAACCTAACCATTTTGCTAGAGCAAAGCTAGATCACACAACTTTAGTCCCATTTACATTCAATAAAACATAAATGGGTTTTGATGCAGAAAAAGCCTAAGGCCTCTCGACTCTTAAACTCATGGCACCAAGCATTAATTTTAAGGTAAGGAACCCAAGCAATCTAGTTCTTCCCGTAAGAATAAGCTAGACCACCACTCTATTAGCTACACATGCTTTTCACTAGTTTTGATTTCATTAATTCCTACAACATGCTTCTAGGTGACAAATCCAAAAACACATGTAAGAAAGCATTAAAGTAAAGTAGCTAAAGGATTCAAAACATGCATATTCATCAAAAACATGGCATCACATTGCTTTACACATGAGTTATTCTACTCACAACCCATAGGTACATACATGAAACCCATAAACATAATAACATCAAGCAAAAGAGAGGAAGAGTGGACAAAGTGGTTGGTTACCAAACTACCTCCCATTGATGCAAAACTAGTGAGAGATGTTTCAAAGTATGAAAATTTCGGTTTTCTCAAACCCAAATTGCCATACAAATCCACAACACTCTTAGAAGCTATGAAGAACAAGGCATGTATATATGGAAACTGGAGTGTGATTGATCAAAGATGTATAGACTCTTTGGTTTTAGAACAAAACCCAAGAAGCTATACACTTTTCTCTACACAAAAGCTAAGAACTATCAACTACATGATGAAGAACTATGGAAAATAGAGAGGAAATGGAGAGAGAAAGGAGATAAAATGGATGAAGGAAAACATTAAAAACGTCCAATGTGAGGGGAGGGTGTTTTTATAGGCTAAAAGTGATGAATGGTGGGTGGAGATCAAATGAAATGAATGGCTAAATGTGATTGACAAATGTGTAAGCACAAAATATGGATCTAGTCTTTAACTCCACATAGAAATGACCTAGAAAGCCCATAGATATTTTGGTGGAGGAGAAAAAGTAAGGGTAGAAGGGTCATTGTGTAAAGGAACAAGGTAATAAATGGGAGACAAAGGTGCAAGGTGTAAGAATGAGACCACTTGTCATATTTCAAATTTTGAATTTCAAAATAACCTAGACCAGTAGTCTCCCCACCTAAAGTCTCTAACCCTAGTCAGCTCTTCCTTGTCCTCCACACATGGTCTTGGCCGGCCAACTTGGGTGGAATCCGGCGTTGACTCTTTTTCGTCAATTTGAGCACTTTCTTCTCCTTTTTTCCTTCACTGAGATCACCACCAAAACTTCGGAATTGGCCTTCGATGTCTTCATACCAAATATTCCTCCATGAGTCTATACCATTATGGTAAAATTTCATAGCTTAGTTCACCATAGTTTGGCTGTAAATTCAGCCGGAATCCATATAGGTCTGGTTTGGCATTTTTTGTCTTCTAGTGCAGAAATTTGCACTGATCTTTTGAAGGCTTTCCATTTTGAACTAGCTCATGTACTCTTCATAAGAAATGATCCCTAGGATCTCTAGAATGGATCGGAAAGTTTCAGCTCATTTGGAGTTCATTTGGTTAGTCTACCCCTCCTCCTTCCTTGCCTAGCTCGATTTCTCCTAGTCGGAGTAGGAAAGGGTTCTAAGATTGCCTTTTTAGTGCATTTCCTAGCTTCTCCATCATTTCCAAGCATGATAAGGAAAACATAATAAATACATATAAATAAACACAAAGGTTAAGCAAAAGTGCAAAATTAGGGGAATAATTACTAGGTAATTATGGACCTAACAGACACACATGTTGTACTGCGTGCATATCAAGTTTCTATTCAAGATAGACGCAAAATAATAGTTTTTTCTTTTTTTTTTTCACTGAGTGTATATCAAGTTTCTATTCTAGATAGACGCAAAATCATAGTGTTTGTTATAAGACATACATGACGCACTACATGTATATCAAGTTTCTATTCTAGATTTAAGTAGTGAGACGATGATATTATTGTGCAACACATATGTATGTATATGTATATATATGTAAAGTTGGCATGTATATAGAGAGTTCTTCATTTTAGCTGAAAAAGCAAGCGAACTTCCATTTTATGTGTCTAAGACGATTGTAAGCCATTTCAAGTACTTGGTACCTTAACTCCTCTTTGTGGAAGTTACAACTCATCTTGTGTTTGTGTTCGGCATTGCACGCATCACTAAAATGCCTTAACAAATATTGGTACTTATACAAACTATGCAACCAAAGATACTTGAGTTCATTGTATACTTAAGATACCTTAGTGCAATCCCCTAGTGGTAACATTAAGTAATTAGCCACATTAAGTAGCTACAAACTTAGTTTCTACAGAGTTTCCTCAAACTATAAATTGACGTCTTTAGGGAATTAATTTTAAGTCCTTATAAATAATAAATTTAAGTTGGCAGATTCACAGGACTAGATTTCCTCAACCGATAGATTCTGCACGTTAGGCAGTGAATTGCAAAATAGTACCAAATTGACCTATAAACAAAACTCAATAAGGAAATCTATCGTTCAAGGGGAAAATCCAACTACGGAGCAAATATCTCTTCGAGGAGCCGAAATCACGCTAAAGAGAAAATATCTCTTTGAGGAGGAGAAATCTTGTCAAGGAGGAGGTATCCAGTTAAGGAAGAATCAAGCAAGGTAAGATCTCTTCGAAGAAGATCTCTTTGAAGAAGATCTCAATAAAGCAAAACCCTTCAAAGAAGATCTCAATGAGGCAAAACCATTTGAGGAAGAATCCAAGTGACCCACAGTCTCTTTAAGGTCGACTTGAGTAAGATGAAGCCGAGTTCTAATTAAGAGAAAGCCCACCAATTTGGATTAGTGAAAGGTTCAGACCATCTCAAAAAGAGATCATTATGTCATTTTAGATCAAGAAATTTTAAATACACACCGCTAATCACTTAATACACATCCCTATTATTTTATATTTCAAATTAGATTTTGTAGGTAGGTTAAATGACCAAAATAGACATCTATGCATTAGAAGAAGAAAAAAATAGTCATATTTTCCTTATATTATTCTATTTACACTATGCCAAAATCTTTATCAGACGACAGAAGAAAACTGTTGTCTGATTTGCAGTGCCACCGTTGTAGACCGAGCCGCTGTCTGTTGAAAATTCAGACAACGGTGGAACACAGTTGTCTGAGAAAAATATAGACAACGTGTATGTGTTAAACGTGTTGTGTGATACTCGACAGATGGCTCAGTAGGTGGCTCGGCAGATGCCAGGCGCAGCTGCACAGCAGTTGCGGCGCTGCCTTCTAACAACAGTGCTAGTTTTGAAGCTGTTGTATGTTGAGCTTCTCAGACAACAAACTTTTATTTTGTGTGTTGTCTGACTGATAATCTACTGTCTGATTAACTTTGGAACAACATAATTGAATTTCTTCTGTTGTCTGATTAACTTTGCGACAACAGAGTTTAATTGCTTCTGTTGTGTGAGTGTAGATTAGAAGACAGTGATTTATTAAAAACAGATGTGTGATATGAATGATTGTGGTGTAATTTGTCCTCGATCATTTTTGGCCATCAGACAATGGGCAGTTATCATTGTATCTATTCTATTGTCTAATTATTTGAACATATCCCATTCCTGAATTAAATTGTGCATTTGATCCATTTACATACCAAATATAAACATTGCAAACCATCAAATATAAACATTGCAAACCACTAATCATTGAACCCAACATTTTAAACAAGAAAAGCATTCTAGTGCATGCCCATCCACTTAACACATCAAAAAGCTGATACATATAAATCTATCGTTCCAAAACATGCAACACATGGTGCATGACAATGTACCAACAGAGAAGCACAAAAAAGGATGCTTTCCTAAGCAAAAAAGGACCAGCAACAAGCCTATCTTTTGACAGTTCCATTCCCACAGCCCACAACACCAATAAGTGAAGGGTCAACAAATGCAACCATGTCCACCATTTTATATGCCTTCAACTGATCATAGAGGTACCTAATAACAAAAATTTACGGCAAGTCATTGGGTTTCAGCAACTGTACTTCTTATCGAAGCATTGGGCGGAGAGCACATATATATAAAGAACTGAATATATATTTTCTACCTCTGGTACACGACAATGCAAGTTTCGGCGGTCAAAGACTCGCCCATATAATACTTGCAAATAAGAAAGAAAAAAACTATCAGATTGACAAGGCTTATACTCTTAAGGCATGCTAATGATCCTAATTAAAGAGACATAATCAAAACCGTCTGTGTTATATCTTTTAAAACACACACAACCTATTTTTGTTATATCATATCTAAAGTGTTATAAGAAGACGTTCAACCCCAGACTTAAAATTACAACCTAGCTCATACGTGTAAGGAAATTGAAGAAACAATCATCATAGAAGCTTACTTGAGAAACACCATATGTGTACCAGTACGTGGTCAAACGTGTTGGTGACCTGACCAAACAAAGGTGAGAAAGTTAAACAATGTCTAAATATCTATCATGACTTAAGAACATAGGAACACGAAAATGACAAACAAAAGAGAGCAATGAACAAATACTAGAAACAACATATAAATACATTAGTCTATAGCGAAAATTATTACATTCATAGATTACCGTATATAGAACATGATCTCTTGCATCATATAACGGACTTGTGGTGCAGCTGTACATTCATACAAAAATACGTATATGTGCTTTAATTAAGCTTTTTGAGAAGTGGTGTTACAATTGGAGAATTCAAAAACAGAGGTATGAAAAATGTACCATTAGGCTGGAAGATATATGCCACAGCATTCTATCAAAACAAGAAACAAAAACAAACAGCGAAAACAATAAACATTGAATGTAAGAGGCAGATAAGAGCACAAGTATGCTAGTACTTTCATGAACGGAATGATACACACACTCAGAACCTTAACAAGATCTGTGTCAAGCCAAAGAAAAGTTAATTAGCAGGACATTCAAGATGCCCTACAACCCAAATATAGGCAACCAACAAATATCGTGCTAATAAAAGAGAATTGAGTGGTAGGTTGGCTAATTAATCAGCACAAGTCTCCTACAATGAAACACTTTAGTGACTGACCAATAGCTTGAAATCCTTTATTGCCAAACAATCAAAATTAGCAAACTAGTGCACAAATCATTGAAAGCATAACAAGACTAGCATGTTTAGGTCAGTAACAAGATTCTATGCAAGGTACACACACGTACTAATGGATGCAGTTCCTATATGATAGTAAAAGGACAGCAACTATGCAGCACAAACTCTGCAATTTATCATCCACCGAAATTACACAAAACATTGAAAGCATAACAAGACTAGCATGTTTAGGTCAGTAAAAAGATTCTATGCAAGGTACACACACACACGTATTAAAATGGATGCAGTTCCTATATATATGATAGAAAATAAGGCAAAGAACAAAGTCAAAACCAACCTTCAACTTATTTATCATCCTATTGTTTTGGTCTAGCTTCCATTCCTCCACTGGTACCTCCAGTCATTGTGCCAGATTTTTGCAGCATAATTCCATCAATAGTTACAACTAATTTAAGAGGGGTAGACAAAAAAAGTTAGATATCTAGCTAAATATAAACCTGTCTGACACAGAATATTTATCAATAACAAAGTAGAACTCATTACCTTTGAACCTCTCACCACTCCAGCTTAGGCGCTTAGCCTCATCAAGTTTGTCACAAACAAGAGTATTACCAACCGCAAAAAGAATACCCTTCTCCAAGGCATGATCAAATGTTGGGTTGTTAAGTAGACAAACTAATAGCACCATTTTGCAGATTCTCATGAATAAACTTACAGTTTTCTTACAAATGAAAAACTTACAGAATATGTACTACACATGCAGATAAACACCAACAAGATTGCGTATCTTCTCAACTACACACTTTGCGACAATAAAAGTTTGCACACTAAACCAATGTAGGCACTAGTAGAAGAAGAAAATAACAAATCATACTTCAATCTCTACTGTACCATAAGATAAAAAAAGGACAAGCGGTGGAATAAAGCAAGCAGACCAAGTAGTGGTGTTCCAAACTTGCAGCAACAAATTCATCTCCTTGTGGTCATGTCTTTTGTTGACAAGTTTTTGCGGTGGAAAGTGATCAAGACACATGAAGACAAAACTTCATATATAATTAAGCCCTACTCTATAAACTGTAGCATGCTGCAGCTTCATTTTGAAATGGGAATTAAATAGCAAAATGACAAGAGCCAATGTCCAAATCATTGGAAAAGAAACATAAAGCATACAATGGAGTTGGTGATGCAGTTAAATATGCTTAATTGAAGTGTGTTGTGTTCGGGCAATTTCAATTGGTGTCACAATAACAAATATAGAAAGGAAACATTATATTATATTAAGCTGTATCTACCTTTTTGTGTTCTATAGAGGGAAGAATTAACATCAAGAAGGGTTTTGTTAGAACTTAGATAGCAGAATTGCATACCCAGCTTTCCGTCCCTAATTTATATCAAACAGCTAAAACTCCAAACTAACCACAGTAATATATCTAAATGCAACATAAAACATTATAATCTGTAAAGTAAAAGAGCAAGTCTCTTTCTTTCACTCTCAGTTCCATAGCAACATACCATATTTTTTTTTTTGCAGTAGCCATATCTCTCATTTGCTTCAACTCCAACTCTTAGTTGTCAGCTTGCATTCTTGTAGCACTCCTACGATGAATTGGAAATAACCCAAGTTAGAAAATAGACAAGAAAACTTATATAAGAAGAGAAACCCAGTAACCAGAACATAAAAAAGGTTGAGAATTTACTTATAAAATAGTAAAATCTGTAAGAGGGTCCTTTTGGTTTTGAAGAAGAGCTTGAAAAATGGTTTGTTTCATATGGTAATTTGGTGGGTTTTCGTTTTGAAAACTAGAGCACGAAATGGTGTGAGTATTTAGAGACGGAAATCCCAGAGCTTCCATTAGAGTGAGAGAATGAGAGTAAGAGTTGGAATACCTGCATTGAAGAAGGTATGGCTCCAATAGGCCTCTGAAATTTGGAACCATTGAAAATTTGAGTTTCTTCTTCATTCGTGTCAATCAGGAAAGTGAAATGAGTACTGAAATGTGCTACTGACCAACAAAGCATGTTATTTGTAATCTGCAGGTAATTAAAGACCAACAAAAAATCTGTTCCTTTTGTCTTAATTGTATGTGAGCCTTGTAATAAACTTCTAGAATGTTGTACATATCTGGAGAGATTCTGAGAATGTATGGCTCCAATAGGCCTATAAAATCTGCAACCACTTCAAAGAACAAACAAATAAGGACTCAAATGTCACTCCACTTTACGGAAAATAGTATTAATTGGCAGTACAATATCAGGGAATACAACTGCAAAAAGTGGAATAATTACACCAATACTTTACAAGAAAGTAATATAAGTAATATACATACTCAACTTTTGTAACGAAAAGATGCAAGCATTATAATATCGATCTAGTCATAAAACTAAACCCATGGAACACTTTTTGTATTGCACAAAAACTCAATGAAATGTTTCCCAACTGTCCAACTAAAGACCATATATATAATAAAACTAATAGTTAAGCACACTGAATACATGAAAGCTCTTTCTCATATATATATAAAACAAAGCATCTCAACTGATATGGAGTTGGTGGTTTCCTTGCGTAAAACAAAGCAACCTCACACAGTAAAGAAGTGATTTTCTTGGACTAGAAAATCATAATAAATTGATCTAGCCCATTTAATCCATATGCCATCAACCATTAATCACATAACTAGGTTTAATACACAACCGGGCTTAACAAAGAATACCCTATTGTATCAAAAAAATAAAACTAAATCGCCACAATAATCCATAAAGACTGGTCAAAATTTGTTTTAAAAAGAAAAAAGGACTCATACTACAAGCTAAGATTCTCCTTTCCATCTCCTTTTGCATCTTCTACACCTGAAACCCAGCAAATAAACAAGCTTAAAATCCTACAGAATCAACCACATATCTTCAATTTGAACAAACCCAAACACATAGAGAAAGAGAAGAGGAAACTAGTACCAATTGGTGAGTAGATTCGACTGGGTGAAAGCCAATGAGGTTGTTTTTGACGCTATTAAGACCATAATGGAGCGTATCATTCTGGGTCCATTCGATTTGGTGCTCAATGTTCTTGGGTGGCTCCTCTGCCTTCAGTTTACCACTCGTCAAACCCCAAATCTAATAACCCTAACTTTCAATAGAATGAATGCTCTTCCAACCCAAACGGAGTAAAACCTGAGCACCAACAACAACAAGCAAGTGGTTATAAACTTGAGCCAATCGAATGCTCTTGAGCACCAAAAGAACAAAGACAACGAATAAGAGCAGTGAAATCTCAAATTTAACTCACCAATCAAATGGATTTGAGCACCAATCCCTAAACCCGTGAAAACACCCTTTCCTCCTCCTTTAACTCAAACCTAACTCGATTGGTGATAACTCAATCCTTTTTCAGTAGAATGAAGAATCCTCAAATCAAACCCAACTCGAACCCTAATCGAGTTGAACCCAACTCGATTTGTGAGAACCCAACTCAATTTGTGACAACCCAATCCCCATTTTCAGCAAAACGAAAAACGTATAACCCCCAAATCGAACTCTAATCTAGTAGAACCATAATCCAGGCTTAAAAGATGGTGAGAAGATGGCGATTTGTGATGGCTAAATGTTTTGAGAAGATGGTGAGCAGAGCTCCAGGTTTTGCTTGAAGTGAAGAAAAGCTTGGGGTTTTTATCTCAGACATGAAAAACAACTAAGGCACTAACTTTGTTTAACTGTGCCCTCAGTTGTCTAAGGCATTAACCAATAACATGAAGACAACATATAGATACCATTTACGTTGTCTAATTGCTACATATCTAAAGGAACAAAAGATGAAAATTTCCCGCTTGTGCAATCAAAATGCCAGTTTTGGCGCTTAGGCTAGGCATTTCTCATTCACATAACAGAAATAGTTTAGTATGTTGTAGGAACTTGCAAGCATAATAAACCATTGAAGATAAATTTGCTCATTCGGGGGGGGGGGGGGGGGGGGGAATGAATGCCATGCCATTTTGGATGAGCCATTTCTCCCGCCTATGTTTACCATTTCTCATTCAGACAACACAAATAATCCTTTCCGTTGTAGGAGCTTAAATCATGTACCAGCATTTCACTCAAATATTAGCCTTTTTGGGGTACATGTGATTTTCTTCCCAACTTGCACAACAGAAACAAACAAATGCGTTGTATGTTATTTTGCAACTTACTCTCGATAACATATACAACAATACTGTTGTGCAAGGTGAGTCAAAATTTCGACCCAAATTTGAGCAAGGTTAGGGGGAAATTTTTTTTATATTCAGACAACAGACAAATCCTTAAAACTGTTGTACAATAATCTTGGACCCAAAAAAATTGATGTATGACCTCCTTATACAACGCCAATCTCATTAAACCTGTTGTGTGAAGCAGTTTCAGTGATCACACAACGGAATTTTTTTTCGTTGTCTAAAAGGTGTAGTGTGATGCAGTTTTTGGCATAGTGTTATGAATAAATAGTTAGATAAACAAAAAAAATTTCTAAACATGGCCTCCCAATTTAATGCAAGAATAAAGTTAGAAACTATCTAATTTAATTTTTTCTTCAATAAATTGTAATTAAATGAGATTAGAAACCATAATATTTAGAATTTCAAAATCAATGGCATTAAATGTTTTTAAAACATATCGCTTTACTCCCATTTATTAGTTAATTTTCTTTTCTGTTCTATGAGTTATGAGTAATCAATTTATTTTCTAATATAAAACATCACATGTGAAAAAAATTTATAATTGTTAATTTGTTTGGCCCCTCTAATGACAACTTTTTAGTTCCGCCATTGTGGAGAAACTATTGATATAGTTTTGGTTGAATGTTCAACTCATAATTTTATACTTGATTAGCATGGTGTTTGGTGGATGAGAACTCAAATAACACAAAACCTATTTATATGTATCTATTTAAAGGGAAGAACAATAAATCTTTATGGATTTCTCAATAACTAATACAAGTAATCAATATGGTCATTTACAAAATGTCGATATACTAGAATATACTAATCATATTAATAGTAACTTTAATATAGTAAAAAGGTAGGATATTTCATGATTTTTGAGATTAAGGATATTTTAGGTACTTTGGGCTGTGTATTTAGTAAAATATTAAAATAAAAAATCAAATGGGTGGCGTATTAAGTATGGAGTGTGTATTAAGTAATTAGGGGTGTGTATTTAAAACTTCTCTTTTAGATCCCAGCTACCCTACTATGTCATAATCTTAATTGTATAAGCTCAAAAGAATAAATGTGGGACTCTCACACAACAAGAAAATGATCCAATTATACCGTTTCATTCATAATGAAAATAATCAATACAAACTCTTTTGTTGGAGGAAAAGATTAAGATTGCGAAATATACTACTCATAACAGTTGTCAGGAAAATGACGAAATACATGTTTATCAAACTGCCAACTAATATAGGCCAAGGACAAAAAAGAGCACCACAATTGCTATCGTTACACATAATAATTAAGTATCAAACTTCAATCTCACTAAATCGTCACACCTTTGGTTTCTTTTTGGGAGAATGCAGCACATTGTCTAAATTGAAATTTTTATCATGGTTTACGCGACTGATTCTGCCACGTACCCTATTTTTCTTTGGACATCTAGGTTTTGTATGTTTATAGTTCTTGCACAAACTACATTTTTGGTTGTTCTTCAGTCATTTGCTACTTTCAGTACCCTACATACCTTTACTTCTGACATTGATATTGGATCCTTAATTTAGGATGCTATCACAACCGCGTGAACTAACAATGATTTCATTTTGTTGATTCAAAATCTCTTCCAGTATGGGCTCTAGTTTAATGAGTTCATTTCTCAAAATATCAGTGCCCTCTTTTGTCTTTGATGCTAGGTACGTAAGACACCTTACTACCCAAAAAACTTAAATCGCCGTGCCTACATGTATAAAACATAATTACAATTTCTGTCAAAAATATCCCAAACTAAAGTAGATAAGGTCTGTAAACATCAATTTTCAAAACAACGCTAGTGGAAATTTCAACTTCAGAGAAGAAAAGAAACCTAATTGCAATGAATCAAAACTACAAATATAGTGCCATTGCAAGAAACAATTGCTAACCAGTAGAAGAGCATAAAGTAAGTAAAACATTACTAATCAACCAATTGCTGAAAATTGATTTACAAGGATGTGCAGCCAAACTCAACAAATTCAAACCTGAAAACACAAAGTATACAAAACTCAAGTAACAGATCAAGAGAGATTCTCCACTTCAAAAGAAAATAACTCTAGCTGTCTAATTCCTCAAATCTAAATTGTAAACAAACAAACACTTTTATTGCAAATAAATAAATAACAATTTACAACTGAGATCAACTTTACAGCATAAGTATTCACGTACTTGGTCAATTGTAGAGCTTCACCAGGTATATTGTCTTTAGGAATTGTAGATTGAATTTCAGATTTTGCGTTTTTTATCTATTGTTTCATCACCAAAGACAAAGGTATCTCCTTCATATGTTCGTGCTTCATAATATTAAATGAATGACAACATGGAATGCCCTCACATTTAAAAAGTTTATAAGAGCATACTATGCGAGGATTGCTTTCCAGATGGTGGTAAACATTTATGCACTTATTCTCTTTATTGTTATTATAACTAGATGTTATGTACACACAACTTTTGTGAAAACGCATAATTCTTGATGTGTTCGATCAGTCCTCCAACCCGCTCTATCTCCTCATGTACTAGCTAGGTAAAATACACTATTGGTGTAAATGGTGGATGCATGTTTCTCCAACTGTGGGAGTTGAGTAGTAATCACATAACTAGAGTAATTTGATCAGAGGTCTTCTTGAAGTACATTATTTCCAACCTGTGCTAATGATGTATCAAGTAGTGGCATCAGTTCAAACAATTTCACTCTAGTGCTAAGATAATCCTTCACACAATTGTTCATGCCCTCAGACCGCTGGGTACAACGCATTCGAGCAAAAAAGTGACCACTGATTAATGCTTCAGCCCATTTATGCTGTTTTTCAAACATCATCCTTACCCAATTTTTAACATGAAGGTCAAATTTGTTCACCATATCATTCCATTTTTGCTAAAAACCATATGGGGTTGTTTCATCAAACATACATCTCCGAAACTCTACCACTGCTTTTGGATTATGCAAGTTACTTTGAGCATTCTTTACAATATGCCATGTACATAAACGATGTGGGCAATCTGGAAACACTACTTCAATAGCCTTCCACATTGCTTCGTCCCTATCAGTTAGCACAGCAATAGGTTTTTTTCCCTCCATAGACTCTAAAAACATTTGCAAAGCCCATGTATATGTCTCAACCGTTTCATCGATTAGTAATGCAAAACCAAAAATTGTAGTCAATAAATGATGGTTTGAACCAGCAAATAATACTACGGCTTGTCACAGTGATTGGTCTGGTATGTGCTATCAAATACCAACACATCTTCGCAACAAGAATAATCAAGCAATGAAGTTGAGTCTCTCCATAATAAGTTAGCTAACCTGTTACTCTCATTTGTGCTATACTTCTAAAAAATAACTTCTTGTCTGTGGCTGCTTTTCCTTCCAAATACAAAATGTAGCTTTTGCATCCCCTTCGAGTAGAGTTTCTCGACGACTTGTATCCAACTTATTGTATAAATCTTTCATTAAAAAACCGACTTTCGTAAGGCCTCCAGCTCTATCAGCCATGTATTGATATGTATGACAAATCTTAGTGGATACTCTCCTCATAGATTTAGCTAATGTTAAATGAGAATCTGGTACAGATCGGTGTGACCTGAGAAGATGTGACTCGTGTGGCTGTGCAAGATCATGGGAATGGTTTGTTTTGAAACCAACTACGACATACGAGTTCTTCTTCTTAAAATATCTTACCTTGAACAAACATGGACAATTACACCGTGTCAATTTTTTTGGCATACGGACCTTGTTACTGTTGTTCATATATTCATCTCTTCTCTTCCCTTCTGCAGAACAAACCAATTGACGGATCGTGACCCTCCCGGTCCTTGCACTTACATACTTGTCATCCTTCCTAACATCAAACCCCATTGCCTTGGCGTAAGCAAAATAAAAGATCTCTGCTTCCTCAACATATTTAAACTCCTTGCCTAGAACATCATCCGCAGACAATTTATCAAACCTAATACCATTATATTGCAGATGATTCATGTCAATTACACTCTCCATATTTTGGACTTGCAAATTAGCATTGGAAATTTGAACTTCGTCTGATGTGTCTACACATAACATCTGATAGCACAAGATAAAATTACTATATTACGATAACATTTCAATCTTCAAGTGAATCTCATGCCAGGAATTAGTGCCAAAAAAAAAAAAAAAAAACCGGAAATGGAACCCTATCCATGTGTTTAGCTGAACTCAATTGCACCATTTTAGACCAAAATGTGATACAAGAGAACTATGCAACCGATCAAACAATTTGAGATATATAAAGCAAATAAAGAAATGAAAATTAGTGCAGCTTCCATGTAAAGTATATATAACATGATAGCACTCGAAACAAATTGAAAAGAAAAGTCATAACTTTGCTCAGTATAGATGAAAAAAATTAGAAAGAGATTTCGGACAGAAAGAGATTTCTGATGAAATAAATTAGTACAGGTAAGAGATTTCGGACCAGAGGCTAAGTTTTGCACCGGTACTTAATTACTATATATAAAGTTTAGAAATAAACAGCATGAAGCAACTAAGCAGAAGCCACATTAGGGCTTGATTTATTCATTGTACACATAATAACATACACTGATATACTGATTAATTGATTAATCAAATTTATTATACATATGATATATCCAAGCTGGATATATTATTTATTTTACGCATAATATCATACACTGATACAGTACTGATCAATAGATTGATCAGATTTATTATACATATGATATATCCAAGCTGGATCAATTAACTAAACAAAGCGGGAGAGTTCATATCGAAAGTTACAACTCCCACTTGCTACGCGCCCGCCTCGTTTCGCATCAGAATTTTTCGGTAGTTCACTCATTGCAACATCAAGACACTTCTTACATTCCAGGCGAGATAGGTCCCTCGTGCACTGAACTAAACCATACAACTTTTTTGATTTATCGAGCTGTAGCTCACCAGTACTATAAAGCTTTCGGTTAGAAGAAGCTTTATCAGACAACCCACTCAACAATTTCTTAACATTCTTATTGAATAGTCTGGGATTGCTTACGGTCTGGGTGTTCCACAGATGGAACTTGTTTGTGGTATCAATTTGCCCAAAGAAGTTGCCATTTGAGTATTTCAGCATGCAATGGTCGTACCATATTATGGCTCCTTTTTCATGAGGGCAGCGTGCACGAAGCTCTTTGCTTGCTTCAATAATACAAGTCTTACACTTTGGACTTGAGATATTGCCTCGGCATAGCGCTAGTCCGTTTACTTTGTTCGGACCTTGACCAGTTGAAGCAACCCCGAATCCAGTTGGAGGGACTTTGGTGGATAAATGATTGAGCATCGTGTCCAAGTTAGCATGGTATGGACTCCTACCAGGGTAGTTTTCCTCGCTGAAACAGATATGATAAAGTGGGGAAGCACCAGAGGCTGCATGGTGCAAAAGACAGAAGAGCAAGAAAGACAGAGGGATTGATTTGGAGAACATGTTGGCTTAACCTCAAGGATGGTTTTGTAGGATGTGTGCATTTTTCTATCCAATAGCACCCTCTATATATAGGATTCGAAAAGTCAATTCTGCATTGGGAGCTAGGCTAAGCTACAGTATTTTACTTTGGTGGTTTTTGACTGGAAACCAGTGGTTATCTATTTCAATAAACATCAAAAAAGTTAAAAGTATTATATTTTGTAGAACATTCAAGTCTGCACTCTGCAGTGGCTGTTAATCTCTGCTCATTGGAATTTGCACGTAAAATATTTCTCAAAATCATGCATGAATCAATGCAAGGTTGCGCTGAGGTTGATCTTTTAAGAAAGCAGCACATAGAAAGATGATGATAGTAAAATTGAAAAATCTATGTAACGAGTTAATTACACTATAAATTAACAAAGTATAGTTTAATTTTATTGTCGAGGTGGTAAATTTGGTTTAACTAAACTGTAATTTTGTTTCAATTAGATGTAAATGAGTGTATGGTAAACATCCAAATACTGTAGAAAATCCCTTAACATGAGATAGAGTGAAGCTCTACTGTACTTACTGCAAAAGCAATTTATCATAATGGTTAGGTTATCTACAATGTACTCTACCTATTTCTTCAACCCTTATCCGGATCCCAGTTTTGTGATTAGAGAATAAAATCATAACCTAGGACAAGGATCTTGATCCGGTAATATATAATTAATTCAGTAACATTCTAAAACCATCAAACATAGGATAAGGATCTTGATCCCGGCCGCTTAACACTTTCTAGCTTGTTATTGCTTCAATTTTAATCTATGGTCCAGCGCAAATCTCAGTCATACTTTAGTTTGACTTTTTTTTTTTTTAGTAATCCCTAAAGGGTAAAGGAGAATCCCTTGAATTTATGTAAACTCGAGTTAATTAAGGTTGAATTGTTTTTATTTTTGGTAAAGCAGAGGACAAACTACAGTACTGTACCTAGTTTTGCTTTAGTATGGGGCTAACGGCTGGCCTAAATAAAAAGAATTGAAATGAAAATGATGAATCTAAACATTCAGCAAAAGAATCGAAGAGAATTATCTAAAGAAGTTTCATAGGCAAATCCCTCAAATCATCAATGGTTGTCATCTAAATTGATGACTTTTTATTTAATTAGAAACTTGAAAGGTGTGGCACTGAGAGAAGTTGTGCTTTTAGGAAATTCATGAAGTTTAGACAACACTCAATCCTTGGAACTTAATTTTGTTAGAAGATACATGATTCACACAACTTCGACCTCAACTGTGCTGATAGAAAATGAATTTTTAAGTGTAAAAATGAGTTTCTCAATTTTTGTGATATGTGAACTATAATTGGTATTAGTCGTCAACTATGAATGGATGACTACATATGTGTGTGTGTGTGTGTATATATATATATATTTATATTTACGTGAAATTTATATACAAGGATGGTGTGGCATTAGATGAAATAACAATGGTGATTATATTGGATTATTATTTCTGGCACATATTTTATACGGAAATACAATATATCATGTGATTGATTGAGGAGATTGTGTTAAAGAGTATTTGAGTTGGAATAACACTACTACAAAAAGTTAATCA
This sequence comes from Rosa lucieae, assembly GCA_024704745.1. Lineage (NCBI taxonomy): Eukaryota > Viridiplantae > Streptophyta > Magnoliopsida > Rosales > Rosaceae > Rosa > Rosa lucieae. Next base: position 14,529,854 of record CM045492.1, on the reverse strand, counting down.
CACAACACTAATCACACAACGGAACAGAAATTATCTGTTGTGTGTTTAAGTAAGCTCTATCATACAACGGTTTTAGTTGTATTCTGTTGTGTGAATACCAACTAAGTGTTAACTTTTTTATCAGAACTACATTGCACAACGGAATTAAGTATTGTCCGTCGTCTGAGTCTTAAAAAATTTAGCGGCAGATTTCCCTCCACTTTGGAGTCTTGGTTGGCTCTTGAAACATTGAAATTTGGGCTACTAGGACAACGGGTTTTACTATTTCCGTTGTGTGATTGAAAAACTAAGCACCAAAATTTGAGGAAGCTTGCTTGAATGTCTTCCCCTAGATAGGCCTAGTGCAACTTGTAGAAATTATACAACAGATTTAAGATTTTCTGTTGTGTGAACTTGAAACTGGGTGGCAACATTTTAAGCCAAAATTCTATAGGCACAATGTTTCCCTCCATGATTTCACATTTTGATTTTTAATGCTGCGCTCAGACGACAGTTTGTGAGGTTTCTGTTGTGTGAATAACTTTGAGAATTTATAGCTAGGTTTAATTGCCACTTCGTGTCCAAAAGAGAAAAAACAAAAAATCAAAGCCCTCTTCTCGACCCTCAGCTATCTCTCGCCCCTGAACAAAATCTCAGTCCTCTCTTAAACCTAGAAACTCATCTCTCTTACAAACCCATCTCGATCTCAGTCCTCTCCTTCATAGATTGAAAATTCCAAACAAAGCTGGACAAAAGACCCATCTCTCTTTCGAACCCTTTTCCGGCAAATGGCTGCGATTTCAAGCTTAGTACTCCGCTCCTTATTCTCATCCTCGGCCTCGGCCTCTTCTCCCTCGCCGTCACCATCCTCAACAGCTTGAGCCTCCTCTTAGTTTTGGTTTTTCTCTGCCTCGATTGGTGCCTCTGGCTCAGTGACTTGGTGTTCCGGTACTTCAAAAGCGGCGTCGTTTGGGTCCGTGTCTTGTAATAGAAGACCGCCGTCGTCTACAGGCATTGCTTCCCATCTTTTCTTCCTCCCTCCTCCTTTCACTCTCATTCTTGGCTTCGCCGCTCACCCTGTTGAATCTAACCGCCAGGTGAGAATAGTATTTTCTCTCTGAGTGTTTGAATCACTGATGGTGGCCCCACAGTACTAGTAATTAATTTTTGATCTATCAATCCCTTTGCGGTTCATGTTTGCGGAATTCGGATTCTGGGTTTTACCATTTGGGTTGTAGAGATCGAGTTTGGAATCGATTTGGTTGTTTCAAATTGTTTTGGTATGTTCAAAAGTTGTGTATTTCTAAGAAATGTTTTTTTCTTGTTGCAGACTAAGAGAACGAAGGAGAAGGTATAGTCAGAACATACGCTATGATATAAATGCTTTTGTTCTGTTCTATGTGTTTTCTATTTCTGCCTTTTCTGTCTTATATTATTATTTTACTCCTTTGTGTTTACAATTCTTGTTCTTGTTCTTAGTTTTCTTGTTTTTAATTTGTATGCTGAAGGCCATTTTTTTTTTTCCTTCAACAGTTGTTGATTAGTGGAAAATTATCTTGGATTTATTTCTACTCATGCTGAATATATAGGTTGTGATGAATTTCAAAAACTTTTTACATGAGATGCTCATAGAAACATTGTGACTTTTCTATTCGTAATGGTTCTGCTAAGCTGAGAAATTGATTAGTCTTTACTGGTCTCTCATTTTCTGAAGGTGAAATAAATGGAAGTGGCAAGTGAGGCAAGTGATTTTCGACAATGGGACGAATTAATACCCGATGCATTGGGTCTAATCTTCAAAAACTTGTCTCTTAAGGAGTTGCTGACGGTGATTCAAATGGTCTACAAATCGTGGGGTAAGGCAGTAATGGGTTCTATAGGCCTGGAAACATTGTACTAATGATATCATGCATGAATTGAATGATTTTGAACATTGTCTTTTATTTCTACTTTCTTGGTTTGTGAATTTTGGATATCTAAGACTTGGTTGATTTTTCATTGCTGTTGGGCTGTTGGCTGAATTAACTTGGGGTTTGAATCAATTCAGTCTATTTGTTCAATTGTTTCAGGTGATTTGCTTTGTTTGTACCTGGCCAATCTCAAAGAATGCATACACAAGGATAATTTACTCTGTGGTTAAAGAATTGGATTGCTGGGCTGGTGTTCAAGTAATGAATCAAAGAGTATTGCTGTGTTATTAGATTTGTTCAAAATAGGCCATTGATTGAGGGACGACATTCTATTGAGCTGGGCAGGTATTTCTCCAACCTTTCACATCCATTTGTTAGTGGAATCATCTACTCCTGGCCAGGTATTTGTTATTGTCTCATTTTTGTTTCATTTTCTTCGTCCAAAATCAATTTTGAGTTAGTCACAGAGATCTGAGCAAAATGCGAGCTCTTGGGAGTCCCACTATCAGCTTCAGAGTAAGCACTGGCTGCAATCATTTGCTTAAAGAGCTTCAGGAATTTCTTTCTTCTTCCATTTACTGTTTTCTGGTGAATTGCAATATAAGTTTGCTGCTCTTTTATATACTTATGATGACATTTTAACTCATAAGAAAGGCGTGGTGTAACATGTGTAGTGTTACATGCAATTTAGCTAATAGTTACATGCAATTGCCCTTTTTTCCCTATTCTCATTAGCCTTACTTTTAGGGTTGAGCATGAAAAGGCGTAGTGTTACTCTTCTTCACTTTTATGCTATATAATGCATAGAAGAAAATTTGTTTGGAAGCAACTTTGGCCTAGATGATATACAGGTTCTCAAAAGCAGTTGTAGTACCACTCAGCCCTTTAGGTTGCAGTGATACTTTGATACTTTATACAACTCTTTTACGTTGCAGAAAACACAAATGAAAAATGTATGGTTTTGCCACTTAACTATATAAGAGTATTGGTAATATGGGCCATTAAAATTTGTGTGCTGAGTTCTATCTTTAAAACTATTAATGATATAGTTTTACAGGAATTTACATATAGAGAATTTGCTATCTAGCAACAGGAGTCTAGTACTTTTCGTTGCCCATAGTTGATTAGGTTGGCAGCAATTTACCCCAAAGGCAGTTTCTTGACACCTTTTATGGCTTTCTCTCTCTCTCTCTCTCTCTCTCTCTCTCTCTCTAATGAGATGGACTGGATATTGGATCCAACTATTACCTTGTTACCTTGTTACTGTAGTTTCTTTACTTTTCTCTATCATTCAATGGTTCATTGTGTAAATGGCTTTCATTGTAGCTTGACTTAGAAGCAAGTGAAATATGTTCAAGAACACATTCTAATCTGGGTTTCTCTCCATTCCATACAGCCTTGGGTATGCATCATCGTCTTTCGCTCTTGTGTTTTCAGTTTTCGTTTATCATACTTGTTGTAATTTTGATGCTTAACCTGTGCATTTTTCTGGATAACTAACATGCTTTTTAAATTTCAAGTACTTTTATTTGTTGTTCTTGTCTCTTGAATATGGTCTGGACTGAAGAAGCAGCTCCTTAGTTTCTTTTTTTGCTCGGTCTGAGCTTCTTTGAATCTGAAATAAGTCTTAAGGGCTTGTGCTGCCAGTTAAAACTTATGTAGGCTTCTATAGGCTTATTTGTAGTAGGATCCCCTTGTTTTCTTACTAGAGTTTTATACAAGTTGAATTTGTTAAGTTTGGGTATTGATTTTGGTGGTTCAGTTTTCAGCAATTGGTTGGTTAAGATTATTCTATATTGCTTTTGCCTTGTTATATTTTGCTTTATTGCTGGTTAGCTTTGTTGCATGTGCTGGTACCATAGCTTTTCTTTTGGTTGATTGCACTCCAGGTTTCTTTTCTTCTTTGAAGATTGGACTTTCATTGTGGACATTTTATTTATTACAAAGGAAATGCTTACAGACTTTGGCTACATGAGTTTGTGATATTTTGGTTATTCTTTTCTTTTGGTTTATGTTCAGTGCTATGGGTATTTGTTACTATGTAGTGATCAAGGTTTTGCTATATATATATATATATATATATTTGTTAAAACTTTATTATTACTTTTATTGGGGTTAATTTACTTGTGAGAACAAGTTCTTAGTTGTTAGTAATTTTTTGGTATATGTATTTCAGGTAGACCATATTATTAGAGCGGAGAATATGATGGCAGCTCAGGAGATCATCGAGCTATTTGCTGAGCTTATTTATATTCGCAGATTGAGGTCTGCTGTTCTTCTGCTGATTACTTCTTCTAAATATATTGCAAAGAAACTGGGGCCTTGTGTGCAATGAAGGAAGCTGATCTCCTTCCTGATGATCCTAAATGTACAAAAAGTATAAAGCAATTGGAGCAGATCCTTCCAGGTTTTATTGAAGCCAAAGGCAACTGAAGGATAAGAGCCATTGAGAATATGAATGTTTTTGATTCATGTATAGCTAGGAATGCTCTTGTTTGGTACATTATCTAGTTACTTGAATGTATAGATGTTTGAATAATGGTACTTGAATTATATGGATTATAGTATTGTTTATATGGTAATATATTGAGCATTATTTCTGTGAATATTTGTCTTCTTGTCCAAGGTTCAGTCATACAACTCAATGCAGAATAATATGTTGTCTGACTGTAAAAGTATTCAAAATTAAGGCTTCTCGTACAACAGTTACTAGATGTTAGCCAATTCGATTACAATATTCACACCACAGTTAAGACAATATAGCTGTTGTGTGAACTAACAACCAACAACAGAAAATAACAAAATTATGTTGTGTGAGATTCCTAACACACAACGGAAATAAAATTATCCCTGTTGTCTGAATCAATCAACAGACAACAGATATCATTTCATTGGCTTGTCTGTTACTTATCTTAGACAACAAAGAAAAAATTATATCTGTTGTGTGTTATGAATCTCAGACAACAAATAAACAATATAATTGTTGTGTGTTATGAATCTCAGACAACGGCTAAATTTCATTTTCTGTTGTCTGAATGGCCATGTCAATGCCGAGGCATCCCCGTGCATGCCATGCCAGGCACATGCCTGCGCAGAATTCGCACAACAGAACTAAATATCTGTTGAGGAAATGTATATTGCACAACGGTGAATTCATCGTTGTGTTATTTTTCAATCACACAACACTCGTTTAGACCACAATGAGGCTGGTCATCACACAACTCCAAATCTCCGTCGTCTGATTAACTTATTGTAGTAGTGAATTGGTTTTGTATTGTAAAATCGAGTATTGTAAATAGTAAAATTTTGCTATGGTGTTCAGTGATGGTATATGTGACATGATTTCGGGGGAAAACAGTATATTTTGAGAATGTTGATTTATGTTGTTTTGAAGGGATTTAGAGTTGTGGTATAACATTGTTGGGTCAAGTGGGTTCTTTTTAAATTAATGTTTTGATCTAAGGGCATGTCGGCCTAAGGATCGGGGGGTACAGGATATAACTCTAGTGCAGTATGTCATAAGCATGAACCTTGGCCGAGGTGACAGGCTATGATTCAGTTAGAGTTCTAGTCTGTCTGCCATTGTATTTCGTGGGAGTAACACAGGGGTTACATGAGGCCTTTGAATACGCGTTTTTGAAGAGAGTTCGTGTAGGTTCTTTCTTTTATCGTCCATTGATTGACTTTGATTTCATATTATGGGTGAGTTGAAATAATATGATTTTAATCACTTTAGTGATGTATGTTACCTTAAGGGGTAAGGATGTCAAGTTTTGAAAACGAGTCATTTTGTGAGATCATTTATTTGGAGTTAATGGGTGACCATAGACTTTAGCGTGAGTTGTTTGACTTCTTTATTTATTTTCCTTTTCATTTAAATTGTTTTATTTTAAATGTAGTCTCCTGAACTAAACTATATGCAAGGATTACTGTGGTTTTGGTTTGTATATTGTTGGTGATTTTCTGAACTAAATTTCTATGCAGAGATTACCGATTTTCTTTTAGAATGTTTTGATTTGTCACGGTAGTGGCATGTGTGTTCCTAAAGAGAAAAAGGAAAGGATTTTGCTATAGAATTAATCATTGTATTGATTTTTGTCCTCGAGTCGCAAAGACGTTTTTGTAGTTATATAGGTTTACTCATACGAGCTTGCAAAAGCTTACCAGGTTTGTTGTTTCAACCGGGTGCAGTATTCCATGTGCAGGTTAGAATATCGAGTAACCGTTGTCGAAACTATGGTATACTTTCCGTAGCATGGACGTAGAAGGGTTCTCCTAGTTTTAATGTTCCGCTGTGCAATGAGAGTGGTTGGTGTATTTACTTATTGAATTGTTGTTCAGTTTAATTTGTAAATTCTCTGTAATGTAATATGTGACTCTAAAGAACGAGTTAGTATTGACATTGGTGAGCTTGGTTTGTTTTGTTGCTCAGTTTTAATGAAAAATATTTTAAGTGCTTTTAGGTGATTGTTAAGTTTTCGCGTTTCGGGTTTGAATTTATTTATTCAGAATTTGGGGCATGATAGCTTGGTATCGGAGCCTAAGGTACATATTTGGTGATAATCAGTAATACTCGAGTGATGACCCGTCTGTAGTAAATCCCCTTCATATACTCTTTGATACTAGTATAATCATTGGGTATGTCATAGTTGGGGTTTGGTCAGGGTTTAAGTCCTTAGCACAGTAGGGTTGCCATGTTGGAACAAGTATAGTTCTTTGAGTTGCAATCCTTGAGGAATGGCAACCTCTGGATTGAACTATGGTTGTCGGCAAGGACTGTTTCGTGGAAACAAAGTATTTTTGTACAATTGAAGTTGTTTGGTTAGGGTCATGGAGTTTGACCTGTGCTTGTACGTAATGTTGGAAGACGTATTTAATTGATAGTAGTTGTGCCTTCCTAAGTTTGGTTGGCAGATGTTCTTGGGTGGAAGGTACTGATCAAGGGATAGATATTTGGTTTAATAGAGAGGCGTCTTAGAGAATTTTCAGCATACTATTATTTGATTAAAGTGGCTTCGAGGTGTCTATACGAATTTTGTGGGCGGTTTGAGTTCTTAGTGTACTTTTCAGAATGCTTGGTGGGGATGTTATGTCCACTAGGTGATGAATGCTCAGAGAGGCTGAGTCAGGAATAAAGGCATGGTTCCCTCTCAGAATGAGTTCTAATTTTTTGAAAAAGTAGAACAACTTGTTTTGTTGTTATTGAGGCAGTTAATGCTACTCGCATATCTAGGCTGACTAAGGAGGTCACTAGAACGAGAGCAATGACATTTCAAGGTGGTTCATATTCCCTCTTGGCCAATATGTGGATAGAGGACGTGGAGACCTGCTTTGATATGGTCATCTGTACCAATGTGAAGAAGAAAAAGATAGTTACGTTCCTCTTCTAAAGAGAAGTAGGACGGTGTTGAGATTTTGTAGTAAGGACTAGAAGTTATTGACCATGACTTGGAATGGTTTTGTGGAACTCTTCTAGGACATGTACTTCCTGCTCCAATGAGAGAGATGTTGGAGATTGACTTCATTACTCTAGTTCAAGGGATTATGAGTGTTGGAGACTAGGAGCTCGGTTCACACAACTATATCAGTTTGTCTGGCCAATAGATGTAGAGAAGTCAGCTCATACTTTTCAGCAAGGACTAAATTATGAGATAAAAGAGAGAGCAGTTCCTTTTCAACTGCTTTCTATGGCACTGATCCTTGCTAATGCTTTGACATTTATGCAGGAACTTTAGACATTGTGGAAAGAGATGACAACTGTGGAGAATTCCAGAGAAAAGGGGGGAAGGCATTGCGGAGTGCAATAGTATGTCAGGTGCCTAGGGTGGGCCCTGAAAAAGGAAAGAATCCATCAGCAAACTTCAACTAGTGTGGCCGCTGAATATCGTTTGACTGCACTCATTGGGGAGGTAACACCCTTGAGACGTTCTGGAATGGGAAGATGTTTAGCATTTATTAATCCTTGATTTTAGTGAAGCAGTGTATTTCTGCACATTGTTTTGTTTTTTGTTGGCTCAGATGATTCTAGCTAGATCATTGTGTGACTTGTTTTATTGGTGTGTTTTTGAGACTAGTGTGGCCGCTGAATATCGTTTGACTGCACTCATTGGGGAGGTAACACCCTTGAGACGTTCTGGAATGGGAAGATGTTTAGCATTTATTAATCCTTGATTTTAGTGAAGCAGTGTATTTCTGCACATTGTTTTGTTTTTTGTTGGCTCAGATGATTCTAGCTAGATCATTGTGTGACTTGTTTTATTGGTGTGTTTTTGAGAATGATTTGTGGAATGATGCTTCTCCGATTGTTTTTGTGGTAGAGATTTTCTAAAATTTGATTTATGTTGTGGAATGTTTTGTGATGACCTATGTGTAGGTTAGCTGATGCTAAATCTTACTGTGATTTTGGATATGAGATGTTAGGAATGATGAGTGATTGTTCATGCCTTATTTTGATGGTGATCGAGACTTTGATGTGGTTTTGATTGGTGAAACAAATCCCTTGCAATTTGGAAAGGTTTCACTGTGGCAAATATATGTGTTGATTGTGTGATTTAAAATACTGTTGTGCGTGTCAGTTGCGTGATCCACCCTTCATGGTTGCGGTAGTGGAGATTGTGTGGGTTGGTTGAGGCTAGACCTTAGCATGATTTTGTGTTCTGAGGTTGTAGGACACTTATTGAATTGTGATGCATACTCTTTTATCTTTATGAAAGAGTTTTCTGTATGGTTTGGTGTAGGAAAAGCTTGATGCGATCTCGTGGTAGAATAATTGTGAAAGAGTTGTGTATTGTTAATTTGAGTTGAAATGATGTTCAATTCTAGGAATACTAGTGTTGTCTTATCGATGTGTACGTTGAAGCAGATACTGTTGTGAGGACAGGATTCTAGCCTATTGTATAGTCAGTATGATGTGCAGGATTTGCAAAGTTTTGATTCATGAAATGATTTATTTACCACCAGGTAGAGTGGTAGAGTGTCGTAGTGTGGTGATGCTCTGTATTGTATCTATATTAGTTGTTTGACCTAGACATGTCTTACTTCGTGGAGCGAGTCAGTGTTTTATCCGAAGACTGTTGGACAGACTGAATGAGTGAATTAGTTGTTGGAGGTTATGTTGAAGGCATGCATTTTTAACTTCAAAAGTGAAGTTAAGACTGAGGTCTATTGGACCTGCTACGATTGTGGTGAGAGGTATAGAATGGGTGTTTAATTTCACTTTATCTTTTAGAGTTTGAGGCAAGGGAAGTATTGATGTGCCTAGACTGAAGAAGAAGTCTATGATGGATCCAGTGCTGGTAATCGGGGTGCAGTTGAAATAGAAGTTGATGAGACTATTACTAGTGGTCAGTTTGTCTTCCAGATGGGACTACAATACAAGGTCGAGTGAAAGATTTGACTTGTTTAAAAGTTAGCAAAGTTAGCTAGGTCATTGTGATGAGAGCAAGGTTATTCAAGGGCGAGAGGCAGATTTGGGGATTTATAATCTGTCGCTGGACAATCGGTATCTCATTATCGATGTCAAAGGTCAAATGCTACTATAAGGGTCACAATGTTCCTAAGACTATTTTGGGACAATGTAGGGACATTTTGCATTCAACTTCATGGTTCTTGGTTAAACCAATGCATCTGCTACCTTTATGGTATTGATGAACCGCGTGTTCAATCCTTAATCGGATATGTTTGTGATAGTATTTGTGGATGATATCTTGATTTCCCCAAGTTTTTAGAGGATCACGATAACCATATTAAGATTGTGCTATAGATTTTGAGAGAGTGAAAGTGTTACGCTAAGTTTGAGAAGTGCGACTTTTGGAAAGAAGGGAAAGTTTGCCCCAAGGTTGTCAGACCTTTTTGAGATTTTGGAGGTTGGAGATTTCACATATAGGGTTGCCTTACCTCCTAGTATGTTTGGTGTACAATATCTTTCTATGTGTTCACGCCGAGAAAGTATATGAATCACTGGTGATTTATCATGGTAGAATTGAGGTGAAAGCGGATGTGACTTTTGTTGTTGAACATGTTCGTATCTGTATAGGTTGACAAAGTGACATCAAAAGAAGTAGGTTGACTTGATTAAGATTTTGTGGAGTCACCACAACGTGAATGATGCATCGCGAGAGATAGAGTGAGTTTTGAGAACGAGGTATCCGCATCTGTTCGTGGACCAGTGTACTTCAATTTTGAGACGGAATTTCTTTAAGAAAGATAGAATGTAATACCCTGAAAATTCATATGAAATTCCGATGATTTTAAAGAGATTTTAAATTGATTGTTAAGACAATCGTGTGGCTCAGGGGTGGAGTGGGATTATTTTCGAACGAATAATTATTAGAATTTCATGGTTTTAGGGGGAGTACAATGTTTAACTTCTTATATATTGGGTTTATCTAAAAGCTTCCTTCATGAAAGTTGTAGAGTACGATGATACGAGTTCGTGGATATGTGGAACGCAAAAATCAGAGTTAGTATGAAGAAGTTATGGCTTTGGAAAAGTTTCATTTTTGGAATAAATAGAAGAAAAAAAAATCTAAAAATTTCATAATTTCCATTATTTGAAATTTCCCGGAAAATTCCGAAAACCATTCTCTCCCTAGCCAAGCCGACTCGCACGCAAACCAGGAGACCCGACTTGGTTTTTTTAGTGCTGTCCAACGTCCTCCGGCGACGGACCCGGCCCAGGCCCCTAGCAGTGGCTTCCCCCTGAGAGCACCATAGACGAAGATTGCATGGCGGCGGTAGTGGCTCTGTTGGACCAGATAGGATTTCTTCGATCCCGGTGACGGCTGAGCTCCAAACTAGGTATTTTGGGACGCCTTCCTCCTCTAGATCACATCCACGACAATGTTGAAGCACGATTCAAAGCATGGTGGCCTAAATCACTATTTGAGGATCAACAGTTCATATTTGTTGAGCTTGTTCTTGCTCGATCTAGGCACATTCGGCCTTAGTTCCAAGTATGAAAGTTGTTCCTCTCTTCATTGTGCACATTTTGGACTGTTGGATTGTGGTGGTTTTAAATTTGATCCGACAGCGGTGTGCCGCAATTGTCGTCGGCCTTTTGGCAGCATTCTGGCCACGTCAGGGGCAGTTTCTGATTTTATAAATATTCTACTCATCAATACAATCATTTTGATATATAATACGCAATTTTCAAAGTTAGTTTGAATTTGTTAGGGTTTTTACTGTTTTCGATTGTCTCTGTTTTGGATACGTGAGGATTTGGCCGTCGGATCGACTTGCAGTTTTGTTATATTAACCATAGAAGTGTTCCAGTGACATTGAGTGGTCTTGGATGAGGTTTCGCCCAGATTGGCATTACTTTCAGATTTTTGATTGATTTACGAGTTTAGGAAATTAATTACTTTAGTGTTTCGTGTACTAAATCGAAGTCGTATTTTATTAGGTGTTTGATGAAGTTGTTTAGACAGATTGTTAAGGTTGTGTATCTCGTATGGCATATGAACACGTAGCGGGATTTAGAGGTGAGTAAATCTCACGTGGTTCATTTACGAACGAATTTACTTATTGTTCAAAATTAATTGATAATTGTAAATCGTTTTTGGAAATGAATATTTGTTTTAAATGATATGAACTCGATTGACTTCGATTTTATAGGACTGCGGTTTACAGGTATAGAAAATGGATTTTTTAGTATAAAAATGAGTTTCTCGATTTTCGTGATGTGTAAACTATAGTTGGTATTAGTGGTCAATCATGAGTGCATGACTACGTATATATATATATATATTTACATGAAATTTATATATAAGGATGGTGTGGCATTAGATGAAATAATAATGGTGATTATATTGGATTATTATTTCGAGCACATATTTTATACGGAAATACAATATATCATGTGATTGATTGAGGAGATTGTGTTAAAAAGTATTTGAGTTGGAATTGGTTTTGTATTGTAAAATCGAGTATTGTAAAGAGTACAATTTTGCTATATATGGTGTTCATTGATGGTATATGTGACATGATTTAGGGGGGAAACAGTATATTTTGAGATTGTTGATTTATATTGTTTTGAAGGGATTTGGAGTTGTGGTGTAACATTTTTGGGTCAAGTGGGTTCTTTTTAAATGTTTTGATCTAAGGGCATGTCGGCCTAAAGATCAGGGGGTACAGGATATAACTCTAGTGCAGTATGCCGTATGCTTGAACCTTGGCCGAGGTGACAGGCTATGATTTAGTTAGAGTTCTAGTCTGTATGTCATTGTATTTCATGGGAGTAACACAGGGGTTACATGAGGCCTTTGAATACGCGTTTTTAAAGAGAGTTCGTGTGGGTTCTTTCTTTTATCGTCCATTGAGGGACTTTGATTTCATATTATGGGTGAGTTGAAATAATATGATTTTTATCACTTTAGTGATGTATGTTACCTTAAGGGGTAAGGATGTCGAGTTTTGAAAACGAGTCATGTTGTGAGATCATTTATTTGGAGTTAATGGGTGACCATATACTTTAGCGTGAGTTGTTTGACTTCTTTGTTTATTTTCCTTTTCATTTAAATTGTTTGATTTTAAATGTAATCTTCTGAACTAAACTATATGCAGGGATTACTGTGGTTTTGGTTTGCATATTGTTGGTGATTTTCTGAACTAAATTTCTATGCAGAGAATACCGATTTTCTTTTAGAATGTTTTGATTTGTCACGGTTGTGACATGTGTGTTCCTAAAGAGAAAAAGAAAAGGATTTTGATATAGAATTAATCATTGTATTGATTTTTGTCCTCGAGTCGGAAAGACGTTTTTATAGTTATTTAGGTTTACTCATACGAGCTTGGGAAAGCTTACCAGGTTTGTTGTTTCAACCGGGTGTACTATTCCATGTGTAGGTTAGAATCTCGAGTAACCGTCGTAGAAACTGTGGTATAGTTCCCGTAGCGTGGACGTAGAAGGTTCTCCTAGTTTTAATGTTCCATTGTGCAGTGATAGCAGTGGGTGTATTTACTTATCGAATTGTTGTTCAATTTAATTTGTAAATTCTCTATAATGTAATATGTGACTCTAAAGAACGAGTTAGTATTGACATTAGTGAGCTTGGTTTGTTTTGTATGTTGCTTAGTTTTAATGAAAAATTTTCTAAGTGCTTTTAAGTTATTGTTAAGTTTTCGCGTTTCGGATTTGAATTTATTTATTGAGAATTCGGGGCGTGACATATTGTCACAATGGTGGCGGAGTTGAGTGGAATATTTTGAGTCATGTGGACTTTTTAAATGTTTTGGTCTATGGATCGAGGATCTACGGATTGAGGATGGTTATCGGAAGTATGCCATTGGCCTAGGAATGGTTGCGACTCAGTTAGAGCTATAGTCTGCCTGCCAGTGTGTGTCATGAGGTGTAACAAGTTGGTTACTTACGACTCATGAGTATGTGTTTTTAAAAGAGAGTCTAGGGTGTATTCTTTTTTTCAATTGTCCGAGGAGGGACTTGATTTCATATTAAATTGTGAGTTGAATTTAATATGATTTTGTCAGTTTAGTGATGTGTGTTACCCTTATGAGGTAAGGCTGTCTAGTTTGAAAACGAGTTCCATGTGGGTCGTTTTAAGAGAGTCGAAAGGGTGATTTCTTGCCTGTAGCGTGAATTTCTTGTTTTCCTTAATTATTTTCCTTTTCATTTCTCTTGGTTATTTTTTTAAGTTGTCTCATGAACTAAACTACTTGCAGGGAATACTATGGTTTTGGTTTTATGTGTTTTTCGCGATCTTCTAAACTCATTTTCTATGCAGGGATTACTAATTTTTACCTTGTGTGATTGTAAAATAGTGTAATTGCTTGTGGTGAGCTATGAGGGTGTTTTCCACTTCGGTTGTGTTTTGTGGAATTAAATGTTGTTGTTTTATCATGAGTTGAGAAATTAGATGCTTATCTTGCTGGAGTCATTTTATTTGAGTTTACTCGTTCAAGATTAAAAAGCTTACTAGGTTTGTTGTTCCAACTCGGTGCACTATTTAATGGTGTAGGGTATATTGTGTAGAACAGAGTAACAGTCGTCGAATCTGAGGTTTTGTAGCTGACTTAACTTGGACGTAGAATAATACTTTGGTTTTAGTCATCCACTGTGTAGTGAGCTGTGGTGGGTGTGGACTTATTGAATTAGGATCTTGACCTAAAGCACCAAAATTGGATAAAATTATCTCACTTACTCTATCAACAATTTTTTATTCCCATCTACCCAATTTAACATAAAAGGATAATTTTACCCTCAGCCTAATTAAAAAATAACAATGTATGCCATTCTCTCTCTCTCTCTCTCTCTCTCTCTCTCTCTCTCTCTCTCTCTCTCTCTCTCTCCGGTGAAGGAATGAGCCCGATGACATTTGAGCGGGTTTCGTGGTCGGTGAAGTCTGACCCGACCACATTGGAGCTGGTTTCGTAGTCGGCGAACGAGTTTGGTTCCTCCAGCAATTAGAGTCGTCGCAGTAGGAGATGAATCGGAAGTTGGGAGACGTTGGTGGAGTCAGCGTACAAGAGGAGGAAGTCGTCGTCTACTACTGGTTCACACTTCTTCCACTTATGAGATTCATGGCGGCTCGGCTCCATCGTCCGATCCTAGTCGCCGCAAAGCGGACTGCATCACAAAATTTGATTAGTTTCCGGCCATGAACCTCGTCGCCCAACTCTGGGTGCCTAGAGTAATGGGGCAGAAGGAAAGAAAAAAAGAATTTTTGAATGTCTATTGGGGAGAAATAGATGTCTATTGGAGGGAAATAGATGTTCTTAAATTGATATAATCTCTTCGTTTTTTTTTCATCAAAGTTTTATTTGTCTAATTTTAGAAAGATTAGTTTTCATTCTGGTCATCGAAATAGAGGTTTATTGCCCTTCAATTGGGGGGCAATAGACGTCTATTAGGGGCAATAAACGTCTATTGGGAGCAACAAACCTTTCTAGCAACATATGAAATCTCCGACAACCTCTTTGGGGACCTCTGGCGAAGTTTTCAGAAAAGTCCGGTTGACGGCCGCCGGTGACCTGACCTTTCTATTCTAAAGTAGTTTAAGTTAAGAAATTAAAAAGTAACCAAAAAGAAGAAGAAGAAGTCAAGAATGGTAAAATCTTAATTTCTAAGTATTCACTTATTTTGTTTTTTTTTTCCGATTCATTCTTTGCGCCAAGAGGGCAACCCCCGACTCTGTATTGCAGGACGGAGTGGTAGTTCTTTTTGTGATTTGCTTTCCTTCTTGATGACTTCCCAACATCTCTTTTCATTGTTCCCATTAGCACGGTTTTGCAGAGTTTCATCAAGTTGTTGTTGTGTCTTGGTGTTCCTGTTGACACTTGTGCCCCTAGACTCTTCAGACTCTTCAGTGTTAGTAGTATTAATATCACACATTAGATAACAAGCCATGTGTCATCAATCTGTAAATCCTATCTCTAGTATAAATAGTTGTATTTAGCTCAGCTCCCTCATGTAGTTCGATCCATCAATTTCTAATTCTAGTCTTTGTTTTTCTCCCTTTTCATGATTTTATTTACAAAGCTATCATTCAAGTTGCATAACTTTAGTCGAAGACTCTTCAGACTGCATACCTTTCTCAATTTCGCTGAGTGCTAGGTTGTTTGGGTGCTTCAACAACCTAAGGGCTAGTTGCACGCGCTCATTCACATAATCAAACTGCACACACAAATTGAACTTCAGAACAAAACAACAGAAAAATAATAAATGCTTAGCTTAAGATGAACAACTACCTTAGCCCCAATTTGACATGTATTCTCATAATCCAGCATGAATTTGATCATGTACGTCAATGCCACAGTCAAAACCATTATGTTGTTTGGGAACATGATATGGATGACATACTCTGAATGAACAGAACAATCATTTCTTAGTGAAAGATAGATTAATTTCTGCTTCAAAAATTACATCCAATGCCCACATCTATATGAACCAAGAACCACATATGCGTAATTTGAAAAAAAAAATACCATAAGTTAATAATAAAAATTAATTCAAGTTCAAAATGTATTACCAAATGATGAATGAGATTAGTTCGAGCCTCAGTGCGTGAACTAGGATAAGTGTCCCATATCTCTACTTTGGTGCTTGGAATGTTTACTACCATAAGGATACAATGCTTCAGTTCAGTACCCTCATCTAAGATGGGGATGAAAATCTACAGATTAAAGCATGAATATGTAAGTAAATGCAACTACCTCTACGTACAAGAATAAGCGTTAGTAATACCATGTCAAAATCCATAAGTTTAGCTTCTCCAAATATGGGTGCAAGCCTCTTTCGTGTAGTGCTACCAAATTCTGACAAAGCATCACCTCCCTCTTACAACCTGAATTGCCCTAACCTGCAATGACTCACCAAACATAAGCTACTTCTTTTTCTTGTGAAATTAACAATAAACGACCAAATTAGAGTATCTTTTTCTGATCCCTAACCTGCAGTGACTCATTGAACATAAGCTACTTTTTTTTCTTGTGAAATTAACAATAAATGACCAAATTAGAGAGTTTATCTTTTCGGATCCCTTAGTGGTATAAGGTACTTCAAGTGGATGTTTATTTAAGTATTGGGGCAAAGCAAGGTACGAAGGGCCAATAACATGAAGCCGACTTTGAAGTTGTCATCTACTATTTTTGCTTCTTCTAGCTTCTTAATTAGGCCTACAATTGATATGTATTCAGATGTCCCAAAATAAAAATCATGCCATGGTTTTGTTGGGTGCGTGGATCCGATTCCACATAGGATAAGGATTTTTAATCCTTGATCAAAGAGGAGTTTTGATTGTTTCTTACCTACTTACAAAATCCTACTCGGTAATGGTTTCTATGTCTATTGGGAATTGATTTCCAATGTCCTATAGGGTATGGTTAGATATCTATAAATAGGGGCTTAGGTTGTGTAGCAGATCAAGTCTTTGAAGTATTAAACAGAGAGAGCAAGTGAGGTCTTGAGAGTTGGTGAAAACTTCTTGTGAGAGATTCTTGTATTCTTGTTCATGTATTCTTCTTCTATAGTGAAACCCAAGCAGCCTAGCGATATAGGCAAAGTTCTTTGTTGAACCTCCTTAACAAGTTCGTGTTTATTTTCTCGATTGTTTATCTATATTGTTTTGCACTTGTCTACTTCCGCAAGAGGAATTCTAGGTCGAATTCCTGACAAAGTGGTATCAGATCTTAGGCTCTAAAGTGGAAACAATGAGCATAGAAGACGTTCAGAAGAGGGTCGATAAGTTCGACGGTAATGAGTTTAGCTTATGGAGGTCACAGATCGAGGACTACTTGAATATGAAGAAGCTTGCTAAGACTTTAGAGGGCAAGCTCCCAAAAAATATGAAAGAGGAAGAATTTGTTGAGATGGATAGGATGGCCCTTAGAGCTGTTAGACTATCACTTTTGAATAATGTACGAAAATTTGTTATCAAGGAGACTACGTTGAAAGGGATGATGGATAGTTTGTCCAACATGTATGAGAAGCCAAATGTCATTCAATAGTTATACTTGATGAGGTGGCTGTTCACTTTGAAGATGGGTAAGGGTATATCTGTTCGCTAGCAAGTTGGGTTAGTTGGTGATATTATCGAGCAACTGGTATCCGTGGATGTTAAGTTCGACGAACACATCAAAGCTTTGGTGTTGTTGACTTCCTTGCCTTCAGATTGGGATGTGACTATGAACTTGATTTGTAGTGGAGCTGGGACTACAAGAAGCTGAAGTTTAATGATGTGCGTGACATTCTTTTGAATGAAGAGCGGTGAAGACAGAATAATCTTGAAGATCCTTCAAGTTGCTACACTCTTTATAGAAAATAGAGGTAGAACGTTCAACAAGAACTCAAACAACAATCGTGGAAGGTCCAAGTCTAGGGCACTGGGAAAAGGCTAAAGCGTGTCCAAGTCAGCAAAGTGGTCTGATGGGTGTTGGCATTGTGGTAAATCTGGACATGTCAAGAGAGACTGTAACCAGTGGAAGGAGACAATGAAGATGGCAAACACAATTGAGATTGATTCGGATGCACTTGTACTAACCGTTACTGAAGCACCATTGGAGTCATGGATTGTAGACTCTGGAGCGTCATTTCACTCAACTTCACAACAAGAGCTCATGGTGAATTACCGACGTGGTAATGTTGGCAAAGTGTTTCTTGCTTATGGTGGAGCCTTAGAGATTGTGGAAAGGGGTGATGTGAAGATTTCACTGATAAATGGTGGAACATGGACCTTGACCAATGTTAGACACATACCGTGGTTGAAGAGGAATTTGATCTCTATGGGTCAATTGGATAATGAAGGATGTCGCACTTCCTTTGAGAAAGGTACGTGGAAGGTGTGTAAAGTAGCTATGGTGTTAGCTCATGGAATCAAGACAGGGACACTTTATACGACCTTGAATATTGTTGCTATTGTTGAGAACAATGAAGGCACTGCAATCATTGAGCAAAATGAAGATGCATACTTATGGCATCGTAGACTTGGACACATCAGCGAGAAAGGAATGAGCGTACTTTAGTCTAAGGGTAACTACATGATGTAGACTCAGTGAAGATTAGGCTTTGTGAAGACTGCATATTTGGGAAGCAAAAGGTTGTTAGCTTCTCAAAGGGTGGCAAGGCACCAAAAGATACAAAACTGGAGTTAGTTCATACTGAAGTGTGGGGACCTGCACCGGAGCTTTCGTTAGGTGGCTCAAAGTATATGACTTATATTGATGACTCCATAAGGAAAGTATGGGTTTATTTCTTGAAAAATAAATGGGAAGTATTTGATACTTTAAAGAAGTGGAAGGGGATCTTAGAGAATGAGACTGGGTCGAAGATCAAATGTCTGAGGTCGGGTAATGGAGGTGAATACTGTGGTAATGATTTCAAAGAGTATTGGGCAGAGAATGGGATTAGGATGGAGAAGACAATTCCCGGAACTCCACAGCAGAATGGAGCAGCTGAAAGCATGAATAGGACTCTGAATGAGAGCAAAGAGTATGAGGATACATGCAGGATTGCCATACATGTTTTGGGCTGATGCGGTTAATACTGCTGCTTACTTAATTAACCGTGGACCATCTGTACCATTAAATCATCTCCTACTTGAGGAAAAATGGAGTGGAAAAGAGATAGGCCTATCATATTTAAAAGTGTTGGGTTGCGTGGCATATGTTCACATTGAGTCCGGTGCGAGAAGTAAGTTGGATCGCAAGTCTTAAAAGTGAAAATTCATAGGCTATGGCGGAGACGAACTTGGTTATAGATTTTGGGATATGCAAAATAAGAAAGTTGTAAGGAGCAGGAATGTCATCTTTAATGACCAGGTGATGTACAAGAATAGGCAAGCAGCAGAGCCTAAAAGTCCTCTAAGAAAAGATCGGCAGTTTGCAAGATTGGAAGAATTATCCAATGAAGATGTGTCTAAGGGAAATCATGGGGAGGAATGACAAGGACAAGAAGCTCCTGAGATCGCACAACCTGAAGAACAAGTTCCTAGTGATGAGCCAGTGACACCTCCTTTTGTGCCAAGAGTATTGTCAAGAAGTACTAAAGGAATACCAGCTAATAGATACTCGCCTTGTCCTAACTATTTGCTGTTAACAGTTTATGGTGAACCCATGAGTTATGATAAGGCAATGCAACATAAAGATTCTGCTAAGTGGGAGGGTGCCATGCAAGATGAGATGGACTCTCTTATGTCCAACAATACTTGGGAGTTAGTGATAGGAGCATAAATGCGACAAATATAATGTGCAATCCTCTACACTTTTCTTAGCTATTTCCTTTAAAAAGTCTGTTTTAACATTGTTTTCTATTTAGGTAGTTCGTGAAGTGATTCAAGAGAAATAGGAGGTTAAAGGGAGCAACGAAGTCATGTATAATGAATTAATGATGCAGAGGACTAAGTTTGATCAACTTTTTAGCCAGAAACTACAAGGGAAGTCCACGGAAATCATTGTGCAAAGCAGAAAACTGCAGTTTCATAATCAGCTTTCTGGGAACGGTTTTGAGGAGCAATTCTTGCATCATTCCAGCTGAAACTTTGAAGAAAGGGCCAGCAATATTTGAAGACATGATGTTATACTGTAACTAGAGTCAAAGAACTGGTCAGAAGCATCAACGAGGCAGCAGGAAATCAAATTCAAAGTAAGGTTCCCGATAAGGCAGAAACTATCAACTTTTCACGAAGCTTTTTGGGAGGTCTTTTCCGGCGATTTGATTGGAGTTTTTCCAGGAAGTTGTTAATCAATCTAGAATATATGATATCATAGAACACGTGGGAGTCAAGAACCATCCAGAAACCTGTCAAGTCGAAGTCGTTCCTTGTCCAAGAAGGAAGCTTCAGAGTCAGAAATTGAATCCTAGTCAAAAGAGGACAGTTTGGCAGAAATCGTCTATGGACAGATTTATTGGGCATTTTTGGAAGGTTATTGCTGCTGCAAATATGAAGGAGAATCCTAGAATGATTCATCAAGATTTTGGGAAGATTATTAAGCCTTGAAAATCATTTAATTTTGCACCAATCAGAGCAATTCTCAAGCAACTAGGGGAGGTTTTCAAAGCAGAATTGGAAAAGGAAACTAAGGGGTGCTCCACATATATATAGAGCAGCAAAACACATTGCAAACTACCACCCTACAGCGCCATCTTCTGTCTTAAACCCTAGCACACAAAGTCTTGAAATTCCCAAGTCCTCCAAGAGCAAAAACCGTGCACACCATCATCCATCTTCATCAAGCCTTGCCGTGTACCATCTTGAGGGGAGTTCTTGCATCCAAGGCTGCCTAAAAGAGAATGCGTGGCTCTCATCTTTTCTCCTTTACGGTTTTTATTTTTTTGTAATTCAAACTTATATGTTTTAGTTGTGAATTTTAAGACAATGTGTGGCTAATTCACATATGTTTTTGACAATATTTTGATTCCTAGTTTCATGATTGCTTTGTTGTGAAATTGTTTATTTGGTTTTGGTTTACAGATAACTCTTGCATGTTTATGTTTTATGAATGCGCACATAAAATATTATGATCATGTGAGTGGGGCTAGAAATAGGCATTTTAATCTCCTAAACGGTTAATAATGCTTGTTTCAATGGTAGTAAAACCTATAGGACAATAGGTGAAACCAAATAAAAAGGATTGCATGCTAGGTAGGCGTCCCACACTAGTTTTGCATACTTGTTCAATCAAACTTCCACATATGATTAATGCTTAGAATAAATTGTTGATAGGATAGGGTTCTATACCTTGATTGTTTATTCTAAAGGCTTAGTAATGGTGCGTTCATCTTGCTTAAGTAATCTAGGGAAGTAATAAGAACTTATGCATGCGTTCATGGTTTGTTCTTGATTGAAACCTTTTTCACGACTTAGTAATTGAAACTAGGATGATAAATTTGTCTCAAGCATATTTTGGTGGTGGATTTCCGAGTTCCTAATATCTTCATCATTATCTTTCAAAACCCTAAATTCAAAATTATGTTCTTTTCTTTATTTTCTGTTTATTTTTGTTAAAACCCCAAATCAGTTTCGTTTTTAGGATTGCAGTGCCCTCTTCTATCCCCTATCTATCCCTCCATCTTTCTCTCTTTCCTTTTTGTTGTGTGACGTTTCTTTTAGTGTTAGTTTTGTTTTTTTTTGTTTTCTTTTGTGTGATTAATATAGTTACCCTCAATCTCTGGCAACGAACGATCCTTGCTTATCCTTTACTACTGATGACTACATCATTGCAGGGTTAAATTGAGCGTCTATTTTGGGCGTATCAGTTAGCTAAGGTACCAACAAGTAAAAAAGCATTGCATAGCGAGTGGATTTACAAGATTAAACAAGAAGTTGATATGAGCAAATGTTACAAGGCAAGGTTGGTTGTGAAAGATTTTCAGCAAAGGAGGGAATTGATTCTTATGAAATCTTTTTTCCGATTGTGAAACATACCACAATACGGGTGGTGCTTGGTTTATTGGAAGCTGAAGGTCTGTATTTGGAGCAGCTAGATGTCAAGACTGCTTTTCTTCATGGTGATATGAAGGAGGTCATATACATGAAGCAACCACAAGGTTTTATAGCACCTGGTAAGGAGGACTTGGTATCCAAACTGCATAAGAGCCTTTATGGCTTGAAACAAGCCCTAAGATAGTGGTACAAGAAGTTTGATGCTTTCATGTGTGAGAGTGGCTACACAAGATGTCAATCCGATCACTATTGTTACTTCAAGAGGTTTGACAAATCTTCTATCATTCTTTTACTATATGTGGATGATATGTTGATAGCTGGGGAAGACTTCAATGAGATTGAGAAGTTGAAGAGAGAGATGCCAAACCAGTTCGCGATGAAGGATTTGGGTGAAGCGAAGAAAATCTTAGATATAAAGATTATCCGTGAAAAAGTGGCTCGTACTCTGAAACTTTCACAAGCAGAGTATGTTGAGAAGGTGCTTAAGCGATTCAATATGGATGAATTAAAGGTTGTAGGAACAATGTTTGCGGCTCACTTTAAATTGTCTAAGGAACAATCAGTCAAGAGTGAAAAAATAAAGAATATATGAAGAATGTACCTTATGCCTCGGTAGTTGGATGCTTAATGTATGCTAGGTGTGTACTAGACCCGATATTTCTCATGTAGTTCGAGTTGTGAGTAGGTACACGAGTAATCCAGGAAAGCAACATTGGGAGGCTGTGAAGTGGATCATGAGGTATCTTCAAGGTATTATTGATATGTCACTTTGTTTCAAGAAAGGTAGTGCAGAACTACAATGATATGTTGATGCAGACTTGGCAAGAGATCATGATACTTGTCGGAGTAGTACTAGTTATGTCTATACTGTGGTTGGTGCTGCCTTATATATCTTGGGTTTCAAATTTGCAAGGGCAAGTGGCCCTGTCTATAACGTGTCCGAGTATGTAGCAGTTTTAGAGGCTGGTTAGGAGATGGTGTGGCTAAAGGGTCTGTTGGAGGAATTGGGTAAAAAGCAATAGAATTATGCATTGCACAGTGATAGTTAAAGTGAAATTTACTTGGCAAAGAACCCTACTTTTCATTCAAGGACTAAACACAATCGTATGAAGTATTACTACATATGAGAACTCGTGGAGAATGAAGTGCTACAATTGTTGAAGATTCAAGAAAGTGAGAATCCTCCTAATATGTTGATCAAGTCTGTGCCAATAAATAAATTGAAGTTGTGCTTGGCTTTAGTTGGTCTCCGAGTTTGAAGAAGGAGATGTTGACTGTAATAATGGGTTTTGTGTTGCTATGATTGAAGAGTATTGGAGAATGCTAACTATTGGCGTAATGGGCTCCAAGTGGAAGATTGTTGGGGGTGTGGATCCGATTCCACATAGGATAAGGATTTGTTAATCCTTGATCAAAGAGGAGTTTTGATTGTTTCCTACTTGCTTACATAATCCTACTTGGTAACGGTTTCTATGTCTATTGGGAATAGGTTTCCAATGTCTTATAGGGTCTGGTTGGATATCTATAAATAGGTGCATAGGTTGTAGTAGCAGATCAAGTCTTTGAAGCACTAAACAGAGAGAGCAAGTGAGGTCTTGAGAGTTGGTGAAAAGTTCTTGTGATAGATTCTTGTATTCTTATTCATGTATTCTTTTTCTATAGTGAAACCCCAGTAGCCCTGGGACGTAGGCAAAGTTCTTTGCTGAACCTCGTTAACAAGTTCATGTTTGTTTTCTCAATCATTTATCTATATTGTTTTGCACTTGTATGCTTCCACAAGAGCAATTCTAGGTCGAATTCCTAACAGGTTTCACGTCATCGTCTTCGATTGAGCCCGTACAGTCGACACTTGATCCTCCTTGTGGCACACACATAATTTGTTCAAAGTCTGATGAATAATTTTTTGTGTCTTACCATGCAACTCAATAGTACAAGCTTCAGTGTCAAAATTGTCGATCAATAAGTGACAAAAATCACCACGTAACCTGGTACATGATAATTGCACTAACATGACGAAATCCATTTCTTTTATTTCGTAAATTTGATCTTCCGAAAATCGGGAAACAATATCATGAAATCTCTGTGGACTACATATATCGAGTTAATTAACAAAGTTGCTGAGCATTTCAAGAAATCCTCATTGGCTTTAGGAGTTGCATTAGAAGCATGCATGCTTGGAACAAAAATCTTCGCCTTCTCAGTTGGATCAAGTGTATGCCATTTCAAAGCGATTGCTTTCCTAAAATGCAAAATTTTGAAGCAATGGCACTTACATGTCAAAATTTGCCATTGCATAATAGGGAGAAAGTATAAAACATTTAAACAGCAAGGGAACTATCTCACGTCATTATCTATGTTGATATTTCTCTCTTCCGCTTGGATTTTCCTAACAAATAGATTGCCTTTAATAAAATAATCATTTGCAATACTTTCATTTGACAACGTACTTGAAATCTTACGAGCACTTGCCAATATTGGTTGAAGCTAGGTATATCGACCAACAACCACTTTCTCTTCCTTGTTTTCTTGACCATTATTGTCTTCATTGTCAGGGACCTTTCTTTTTTTCGATGACGCCATAGTCTACACGGCAAAACAAAGGAACAATAAGGATCCAAACTATTGATGAAAAGAAAATGGTAGAGAAGGCACAATCTGGCGTTGGTCGAGGAGATGGTTGTTCACCAAAGAATACAAAATTAACACTATATATGAAAGAAAAGAAAATCGTAGGGGAGGCACCATCTTACCTTCATCTAAGAGATGGGACAAACAAGATCGAACACTTAATAGTAACGTTTTGTTTTCTGCTTTTTCGTTTCTGTGCTTCCTTTTGTGCGTCTGATAGGGATGATGGGAGATAGGGTTTTTACAATTATATTTAGTTAAGGAAATTATTGATGATATAATTAATTAGCAATAAAGATTATTTTAAAACGTAATTAATATTCATATTAGGTTTGTGTATCAATTAAACCTGCTTTATGTATCAATTAATAGTCCTATTAGGTTTGATAGTCACTTGATAGAATTGCCAAAATCGTCTATGATCAACTTGGTAATAGGGATGGCAAAAATCCCCAGCGGGGTGGAGCTCCATTAGATACCCGCCCCTAATGGGGGGAGACTTAGGAGACAAATGGGGAATGGGGAATGGGGAAAGGGGATAGAGATCCCCTATCCCCGCTATCTAAGATTGGAGATGGGGCAAGGATGGTATTGTAATCCCCATCCCCAAACCCGCCCCAATAATATATACATATATTTAACTTATATATATTTTAATTTATTTTTTATAATATAAATCACAAATATATACATTATTACTTTACTTTAATGGCTACACTTTTATTTTAATGGTGTTTTACTAAATTATGATTTATGAATTTATCATATTTTAAATTTATTTGTTGTAGATTTTGATTTTAAAAAAGGAGATATGAGAAAAAATTAATTAATTTATTAAATTCTGGCGATGGGGACGGGGAATCCCTAATATATTTTTATTGGGGATTGGGGTAGAAAATGACCCTGGGGATGGGGATGGTATTGTGATCCTCATCCCTAACCCGCCCCATTGCCATCCCTACTTGCTATCTAAACCCTAAACCCCAAATAATAGGCAGTCGAGATTGATATCATATTTATATTTTGTATTCTCATAAAATGCAGTTGCGTCTAGCGAATCATAGTGTTTGTTATAAGATATACATCGCACACTACATGTGTATCAAGTTATATTGTAGATAGATCACAAAATCATAGTGTTTTTTATATGACATACAGGCCGTATTGCGTGCATATCAAGTTTCTATTCTAGATAGAAGCAAAATAATAGTTTTTTTTTTATAAGACATATATGAAGCACTGAGTGTATATCAAGTTTCTATTCTAGATAGACGAAAAATCATAGTGTTTGTTATAAGACATACATGGCGCACTACGTGTATATCAAGTTTCTATTCTAGATTTAAGTAGTGAGATGATGATATTATTGCGCAACACATATGTATGTATATGTATATATGTGTATAGTTGGCATGCATATAGAGAGTTCTTCATTCGAGCTGAAAAAGCAAGCAAACTTCCATTTTATATATGTGTCTCAGACGATTGTAAGCCATTTCAATTACTTGGTAACTCCTCTTTGTGGAAGTTACAACTCATCTTGTGTTTGTGTTAGGCATTGCATCACTAAAATGCCCTAACAAAATATTGGTACTTATACAAACTATGCAACCAAAGATACTTGAGTTCATTGTATACTTAAGATACCTTAGTGCAATCCCCTAGCGGTAACATTAAGTAATCAATCACATTAAGTAGCTACAAACTTAGTTTCTACAGAGTTTCCTCAAACTATAAATTGAAGTCTTTAGGGAATTCATTTTAAGTCCTTATAAATAATCAATTTAAGTTGGTAGATTCATAGCTCTAGATTTCCTCAATCGATAGATTCTGCATGTTAGGCAGTGAATTGCAAAACGATACCAAATTGACCTATAAACAAAACTCAATAAGGAAATCTATTGTTCAAGGGTTAAATTCTGCTAAGGAGCAAATATCTCTTCGAGGAGCTGAAATCTCGCAAAAGAGAAAATATCTCTTTGAGGAGGAGAAATCTTGTCAAGGAGGAGGTATCTAGTTAAGGAAGAATCAAGCAAGGCAAGATCTCTAGACGAAGTGGTGTTAGTTCAGTGGTTAGGGCACCCACTACCTAATGACGAAGTCATGGGTTCGAGTCACCATGGGGATAGGAGTGAAATCCTTTAATCCTCTTTAAAAAAAGGAAGCAGGAAAAAAAAAAAAAAAAGCAAGGCAAGATCTCTTCGAAGAAGATCTCAATAAAGCAAAACCCTTCAAAGAAGATCTCAATGAGGCAAAATCATTCGAGGAAGAATCCAAGTGACGCACAATCTCTTTAAGGTCGACTTGAGTAAGATGAAGCCGAGTTCTAATCAAGAGAAAGCCCGCCAATTTGGAGCAGTGAAAGGTTCAGACCATCTCGAGGAGAGATCTTTATGTCATTTTAGATCCCAGCTACCTTACTATGTCATAATCTTAATTGTATAAGCTCAAAAGAATACATGTGGGACTCTCGAACGACAAGAAAATGATCCAGTTATATCGTTTCATTCATAATGAAAATAATCAATACAAACTATTGTGTTCGAGGAAAAGATTAAGATTGCAAAATATATTACTCATAACAGTTGTCAGGAAAATGACGAAATACGTGTTTATCAAACTACCAACTAATATAGGCCAAGGACAAAAAAGAGCACCACATTTGCTATCATTACAAAGAATAATTAAGTATCAAACTTCAATCTCACTAAATAGTCAAACCTTTGGTTTCTTTTTGGGAGGCTACTGCACATTGTCTAAATTGAAATTCTTATCATGGTTTACCCGACTGATTCTGCCACGTACCCTATTTTTCTTTGGACATCTAGGTTTTGTATGTCCGTAGTTCTTGCACAAACTACATTTTTGATTGTTCTTTGGTCATTTGCTGCTTTCAGTACCCTGCATACCTTTGCTTCTGACCTTGATTGGATCCTTTAGGATGCTATTAGAACCGCTTGAACTAACAATGATTTCTTTTGTTGATTCAATATCTCTTCCAGTACGAGCTCTAGTTTAATGAGTTCATTCTCAAAATGTCAGTGCCCTCCTTTGTCTTCGATGCTAGGTAAGACGTACACCTTACTACCCAAATAACTTAAATCGCCTTGCATGCATGTTTAAAACATAATTACAATGTCTGTCAAAAATTTCCCAAACTAAAGTAGATAAGGTCTGTAAACATCAATATTCAAAACAACGCTAGTGGAAATTTCAACTTCAGAGAAGAAAATAAACCTAATTGCAATTAATCAAAACTACAAATACTGTGCCACTACAATTGCTAACCAGCAGAAGAGCATAAAGTAAGTAAAACATTACTAATCAACCAATTGCTGAAAACTGATTTACAAGGATGTGCAGCCAAACTCAACAAATTCAGACCTGAAAACACATAGTATACAAAACTCAAGTAACAGATCAAGAGAGATTCTCCACTTCAAAAGAAAATAACTCTAGCTGTCTAATTCCTCAAATCTAAACTGTAAACAAACAAATACTTTTATTGCAAATAAATATAAAATAATTTACAACTGAGATCAACTTTACGGCATATGTATTCACGTACATGATAGATTGTAGAGATTCACTAGGTATATTGTCCTCAGCAATTGTAGATTGAATTTCAGATTTTGCCTTTTTTGTCCACCGTTTCATCACCAAAGACAAAGGTATCTCCTTCATATGTTCTTGCTTTATAATATTAAATGAATGACAACATGGAATGCCGTCACATTTAAAAAGTTTACAAGAGCATACTATGCGGGATTGCTTTCCAGATGGTGGTAAACAGTTATGCACTCATTCTCTTTATTGTTATTATAAGTGGATGTTATGTAAACACGACTTGTGCGAAAACGCATAATTCTTGATGCGATATGTCCTCCAACCCACTCTATCTGATGTAGGACGAGATTTTAGCCAATTTCAACCAAAAATATCGAAAAGAAAGAAGCATCTTCACATTAAGAAGAATAATTTGAATATTGGAAATTGGTATTCAAATAGGCTTCTTAATGATGGAATTAATCATAAATTACTCTTTTGGATATATCGGGATTCTCGAGCAAAATCTTGATTAGGATTCCAAGCGTAATATTCTTTAGTATCTAGGATTTTATTTATGATTTTTATTTAATGAGGTTTAATTAGGTTTTCTAGTTTTAGTCTATAATAAATTATTCTTTATTGTTTTCTAGTTGTATTAGGTTTATGCTATGTGCCCTATATAAGACACCTCTTATATTGTAATTTTCATTCAAGTTATCAATAAAAATCCAAATATATATTAGAGAAGTTTCTCTATTTTTCTTACGGCTGTGCCCGTAATTGCTAGTGGATTCTAGCTCATCTCATATGGCTTTCGACGCTTGACGGAGCCTCTTACTATCATGTTCATGCTTCCCCCCATCATTTGGTATCAGAGCCAGGTTTCGGCCGCTTCTTAGCAGACGACGATCCAAGGGAGAAGTTCACTACCACTAACCTCAACGACGCTGGTCGTAGAGTATCTATCAAAGAAAGTTTCGTTAAAGAGGAACATGCCAAGGGATTTGCCCTAGGACAACCTCATCAATCCAAAAAAAAAAAAATGGAACGTTGGATTTTCACAACGCCAGATTAGGACGACTTCCGAACTACATGTATCATCAACGACAAGGTATGCTCGGTAATAATTGACAGTGGTCTACGAGAGAACTTTGTAGCAAACAAAGTTGTGGATTATTTTCAATTACCGACAGTGAAGCTGAATGATCCATACTGGATTCCATTTGGGGAGGATGAATATGCACAAGTAACAGAGGTTTGTAAAGTTCTTGTCTCTATAGGAAAATTTTATAAAGAAGAGGTTACTTGTCATGTGATTGACATGGATGACACTAATGTGCCTTTTGGAAGACCATGGCATGAAAGCGTCAAAGGTGGTTATTGCAAAGACAACACATATTTATTTAGGTGGGAGTCGCACAAAATTAAAATCAAGCCTAGAAGGAAGAAAATCAAGAATGACCCTCCTGAGGTATGTGAAAAGGAACATGAAGAAGTTACTTTGAAGATTGAAGAGAAACTCATTAAAGACAAGGAAGCTGATTCATTCATCACATCGATACCCATGTCATGCACGCCTAATTGTGTTCAAGATCAACCAAAGGAGAAGTCAACTCTCATTCCTTTTCAAGTGGAGGAGTTCAAGTTTCAAGATGCTTATTCTAAACTTGTCTACGGTATTGGATTCATGGTGCTACCTTTTAATTTCGAAATATTGAAGTTGATGGCTTATCATGTTTTATTCCTACTAATGATCGAGCTGCATACAAGAGGAACTCGAGGTCGAGTTCTTATCAAGTGGAGGAGACTGATGTAGGACGAGATTTTAGCCAATTTCAACCAAAAATCTCGAAAAGAAAGAAGCGTCTTCACATTAAGAATAATAATTTGAATATTGGAAATTGGTATTCAAATAGGCTTCTTAATCATGGAATTAATCATAAATTACTCTTTTGGATATATCGGGATTCTCGAGCAAAATCTTGATTGGGATTCCAAGCGTAATATTCTTTAGTATCTAGGATTTTATTTCTGATTTTTATTTAATGAGGTTTAATTAGGTTTTCTAGTTTTAGTCTATAATAAATTATTCTTTTTTGTTTTCTAGTTGTATTAGGTTTATGCTATGTGCCCTATATAAGACACTTCTTAGATTGTAATTTTCATTCAAGTTATCAATAAAAATCCAAATATTAGAGAAGTTTTTCTATCTTTCTTACGGTTGTGCCCGTAATTGCTAGTGGATTCTGGCTCATCTCATATGGCTTTCGACACGGAGCCTCTTACTATCGTGTTCATGCTTCCCGCATCACTATCTCCTCACGTACTAGGTAAAATACACTATTTGTGTAAATGGTGGATGCATGTTTCTACAACTATCGGAGTTGAGTAGTAAGCACATAACTAGAGTTATTTGATCGGAAGTCTTCTTGAAGTACATTATTTCTAACCTGTGCTAATGTTGTAACAAGTAGTGGCATCAATTCAAACAATTTCACTCCGGTGCTAAGATAATCCTTCACACAATTGTTCATGCCCTCACACTACTGGGTACTGCGCATTCGAGCAAAAAAGTGACCACTGATAAATGCTTCCGCCCATTTTTGCCGTTTTTCATACATCACCCTTACCCAATTTTTATCATGAAGATCAAATTTGTTCACCATATCATTCCTCCGTTGCTCAAAACCATATGGAGTTATCTCATCAAACATGCATCTCTGAAACTCTGCAATTACTTCTAGATTACACAAGTTACTTTGAGCATTCTTTGCAATATG
Organism: Rosa lucieae; assembly: GCA_024704745.1. Taxonomy (NCBI): domain Eukaryota; kingdom Viridiplantae; phylum Streptophyta; class Magnoliopsida; order Rosales; family Rosaceae; genus Rosa; species Rosa lucieae. The sequence continues at coordinate 14,499,113 of CM045492.1, read as the reverse complement.
CCATGTACATAAATGATGTGGGCAATCTGGAAACTCTACTTCAATAGCCTTCCACATTGCTTCACCCCCATCAGTTAGCACAACAATAGGTTTTTTTTCCATAGACTCTAAAAACATTTGCAAAAGCCCATGTATATGTCTCAACTGTTTCATCAACTAGTAATGCAAAACTAAAAATTGAAGTCGATAAATGATAGTTTGAACCAGCAAATAATACTATGGCTTGTCATAGTGATTGTAATAAGATCATATTTATGCGATGTTAATAGTGTTAATCTCCATACTTTCTTTGTTAGTTTAGTGTATTTTCTGGTTATTTACTTTGTTTATTTGTTTTATAGGTATCTTGGAGTAAAGAAGAAGAAAAGAAGCAAAGAGGGATTGAAGCGCAAAATCAGCAAATCTGCCTGTGCAGATCAGTCAACTTCGACAGAGCACTGAGACCAGCTCAGAATGATCCAGATGATGATCTTTATATTGATGGAAAGCCTTGGATATCTAGTTTCCAAATATTTTTACGGCTCATCAATATCATTTTTCTAGAAGAATTTATGGCCGATTTAGTACAAGAAGGTTAGGCTGCGGGTGAATCTGAGGTTGGACGGGAATTTATGTTTCGAGGCCCAAATCACACCAAGAAGCCGAGGACGAGTTTGTGCTTCATATTCCGACTCATGATGGACAAATGGCATGATGTGAATGGTTAGAATAATTCATCAAGTTCAAGAGCCAATACGAAAACTCCACCTAAGCATGTGAACCCTAATTCTTTTAGGTTTTGGATTTCCTAACCTCTAAGCATATAAAAGGAGATCAATCTGCAGCAGCTCTCGCTCGCTTCTTCTTCCTCCCTTTTTCATTATTTTGTTTTTTTTTTATTCCCATTATGTGAACTAAATTTCCAGTAGTTAGGGGGCAGTTGAAGCCCCTAGACATGATCCATAACATGCTTTGACATTCAATTTGTTTTCCAATTAATAAAGTTGAGGTTTTGTTTACCGATTTCTCATTGATGAATTCTATGTTTGTATGCTTTGGAGGCCTACTTAGTATGCATGCTAGGGTTCTAATACTTTGATTGTTTGATGCCTGGATCAATAGTTGGATTCCTCAAATTGTCTAGAGAAGTAATTGGTAGTTTTCACTAGCAAGTAAACAAAACCCTAGGTTTAGCAAGGCTCTAAGTTATTTGCGATGCCTAGTGATTGCTCAAACTCTTTTCAAACTTAATGATCTCTGCATGTTTAATCTAATAAGCGTACCTTTAGGTTGCATTGCTTGGGAATAGTCTAGGTGTAGAGCACTTCCTGCCTAGCGTGCAAAGTAAGAAAGAGTAATAGGTTGTGTTCAAGCGTACCGAGCCAATCTGAGCGTCTTCAACTAAGTTAATTGGAAGTAAATTGGACAAAGTGTGTTGTGTGTGGTTGTTGGAGGTGGATACTTCCTTCCTAGCTAGTTTCATCATCTTGATATCAACCAATCTCAAATCTGTCTCAGTTTCGTTTCTCCTTCTGTCCTCTGTTTTCACGTATTTTATTATCATAGTAAACGAACTCCAAAAATTCCCAAATTTTGTGTACTGGACGCCTTGTGTGTCTAGTACGTCTCTGTAAATTTTCATATTTTTCTGGGTTGTTTTTCGACTGCACATGCGTAGGAACAGCAGTCACGTTTTGTGGCTTTTGTTGAAGCTGTTAGTTTAACTTAATCCTTTGTGGGAGACCCTTATTTCCCTATATTACAATTGACATATTTGCAGGAGAATAAGGAAAATCAATAGCTTATAAATTTAGCTATCAGATTGGTCTGGTATATGCTACCAAATACCAACACATCTCTGAAACAAGAATAATCAAGCAATAAAGTTGAGTCTCTCCATAATAAGTTAGCTAACTTGTTACTCTCATTTGTGCTATACTTGCAAAATAACTTCTTGTTTGTGGCTTCTTTTCCTTCCAAGTACGAAAGTGCAGCTTTTGCATCCCCTTTGAGTTGAGTTTCTCGAGGACTTGTATCCAACTTATTGTATAAATCTTTCATTAAAAAACAGACTTTCGTAAGGCCTCCAGCTCTATCAGCCATGTATTGATATGTATGACAAATCTTAATGGATACTCTCCCATAGATTTAGCTAATGCTAAATCTGAATCTGGTACAAATCAGTGTGACCTGAGAAGATGTGACTCGTGTGGCTGTGCAAGATCATGGGTATTGTTTGTTTTTAAACCAACTACGACATACGAGTTCTTCTTCTTAAAATATCTTACCTTGAACAAACATGGACAATTACACCTTGTCAATTTTTTTGGCATACGGACCTTGTTACAGTTGTTCATATATTCCTCTCTTCTTTTCCCTTCTGCAGAACAAACCAATTGATGGATTGTGCCCCTCCCGGTCGTTGCACTTACATACTTGTCATCCTTCCTAACATCAAACCCCATGGCCTTGGCATAAGCAAAATAAAAGATCTCTGCTTCCTCAACATATTTAAACTCCTTGCCTAGAACATCATCCACAGACAATTTATCAAACCTAATACCATTATGTTGCGGATAATTCATGTCACTTCCACTCTCCATATTTTGGACTTGAAAATTAGCATTGGAAATTTGAACTTCGTTTGATGTATCTACACAAGATAAAATTACTTTATTACCATAACATTTCAATCTTCAAGTGAATCTCATGCCAAGTATTAGTGCAAAAACAAAAAAGAAAACAAAACAAAAAAACAAAAACAAAAACAAAAAACAAAGAAACAAAAACAAAAAAAAGAAACGGAAATGGAACCCTATCCATGTGTTTAGCTGAACTCAATTGCACCATTTTAGACCAAAATGTGATACAAGAGAACTATGCAATCGATCAAACAATTTGAGATATATAAAGGAAATAAAGAAATGAAAATTAGTGCAGCTTCCATGTAAAGTACAACATGATAGCACTGGAAACAAATTGAAAAGAAAAGCTCATAACTTTGCTCAGTATAGATGAAAAAAATTCGTGGAGTTTTCTGATGAAATAAATTAGTACAAATTTAACGACTAGTGTTTTCTTTTCCTAGACATACTATAAGAAAGCGCCAAATCTGATTTTGGCATCTGATTTCGGACCATAGGGCTTGATTTGCACTGGTACTTAATTACTATATATAAAGTTTAGAAATAAACAGCACGAAGCAACTAAGCAGAAGTCACATTAGGGCTTGATTTATTCATTGTGCACATAACAACATACACTGATATACTGATTAATTGATTAATCAGATTTATTATACATATGATATATCCAAGCTGGATATATTATTTATTTTACGCATAATATCATACACTGATACAGTACTGATCAATAGATTGATCAGATTTATTATACATATGATATATCCAAGCTGGATCAATTAACTAAACAAAGCGGGAGAGTTCATATCGAAAGTTACAACTCCCACTTGCTACGCGCCCGCCTCGTTTCGCATCAGAATCTTTCGCTAGTTCACTCATTGCAACATCAAGACACTTCTTACATTCCAGGCGAGATAGGTCCCTCGTGCACTGAACTAAACCATACAACTTTTTCGATTTATCGAGCTGTAGCTCACCAGTACTATAAAGCTTTCGGTTAGAAGAAGCTTTATCAGACAACCCACTCAACAATTTCTTAACATTCTTATTGAATAGTCTGGGATTGCTTACGGTCTGGGTGTTCCACAGATGGAACTTGTTTGTGGTATCAATTTGCCCAAAGAAGTTGCCATTTGAGTATTTCAGCATGCAATGGTCGTACCATATTATGGCTCCTTTTTCATGAGGGCAGCGTGCACGAAGCTCTTTGCTTGCTTCAATGATACAAGTCTTACACTTTGGACTTGAGATATCGCCTCGGCATAGCGCTAGTCCGTTTACTTTGTTCGGACCTTGACCAGTTGAAGCAACCCCGAATCCAGTTGAAGGGACTTTGGTGGATAAATGATTGAGCATCGTGTCCAAGTTAGCATGGTATGGACTCCTACCAGGGTAGTTTGCCTCGCTGAAACAGATATGATAAAGTGGGGAAGCACCAGAGGCTGCATGGTGCAAAAGACAGAAGAGCAAGAAAGACAGAGGGATTGATTTGGAGAACATGTTGGCTTAACCTCAAGGATGGTTTTGTAGGATGTGTGCATTTTTCTATCCAATAGCACCCTCTATATATAGGATTCGAAAAGTCAATTCTGCATAGGGAGCTAGGCTAAGCTACAGTATTTTACTTTGGTGGTTTTTGACTGGAAACCAGTGGTTATCTATTTCAATAAACATCAAAAAAGTTAAAAGTATTATATTTTGTAGAACATTGAAGTCTGCACTCTGCAGTGGCTGTTAATCTCTGCTCATTGGAATTTGCACGTAAAATATTTCTCAAAATCATGCATGAATCAATGCAAGGTTGCGCTGAGGTTGATCTTTTAAGAAAGCGGCACATAGAAAGATGATGATAGTAAAATTGAAAAATCTATAACGAGTTAATTACACTATAAATTAACAAAGTATAGTTTAACTTTATTGTCGAGGTGGTAAATTTGGTTCAACTAAACTGTAATTTTGTTTCAATTAGATGTAAATAAGTGTATGGTAAACATCCAAATACTGTAGAAAATCCCTTAACATGATATAGAGTGAAGCTCTACCGTACTTACTGCGAAAGCAATTCATCATAATGGTTAGGTTATCTACAATGTACTCTACCTATTTGTTCAACCCTTATCAGCATGATTCTTGAGATCACAGTTTTGTGATTAGAGAATAAAATCATAACCTAGGACAAGGATCTTGATCCGGTAATATATAATTAATTAAGTAACATTCTCAAACCATCAAACATAGGACAAGGATCTTGATCCCGGCCACTTAACACTTTCTAGCTTGTTATTGCTTCAATTTTAATCTCTGGTCCAGAGCAAATCTCAGACATACTTTAGTTTGACTTTTTTTTTTTTAGTAATCCCTAAAGGGTAAGGGAGAATCCCTTGAATTTGTGTAAACTCCAGTTAATTAAGGTTGAATTGTTTTTATTTTTGGTCAAGCAGTGGACAAACTACAGTTCTGTACCTAGTTTTGCTTTCGTATGGGGCTAACGGCTGGCCTCAATAAAAAGAATTGAAATGAAAATGATGAATCTAAACATTCAGCAAAAGAAAGAGAATTATCTAAAGAAGTTTCATAGGCAAATCCCTCAAATCATCAATGGTTGTCATCTAAATTGATGACTTTTTATTTCATTAGAAACTTGAAAGGTGTGGCACTGAGAGAAGTTGCGCTTTTAGGAAATTCATGAAGTTTAGAAAACACTCAATCCTTGGAACTTAATTTTGTTAGAAGATACATGATTCACACAACCTCGATCTCGACTGTGCTGATAGAAAATGGATTTTTAAGTATAAAAATGAGTTTCTCGATTTTGTGATGTGTGAACTATAATTGGTATTAGTGGTCAACTATGAGTGGATGACTACGTGTGTTTATATATATATATATATATATTTATGTGAAATTTTTATATAAGGATGGTGTGGCATTGGATGAAATAACAATGGTGATTGTATTGGATTATTATTTCGAGCACATATTTTATACAGAAATACAATATATCATGTGATTGATTGAGGAGATTGTGTTTAAGAGTATTTGAGTTGGAATTGGTTTTGTATTGTAAAATCGAGTATTGTAAACAGTATAATTTTGCTATGGTATTCATTGATGGTATATGTGACATGATTTCGGGGGAAAACAGTATATTTTGAGAATGTTGATTTATGTTGTTTTGAAGGGATTTGGAGTTGTGGTATAACATTATTGGGTCAAGTGGGTTCTTTTTAAATGTTTTGATCTAAGGGCATGTCGGCCTAAGGATCGGGGGGTGCAGGATATAACTCTAGTGCAGTATGTCGTAAGCTTGAACCTTGGCCGAGGTGATAGGCTATGATTCAATTAGAGTTCTAGTATGTCTGCCATTGTATTTCATGGGAGTAACACAGGGGTTACATGAGGCCTTTGAATACGCGTTTTTAAAGAGAGTTCGTGTAGGTTCTTTCTTTTATCTTCCATTGAGGGACTTTGATTTCATATTATGGGTGAGTTGAAATAATATGATTTTTATCACTTTAGTGATGTATGTTACCTTAAGGGGTAAGGATGTCTGTTAGATGTCTTAAGAACAAGACATTGTATTATTAAGTTGGACATAAACATATATATGTTACTGGTATGAAATTCAATTATCAAATTGAATTTGCAGACTTAATTAAATCATGTTAGTCTACCTCATTAATCTGTTTTGATTTCAAATTCAAATGAGTACAGTTATTAGGATAAATTTGATTAGGATAGGTTTGAAATTGCAGTTGAAATGGCATGACAATTTCTTGATGGAAGTAACTGCCATGCATGGTTAAACTCTATATAATCAAGTTTTGGTCCTTGCTGATACACGTCCCTTTTATCATTCATAAAATAGTCCCATCTACTTGTTGAGAATCATAAAGGTGTAATCAGGAGAAGATCAAAATGAATGAATCAAGTTCTTCAAGTAAGTATGCAGTTCTTCTAGTTTCAATACTTTCTAGAAATCTGGGATTGATGATACTGTATGTATCCTTGCTCTATTTGCAGAGAAATATCTATTTACATGTATTCATTATGAATGTAGATTTGTGTTTATTTAATGTATAGTTCTAAAAATTGGTATCAGAGCTCGTCTATATATATTCATGTGAATTACATGTTCTGTGTGTTTTTCAATTTGAATTCTGGGATCACACAATAATCCGCATATAGTTTCAATATATATTGTTTAAATTTGAATGCATACATATAGATATAAATATGAATGTTATGATATAGATTATTAGTATGAATTCATCATTTTACATTAAAATAATTGCTTCAACTAGTTGATATAAGTATGTATATCACATGTTCTGTGATTTTAATACCGTTGGAAATCTCTTTGAGCTAAATCCAAGTGAGAAGAAATCTCATTGAGGAAGATTCAAGTGAGGTAAAATATCCTCTAGACAGATCTTGGAGAGGTAATATCCCCTTGATATGGATCCGGGTGAGGAGGAAAATCTTAGACATATCCCTTTGAGACAGGTCTAATCCTCCTCAATGGAAAAAAAAAAATCTCCAGAATTGGGAAGATCATAAGGACATGAATAAACCTGACAGAATAAGTTTCATTTACTTCATGCTATCAAAGTAGCCCAGTATACAAGAAACTATCTACCTATTCTGTCTACTTCATACAAGATCACATCATAAAACTTAAAATCAAATTGATGTTAATTTCCAAAGAAACATGCATCAAGCATTTGGTTGATGATTGTGTATATAAAGAACTATGAACATTTAGATATCATTAGAGATGAGTACTCCACAAAGGTTGTCAGAATCTTGAAAGTGATTAAGTTTCATTTTTTCTGTTTATATGATTTGGCATGGATGGATTTTCAAAACATGAACTTTCATTTCATTTTGGGACTCGAAAATATTCTGGTATTTGGCAAACTAGAATGTTACTAAATTTTATTGATATGCAGCCATGCATTTCCCTATGAGTATCAGCCAAATTGAGATTCTGAATGGCTCTAACTTCAGAAAATGGAAATCGGACATTGAGCTCAACTTGGGAATACTTGACTATGATCATGTGCTCAAGGAGGATCGACCTGAGGGATTGACACCAACTGCAAGCAGGGAGGCCAACGAGAAGTTTGAAAAATGGCACAAACACAACAAAATGGCTTTGATCATGATCAAGAAGAGCATACCTGATAATGTGAGAGGAGGCATTCCAGATTCTGACTATGCCAAGGAGTTCTTCAACTCCATTGCTGAGAAGTTTAAAATCTCAGATAAGGCTGAGATAAATAATCTCATGAAATCACTCATGAGAATGGAGTTCAATGGGAAAGGCAGTGTTAGAGAATTCATCATGAGAGGTTCTAATGTTGCTGAAAAACTAAGGGGGCTGAATATGGCTATGGAAGATTCATTTCTGGTTTACATGCTGCTAAACAAACTACTAGAAGAGTATGATAATCTGAAATCACTCTACAAGACTCAAAAAGTTCAGTGGACTGTGAATGAATTGATCTCACTCTATGTTGAAGTCGAAGATGAAGTCAAGAAGAAAGGCAAAGAGATTTCAGTGAATTTAGTCACCAAATGCAGCACAAGAAAAGGTTTGGAAACAATTGCAACAAAGGCAACACCTCAAAACTTACAGTTAACACTGACAACAATAAGGGTAAGTCTTCTAAGCCTGCTATAGTGATGAAATGTTTCTTTTGCAAGAAACTAGGGCATTTTAAGAAAGATTGTGAGGGTTTCAAGGCTTGGCTAACTAAGAAAGGTAATTTTCTGTCAAAATCAGTCTTTAATTTGGAAACAAATGATTTTCCACATGATATTTCATGGTGGTTTGACACTGGCTCACCAATTCATATTGTCAATTCATTGCAGGGATTATCAAGAATAACAATCTCAAACAGGAATGAGACAAAGGTGTGCACTGCAAGTGGCCAAAAAGTAGCTGTAAAAGCTGTAGGAATTGTCAAGCTTATGTTTAAGAACAATTATGTACTAGAATTGAACAATGTTTATTGTATCCTTAGTATGAGTAGGAATCTTATTTCTAGTTCTCAGTTTGTGTCAAACAATGGTTTCAAGTTCTATAGTGAAAATAAAGTTATGCTATTCTATCATGATTCAGTATGTTTTGGCCAAGCTAAAATCATAGATGGTTACTAGTTTGTGGATTATGTTAATGCATCTGTTTTAAATCAAAATCAGGAAATTTTCATGTTGAACAAAAGTCCTGCTATCAAAAGAAAATTTGATCATAATTCTTCATCTTATTTATGGCATAAAATACTTGGCCATATTTCTAAGGAAAGAATGAAGAATCTGATTAAACAAGGAATTTTACCACCTTTGAACTTTGAAGATTTTGAAACCTGCATTGATTGTTTGAAGGGGAAAATGACTAACACTAGAAGGTCGACAAGTTCAAAAAGATGTGAAAATTTGCTTGACTTAGTGCATACTGATGTTTGTGGCCCTTTTCCAGTAAATACCATCTGTGGGAATTGTTATTTCATTACCTTCATTGATGATTTTTCAAGATATTGCTATATTTATTTAATTTCTGAAAAATCACAAGCCTTGGATACCTTCAAAATCTTTAAAACTGAGGTTGAAAGACAAACTGGAAGACTTATAAAGGTTGTTAGATCTAATAGAGGAGGTCAGTATTTTAGAAAATATTTAGAAAAAGGCCAGCACAAAGGTCCGTTTGCATTGAATTTGCAAGAATGTGGCATCGTGGGACGATACACCACTCCATACACTCCACAACAAAATGGGGTTTCAGAAAGAAGAAACAGGACCTTGATCAACATGGTTAGGAGTATGATTTTGAGATCCGGTTTACCAAAATTTATGTGGGGAGAAGCATTGAAGACTGCCAACTACATTTGTAACAGAACTCTAAGCAAAGCAGTTTCTAAAACACCTTTTGAGTTGTGGTATGGCTACAAACCAAGCTTGAATCATTTCCGTGTGTGGGGATGTAAGGCAAAAGCAAGAATGCATAGTATTGAAGCTGGGAAACTTGATTCTCAAACCTTGAGTTCTTATTTTATTGTTTACTCTGATAAGTCCAAAGGCTACAGATTTTGTTGTCCAAGAAAAGGGACTAGGATTGTTGAATGTCACAGAGCTATTTTCTTTGATGAGTTGATTGATCAACAAGAAAATGTGGATGATGACATGGATACAACAAGTTCAGTGCACAGCAAGTTTGAAGATTGGTTCATATATCCTACTTACTGTGATGATGTTGAGAGCAATAATACTCTTCAAGTGGAATTACTTCCATTGCAAGAAATGCAAAATGATCAAGCCAACATTGCGGGAGAAGTCCAAGGTGAAAATGCAGAAGTTGCCTAAGTGAATGAAGAACCACGAAATGCAGAAGCTAAAATTGCAGAACCAGCAGTTCTGAGAAGATCAGGGAGAGAGAGAAGATCAGCAATCCCTGATGCTTATTATGTTTATCAAGTTGATACAGAACCTGACATAGGAGTAGAAGATGATCCCACATCAGTTAAGCAGGCAATGCAGTCTGTAAACAGTGTCAAATGGAGAGAAGCCATGGAGGATGAATTGCAAAGCATGTCAAAGAATGAAGTATGGTCCTTGGTGGATAAAACTGATGCATGTATACCTATAGCCTGCAAATGGGTTTTCAAGACCAAAAGAGATGCAGATGGAAAAGTTGAAAGGTTTAAGGCTAGACTAGTTGCTAAAGGCTATAATCAGAAAGAGAGAGTTGACTACAATGAAACCTTCTCACCAGTTTCCACAAAAGATGCATTCAGAAAGCTTATGGCCTTGGTAGCACATTTTAACTTGGAGTTGCACCAAATGGATGTAAAGACAGCATTCTTGAATGGAGATTTGAGTGAGGAAATCTATATGTTGCAGCCAGAAGGTTTTGTGGAAGATGAAAACAAGATTTGCAAACTAAAAAAGTCAATATATGGACTCAAGCAAGCTTCAAGGCAGTGGTATCTGAAATTTGACAAGGTAATTGCTGATTTTGGTTTTCTGGAAAACAAGCTTGATGAATGTGTTTATATGAAGACCAGTGGGAGCAATTTTATTTTTCTGATATTGTATGTGGATGATATTCTGCTAGCCAGTAGCAACGTGTGTTTGTTGAAAGAGACAAGAACTTTTCTTTCAAAGTAGTTTGATATGAAAGACATGGGGGAGGCACACTATGTACTTGGAATTGAAATTACAAGGGACAGAAAGCAAGGTGCATTGGGACTGTCTCAAAAGAACTACATAGATAAAGTGCTCCAAAGATTTGGGATGCAGGATTGCATGCAAGGAGAAGCACTTATATCTAAAGGAGACAGATCGCACAAAGGGCAATGTCCAAGTAACATTCTGCAGAACAGGAGTATGGAAAATGTACCATATGCAAGCCTAGTTGGGAGTTTAATGTATACACAGGTATGTACAAGACCTGACATATCCTTTCCTATAAACATGCTATTAAGATACCAAGGAAATCCAGGATATGAGCATTGGGTTGCAGGTAAGAAGGTTTTAAAGAAAACCAGGGATCATATGCTGGTTTACAAGAAAATTGAAGATCAAGATTTTGAGATAAAAGCATATGCAGATGCTTCATACAAGTCTGATATGGATGATTTAAAATCCACTTCAGGCTATGTTTTTGTTTTGGCTGGAGGTGCAATTTCATGGAAGACTGACAAGCAAAGTTTGACAGCAACTTCAACATTCCAAGCAGAATATATAGCTATTTTTGAAGCAACTGGTCATGCACTGTGGTTAAGGAATTTTGTATCTCAATTGAAACTAGTGGAGTTTATTGAGAGACCTATGATCTTCTATTGTTACAATGCATCTGCAGTGTTCTTCTCAAAGAACAATAAAAGATCGTCTGGATCTAAGAACATAGATGTGAAGTATTTTGCTGTTAGAGAAAGTGTGAGAGATGGTGAAATAGAAGTGGTCAAAATTGGAACAAAGGATCAACTAACAGATCCTTTGACAAAGGCATTACCTGTGTCTGTTTTCATTGAGCACATCAAAACTATGGGAGTTTTTGGGAAGTTTGGATGCTGATGGGAACTGACCACATTGTACTTGATACCATGTGTTCTGGTTTTATTCATTGAGAGTGAGTAAAACATTGTAGTTCATTTACATTAATGTATTTAATGTATTATTTGCTACAAAATAAAGTTGTACAATTATAGATGTTGCTAATGTAATGGCATATTTGCAGACAAATGTTTTAGTATGAAATTAATTCAGTCTTCAATGTATATTGAAATATTGGTAGGACTATATATATATATATATATAGATGTCCCTTGATCCGGACCCATAGGATATATATGTTGAAACATACAGATTATTTACTTATTTGTTATGGGTTTAAGTAAAAGAGTTGTAAACCAAGTATATAGCCCAAAACCTAGACCCAATTGGCTTAAATAGCTTATAGGAAAAATTCCACAACCAAAGCCAGATCAAACACTGACTTCACTCCTAAACTCAAAGTTTTGTCTCATCTCTTGATTGCATTCTTCACCTTAAGATTCTCTTCAATCTGAATAGGCAAGCTACCGTCTTAGAAAAGCACAAAAGTCATAGCTACCGCCATGGGCAAGTAGGAGGTGTCACATGTCTTGGAAAACAAGTTTCTGAATTGGTGATTCCCCAAAGCTATATAGCAGGAGCTGGAACCCTAGAATCACTACTAGAATTATGCTAATATACATCGGTTTTTTAGCCAATGTAAAGAAAAAAAAATCTACCAATGACTTAGTTGGTGATGTTAAAGATCATGAAAACCAAGACATCGGTTTTTAAACGATGTCCCAAATTAAAATAGACATCGGTTAAGCATCCAGAATCAATGTAAAAACATTATAATGATCACAAATTGGTATGTTTAACTATTGTCAAACCTTAATATTTTTGCATGTAATACTTAATGAAATGTAGGTCCAACAATATAACTATGCTTACTAAATACGTTTCTCATAATACAAATGATGTCTTTTATTCTTCGGTACATCGGTTCTCATTATATAACATCCCAGTAATCCTAGGACATTGTTTATTCAATTTGTATTGATATTCAAAATTATATAAGACATCGATTACTATATCATAATTCAATGTGCACTGATTTATGGGACATTGATTTGTCGTAATATTTCGATTTGCACTTGCTAATGGGACATTGATTTTTTATTTTAGAACTGAGAATAGGCAAAATGAGAATACATATCGTAAATAAACAAAGTTTCATTAATGTTGATGCTCAAAGTACATTACAACATCCCTCAAGTATGTCTATTCATAAAATGTTGAAATGAAACAAAAATTTAACTCTAAATGGTTCGTAAAACTAGATAACTAGGAAAATAAATGAAAGCAAGCCTTGCCATACGTAATATCCCATTTGTTCTTCTATTTTGTCCTACAAATAAAATTGAATGAACAATTAGCTATGACAAGAAAAAAAGGAAAGGAAAGGGGAAAGAAGAAAAGACATTAAGCTTACAAGACATTTCTATCCAAGTATCCCTAATACAATCTGTTGGTTAACTTAACTACACCTTTCTAGGATATAGATACATATATATATACATATATAAGTCCTTAGTTATAATTAATTAATGGAGTCAATGGTGAACAATGCTGAACAAGTTACTATAAAAAAATTCCTAGTGTCCTTAATTAGAGGTTCAAGAATTTGACTTTTTTTAAGGAGGAAAAAAGGGATTTTCTTGTTTATGGGTTTTTCTCAAATTAACTCTTGCATCATGAAATTTTATGAAAATGTCAAAACACATCCCCATAAGCAAAGTTAAAGTTTCAATAATTTATCAGTTCTTGTTGAGAACAATGAATTACATGTTTCTGCAAAGACAGATTGCATGAATATATTTGCTGTAATACAATGTCAAGGGGATCAGCATAATCCTAATTGATCTTTCATGATAACTAGCAATGTTGCCCGCGCTTTGCTGCAGGTTTTTTTTTTTTAGGATGATAATTTTGAGCAAAGATATAGTTCAAGATTAAACTAAAATCAACCACTACATAATGGAACAATTACTTACTTGGACCTAAAACTGAGAGCATAGCTTGTATACATAAAAATATGATGTACATCATATTACAATTGAGCAAGTAGAGAGAGATTTCATGAATTGCAGCTTTAAGAAAATCAATGAACCCCATCATATTTGTCAGTGTTCAACCCCTTCGGTCTCCATATCCTTGTAAGTTATTGCTATGTCCATCTACAATAAAAGAGTAAGTATGAGTAGTTAGTTTTTTTGTATCAGATTCAATATATTAACTTGAATGGTAACTTTTTTTAACATTTTCAATTATACTTGTGTCTTTGTTAGATAAATACTTGCCATGATTACAAAGGCCAAAATCAAAATTTAGCTTTAACAAAGATAAACAACATTCTTTATGCGTCATTAATCCTAGAAGCAGAATTCACAACTTCTGTATCTACAGTTATGAATGAAAGGTGCACATGAGATGCAGTAAATTTATAGTTGTGCTGGATCAGGTCCTTACGTTTTTAAAATTAGCGGTCAAGTGAAGTGGTACTGCATTCATATTTTAGAGTCCAAGTGAAGTAGCATATTTGCACAAATGTTTTTTTTACATCCATCTCAATTTATATAGCTTTGAATTCTCAGAACACCAAATGGAGATAAGCAATATAGTTGCTTAAACGCTGACAATGGATAAGAAAATATTTGTAAGAAACTGGAAAAAGAATAGTCCTATTCTCCAAACAAAGCAAACCCATTTGTTCTGAAACTATCCAATAGTCTCTGTTTTTGTCTAACAAACAAAGTTCAAATCTTTTCAAAACAAAAGCTTATAAACTACACAAAAATGCTCATAAATTCATTCTACACAATCAACAGTAAACTAATACAAAAATCAGAATCATGAATAGAGAAAAGAAAAATAAAAAATAAAAAATAAAAAACCTTCCCGAAAGAAGTAGAACTAACCTTCCAAGCTACCCATCTTTCCGATCTCTCCACCTAGATTATTAACATTCAAATAAAAGTCAGTGAGCCAAGTTAAGTTGGCAATCTCTCTAGTTCCTAATTTAATGACAAACCATAGCACTGAGCATAAATTAAAAATGAACATATTTGCTTCCTATAAGTTCACCTACAGGCATAATAACATTAGGACTGATGCAGTTTGATTTGGATCTTACCGCTATATATTGTTTTTGGATTTCATTAGGTGACTGGCTTTTTTAGCGCTTTTTGAAGCTGTTTACATTGGCAAGGGTCATTTCATTAAATTTAGCCACCTAGTCCATAGAAAACAGTTTCAAGCATTCCTCTGCATCCTCTATCTCGGACTTTTGTATCACCTACAAACATGTGAGATAATTCTTTTCATCAACATTTCTAAGATCTAGTTAAATTTTCTTTTTTGGTCCATACACGTGAGATGAATTGAACTTACAGATGAATAGCTTGAGATGCGATGATCAAGATTCCGAAGCAAAGCTACCGTTGCCCTTGAAACTGAAAGCATAAAAATTGCATTAGGAAAGAAAAATTTAAGTAAAAGGAGTAGCTTATTGGCTTGAGTTTTTGGGTATGGGACTAAAAGTTCATTACAAAATGTTTTATGTCAATTTTGTGCCAAAGCAATCAAACCCAGTATATGTCCTTTTCAAAACCTTTGATTGTTTCAAATTTAAATAATAGTTGAACATGGTAAATAATCTCTTCTACAGAAATGATTCAGGGTTAGCTTGCAAAATGAAGCTACAATTTTCTCCATCAACAATACTTCTGTTATATCCCTCGCATGATTAAACAGAGTAACAGGCAGTAAATATCCATTTGAAACTAATATTCAGAACCAAAATATTTTCTTATAACATGTCAATCAAGCTCAGACCCAAAAAAAAAAAAAAAAAGTTATACTGCATATAAAAGAAAACAATTCAAAATCAAAAGGGAAGAGGATAACTGATAGTTCACCTGTCAAAACATAGCTCAAACCCTTTGGAGTAAGTATTTGCAGTTTCAGTAATTCAATTAAGATTCCTTTAGAGTGACCATGCCTTGCCCATCAAACCAACCTGAAAACAGATTAAAATTAATAAAATAAGAACAACTTTCCCATTCAAAAATCCAACACAAAAAATAGAAGAGTCTCTGAAAGTGAGTCTCTAATCAATCAACAACTTTTAATAGTACCCCCATTTTTTTAAGTAAAGCCTGCGCATTTACAGCTTAAAGTATTAAATTTCTAGTATACATGAACCCCTACTTTTATCTTTTTTTTTTTTTTATGCCAAACCCTTTCACTGATTTTACCAAGTTCTACATATTATTGCATATGTGGCAGCTTCACATTCTCTACCTGAAGTCACAATACAGTCAATACTTGCGCATAAAATTCAAGTCATCCTAGATGATGCTTTTATCTTATACCCCTATCATTTATGGATGGGCAATTCTAAATGGACTCTCTAAAGCTCAGGATTCAGTAATTGAATATACATTATTGTAGTGCTCACACTTGCCTACCCTACCAAATCCTCAAATCCAATATCTATTTCAATAAGAAATCACCAATGCTCAAACACAAAGACATGTAGAGTTCCAATTCAAGGGCCAAAACAGAAAATTGTAAGGCAAAACAGAAATAGGTGAAGTTTTGTGCAGGAAAAAAAAAAACTCACCTTGAACCTCCTCCAATCAATCACTCAAATCCCAAACTGAAGCACGAACAGTACCCCTACAAAATCGAAACTCAAGTCAATTGAAAACCAACCACAGCAAAAAAAAAAAAAAAACCAATGAAAACTACAAACCAAAGACACAAATAAAAACCCCAACCCAAAAGGTACTCAACAGAATTATCCAAAACGCAGAATACCAAAACAGATTGTCAATACTACTTTACTCAAATGATTCTATAATTGACAAATATTAGATTGCTCTGTCGACTTTCATAGCATAAAAAACAATGGAGAAACAGCAGAAAGCAGAGAACTTTATTCTCAGAAATAAGTCAATAACTCAGCTCTAAAAGGGCTTACCAAGAGTAAAAGTAAATCTCAGAACGCCACTAAAATTCTCACCTTTTTGACCCAACGACAAAAAACTCAAATCAAAACCCTTACAAACGGTTTTTCTTTCTCACACCCAAAACCAAGAATTCCAACACTGACACAACTTCAAAAACCAAAACCAAACAAAGCCAACAAAACTCAACCAATCAAAACGCAGCTGGGATCAATAAGAAGACTTGGGTCCAAATTGAACACAAATTTAATAACCCACTGATCATTTCGATGTCACTGAAATTTAGTTTTCTTTTAAAGAGAAAATTTCTGAGTACGTATGAGCAACAAAAATTCAAAAAAACAAAAACAACTTCATACCTCAGTCCCTTTAATTTGATAATGCGTTGCTCCTCCTTAAAAATTATGTAGAAAATTATTTACAGATTTGTTCAAAATCAATAACAATCTCAGCCAGGTCTTCATCACCAACAAAACCAAGTATTGACTGAGTTAAAATTCAGAAAACAATAGAGATTAAGGAGTTTACAACCTCCAATACTCTAATGATTCTCTAACCCATAATTTAACACAACTAAAACACCAAACATACCTCAGACAATTTGTTTCCACAGTGCCCTCATCTCCTTTGAAAATCCAAAATTTTCAAAATGAATAACAATCTCAGCAACGCCTGCATCACCCAAACCAAAATCAGTGACATGCAAATATTCAGAATTTTTTGTTTTTTTTTTGTTTTTTTATAATAATAAGGGATTAGGCGATATTAGTTCCTCGGAGGCAGACAATGTAGGGAACAAGTCCCACCCTCAATCCCGAAGGAGAAGGGTCTGCCACACTCTGGGAACCCACCCCCCATCCCCCTATTTTATTAAAATAGAAAAAGACCAATACAAATCCGTTGGGGGGACCAGGCCAAAACCCAACCTGTAAAAACAAGGAAGAGACAAGTCCTCTTTCCTATGCATAGAAAACAAACGCCAAAAAGAAATAGACAAAATAACATAATTACAAAACCCATCAACGAAACCTATAGTTAATCATAGAGGACAAATCCCGCCCATAAGGCCTAGCTATAAAGGTAGGCACATCATCCCACCAACTGTAACCCTCGTTTAGCGCACCATGATTAGCAAGAGCATCAGCCACAGTGCTCCCTTCCCGAAAAGTGTGAGAGACCCTAAAATGAATCATACGAGTGAGATACAAGCAGTTATACCATGCAATCCGCAGTTCAGAATGAATTTGAAGAAATTCTGTAAAAAAAAAAAATGTATTGTACTCTCCTTCTGGGAAGCAAACCTGTCTCAACCCATCTCTCTCTATGTTTCTGCAGAGCAAAGAAAGAAAGAGACGGTGGCTCAGGGATTCAAACGTTAACAGCAGAAGAACAAAACCCAGATAAAAAAAATAAAAATAAAAATCTCAAACCTTGGGATTCAACAGTGAACCAAACAACCCAACAAATCTTTCACGAAAAAGACTCATCAAACCTACCTGAGTCCCTGGTTTTGATACTTACTGCAATAGCAGAGCCCAATTCCAGAATTGGATACACCAAGTTCCACCAAAGCCGGCTGGCAAATGAAGAAGATTTGAACCCGGCTGGCAATTGGAGATTCAAGATTTGAACCCGGCTCGATTTGTAGGAAACACACACACACACACACATAAGTATATAAATATATATATTGCGATTAAATCACATACCGACTACTAAAACAATGGAATAAAGCCCAATTGCATCCATCTAAATCAAGCACAACATCTATGTAAAAAAAAAAAGATTCAAACTAACCAACGATACCACAAAACAATAAACCGACCGGTAGCAAGTTTAAGATTTTGAGAAGGGAACGTATCTCTATCTCTTTGGTTTTGGATTTGTATGTGAGGAGAGCGAGAGAAATTTGTTGATCCGAGTGAGAGCAAGAGCGATTTGGATTGGATTCACTGCGACTGGCGAGAGAAAGAGGAAAACGCGATGGAGGCTTCCAGAACACACCACATAACTCACGCCCTTTTAATCTTTGTACAGAACTCGAGGGCAAAACCGCCATTTCGCATGTGAACAGTGATGAACAGTGCTTATGAACAGTGTAGGACGCTTAGTATATAGTAAATATGATATAGGTTATAGCATCACCACTTAAGACTAAAACATAGATGTAAGTCAAGTTATTAACAAAATAAAATTTCTTACTGAAAGTGGAATTGGTGAGAAAATGAAAAGTAGATACGAAGAAAAGATGACCATCCAAGGCTGCCCACATGTATAATACAATTAGAATGAAACTAAAGTAGATGAATATGCTCGTTGCCCCTAACATAGTTTAGAAACATAATAATAATACATGGTTCATGAAACTATAGCAAGTGCAACAAATCATTCCTTATCTCTTTGCTTGCCATAGTCAAATAACCCTTCACATATATTCTGAATTGCCGACCAATATCATAATATGTTTGTTTGTCATTAAGTTTGAGCACAATCATCATATACAATTGCATAAAATCCCAAGAATTTTCCTACAATTAGAGAGAAATTTCAAAAAGGACTGATTATGTTATTGAGGAATATAGAAATAATCATAGCAATAAGGGACCATTTTCAAGTTTACTCAGTCATACCAACTATATAGAAATCACTCCAACCCAACTATACAGTCATGTCCACCCCTTCTTGCCTCCACCACCGAACCTACCATACATCTTGGCTCCATCCTCATCTCCGCCGCCTAATCCACCATCGTTAAAAGAACAACGCCGCACCCTCCCAAACAATAAGAAAATCAATCATTTCAATTCCAATTATCCAAAAATACCATAACAAAATCGAATCAGATACCGAAATTTGTGAACATGGATATCCTTACTAATTCGCATAGTCTTTGATTATGGCTGGTGAAATCAAGATTGGAAATTGATAAAGGCCCGGAGATTTTTAAGTGGATGGATTACTAAATTTTTTACTTCAATTAGAGCTAAGGCTCCAAAGAAGACCAGTTTGTCTAGTTCATTAGACAAATCCAAACCAAGCTTGTTTAGCTACTGGATTCATCTAGTTCATTAGATAAGAGAGAAAAGCACAAATGAGAGAGATGGAGGAGAGAGAATGTGGATATTGATGACTTTCTCTCCTCCTTCACCTATCTCCAACCACCGGGGTGGACTCACAGCAGCCACCATCTTCTTTGTCTTCCTCCAACAAGTCAATGCTAGCTGCACATCTGAGATGAGCCACAAAGAAATCTTTACAAATTCGTTTTCTACTGTTTTGTGGTTTTAGTTTGATTAGGATTGGGGGAGAGAGAGAGATTGTAGGCTGCAGAATAATGTGGATTATTGGGAATAGATAATAGTTGCATCCATCCATTATTGTTGTTTCTAATCTATGATATTCAGAGAGGTGTTATCCTCCTTTATACCCCCTTTAACCATTGTGTAGCTGATGAATAAATTAACTAATGAGAAGTTATTTTTCTTCAAAGAGGATATTAATAATGTGATATACATTGTGTTGTTGATCATATTTAGGTTCCTAGAATAAGACTTGGAATATAGATGGTCTTATGTTGTAACTGTTGGTGTAAAACCCTCACGTAATAAAGGTTGTGTTTCAATTTTGTAACCCTATCGATCGTCGTTCTTTTCCAATTTTTTTCATATTTCGATTTCGAAAGTTTATTTACATAATTGGAGTATGAGTTGCATCTCAAAAAAAAAACAAAAACAAAAATGAGATGTGACAAAACTTGATATCAAATTGAAGCGTATGACTTCTACTTTTAATCTGGAAAGTGTAAGAAGTAACAATAAAATATATAAGCGTGGATTTAAAACCTGCTTTGGAGCTTCTCCAAATGGCAGGAGTATTGGTGCTATCACCAACAAAGAAGAGGAAGGTGATACGACCTCTTAGGGCTAGAAACAAGTCAAAGATGCAAGATTTTAACCCTTGAAAGCTGGAGTTGGCGTCGGCTAAAGAGGTGAAGAAGCGTAAGTTTTTTTTATGTTAGTGCAAAATGTACTTTGGACATGATTGGTGAGCAAGCTAGTGGTGCCTCAGTGGAAGAGGACATGGCAATTGTTGTAGCTAGAGCGGATTTTGGGAAAGTCCCCTCTGCATTGGTGGTCCTAGGGATTTTGGAATAAGTTAGGGCGGACTACATCTTAAACCCTAACATTGTCTTCTTGGTTACTTGTGGTTAACGCAAGGATAATTACATTTAAGTTGTATTAGTGTAGACTTACATGACTCAAATTTGATGTAGCCTGCAGAGGATTTGACATGATATGCTGTTAATTACATTTTTTTCACTTAATGGATTGATGACTATCCCTTTCAATATATATATATATATATACAGATCCTATCCAAAGCGGAGTTCCGCTTTGAAAATTAACGTGTGAAGTTCAAGTTTTGGGTCACTTTTCGATCATATATCCACATCTCGACCGTTCAGTTTTTAGATACTAGTGTATAGATCGTCTCTACAAATTTTCAGCCAAAATGATGATTATTAAGGCATTGATAACTATCTTAAAGCTAGTACGGTTCAAGTTGACAGATTCAGTCCGTCGATTGGTTTAAGTGAGTTAGATACCTTAACGATCATCAATTTGGCTGAAAATTTGCAAAGACGATCTATACACTAGTATCTAAAAACTGAACAGTCGAGATGTGGATATGCGACCGAAAAGTGACCAAAAACTCAAACTTCACACGTTAATTTCAAAGCGGAGCTCCGCTCTGGATAGGTTCTGTATATATATATATATATATATATATATATATCATTCAATAGATTTTCCAAAATATTTATTATTTAATATTTATCACTATTTTAAAAATCTCTAGGCGGTAGGCGTGTAGAGGGAATGGTAGGTGGGCGTACAAGCTATTTTAATTTTAGGGCTAAATACTGGTTACTACCCTGTGGTTTAGGTCCAAAATCAATTCAGTCCCTGAACTTCTAATTTCATCAAAAACACCCCTGCAGTTTCAATTTTGATCTAATAGATACAATATGTTAAGTTTCCGATAATTGAGTCATTTAGCTTGTTGACGTGGCTCATATATGGCATATGTTTTATGATGTGGTGTTGAGGTGGCACGCATAGTCAATTTAGGAGTGGGTCTCACTATTAGAAATCTATCAAATAAAAAGTTTTTCATCAAATAATCCAACTATAAGTTGAACCCATAACAGAATATTAACGAATTGGACCTATTAGATCAAAATTAAAAGTACATGGATGTTTTTGATGAAATTAGAAGTCCAGGGACTGAATTGATTTTGGACATAAACCACAAGGTAGTAACCCACCCGTATTTAGCCCTTAATTTTATTATTCAAATAAGTGCAATTAAAAACAAAAATTATACATGTGTTAAAGTAAAATGACAATTGGAATTGGTCTACTCATTTCATTTCATAGTCCCTTTATATAGGGATAGAATTACAACGGAAATATTAATTACATTAAATACATTGAATGCTGATTGATCTATAATTGTGCTGATTGATGGTAATCGCTGATTCCTTGATTCCCTCTCCGTCAGTCGCTTTGACGAAGGCACATAATATGTTTTTCCTTTAACACTCCCCTTTGTGCCAAGTCAAAGACGAAATGATGCATAAATTGTTGCCTCACTAAAAACCTTACCAAGTAACAATAAAAACCCTGTGGGACAAAAAATAAAACTTGGTTGAAGGAAAAGAGCACAACGCACCTTCTACATCTGAGAATGACATGTGTGTGTTAGACTCCCCCTGACGTCTACACCTCCCCCTGATCTTTACATTAATCAAGTGAGCTTGGAAAGTCTTCACATTCCTATGCTTTTCACATGTTTCTCAAATGTGGCCTTAGGCAGTGATTTGGTGAACAAATCTGCCACATTCTCCGCAGACCTTACTTGATTCACTTGAATCTTGAGGATGGTATGTTGTTGCTGATTGTAGGAAAACTTTGGCGATATGTGTTTTGTATTATCCCCTTGATATATCTTAGCTTCATCTGTTCGATGCAAGCTGCATTATCTTCATAAATGCAAGTAGGCTCTTCAGTGGTAGAACTCAAACCACTAGTCCCTCGAATATGTGTAATGATAGCTCTTAACCATATACACTCACGAACCATCTCAAGTAGAGCAATGATCTCTGAGTGGTTCGAGGAGGTAGCCACAAGGGTTTGCTAGGTTGATCTCCAAGATATCGCCGTGTTCCCAATCGTAAATACATAACCATTTTGGGAACGACCTTTATGTGGGTTAGAAAGGTACCCAGCATCAACAAAACCAACCAAAACGTCATTTGGTACAATTAGTGTAGTGAGTGGCGCTTTCGCCATCAACATTTCCTTTAGGGATTGCAGTTCCATATGCGGTCCCTCTTGTCTCTTTGTAGGGAATGAACAGTCTCAAGTCAATGGTTCCTTTTAGGTATCAGAAGATGTTCTTGATACCATTCTAGTGACGCTGCGTTGGCGCTAAGCTAAATTTAGCTAACAAGTTCACTGAGAATGCAATGTCTAGTCGAATACATTGGGCTAAGTACAATAATGCACCTATTGCACTTAGATAGGGAATTTCAACTCCCAACACGTCTTCTTCATCTTCCTTTAGATGAAATGGATCTTTCCTTGCATCCAGACTTCGACCGATCATGGGAGTGCTAGCAGGATGCGCTTTGTCCATGTTAAATCGCCTGAGCATCTTTTGGACATACGTAGACTGGTGGATTAGTATTCCACAAACTCGGTGTTCTAGTTCAAGGCCTAGACAAAATTGAGTTTTCCCAAGATCCTTCATCTCAAATTAGAATTTCAAGTAGCTCGCGGTTTCTCTTATTTCATCAAGAGTACCTATTATGTTCATATCATCGACATATACTGCTACAATTGCAAATCCGGAACTTGTTTTCTTATGAATACGCAGGGGCATAATTCATCGTTCTTATATCCCTTCCCAATCAAGTAGTCACTTAGACGGGTATACCACATCCGCCCGGATTGTTTCAATCCGTAAAGTGAGCATTTCAACTTAATTGCAAATGCACTCCGTGGTTTAGAGTCACTTGACTTGGGTAATGTAAGGTCATCAGGCACTTTCATATATATATATATATATATATATATATCTCTGAATCTAGATCCCCATAGAGATATGTAGTAACCACATCCATGAGCTGCATTTCCAGTCCTTTAGAAATTACTAAGCTAACTAAGAAGCGGAACGTTATAACGTCCATTACGGGAGAGTATGTCTCCTCATAGTCAATTCTAGGGCGTTGTGAGAAACCTTGCGCCACAAGGCGAACCTTGTACCTTAGGACTTCATTCTTCTCATTACGCTTTCTGACAAAGACCCATTTATGTCCTACAGGCTTTACACTTGGTGGGGTTAGCACTACCTGACCAAATACCTGTCTCTTTGTCAGAGAATCTAATTCAGTCTAGATTAATTGCTTCTTTCCATTTAGGCCAATCTTCTCTTTGTTGACATTTTGCAATAGAGCGTGGTTCGATATCATCGTGCTCTATGATTCCTTGAGCAACAATATATATCATCAATGTGTATGAAAGATCTTTCTATCAACTCATATGCACTCTCATAATCCTTTGAGATTTCTTTGTTCTCTGGAATCATTTTAAACATCGAAGCGTCCTCCAGTATTTGATTCATGGACTTAACTATAATCGGAGACAATTTCATAAGAGAGGGATTCAATACATTGATGATTGGTTTGTGCCTTACTCGTCCTCTTCTTCCTTGGGTGAGTGTCAATCGAACCAAGTGGCCTCCCCCTCTTCCTTTGGGGAGCCACGACCTCAACCACACCTCCACTAAGTGTGGTTGCAGTGCCTCTATCTGCGACACTGTGCCCCTTATTGGGGACTTCTAACCTTGCAAGCACATTTGCAGCTGGTATATGTGATCTCGTCACTTTTACGATATCAGCAAACGCATCAGGCATCTAATCTGCTACGTTCTGAAGATCGATTATTCTTTTCACTTTACTTTCACTTTGTGAAGTGCGGTGATCAAAATGAGACAGAGTGGGGATACACCACGACAATTCATGTTGTTCCCTTGGAAAAATCATTTTTCCTATCTCCCCCTAACGACGGGAAGACTGTCTCATCAAAGTGACAATCTGCAAATCTAGCAGTAAAGAGATCGTCTGTCAAGGGTTCCAAATAGAGGATAATTGTTGGGGATTCGTATCCAACATAAATACTTAATCATCTCTGAGGACCCATTTTGGTGCACTGTGGGGGCGCAATAGGCACATATACTGCTCAACCAAATATGCGTAAGTGTGAAATGTCAGGCTCATATCCAGTTACCAACTGGTATGCAGAAAAATGGTTGGTTAGCAGTGGGTCTGAAATGAATAAGTAAAGCTGTGTGCAATATTGCATAACCCCATACAGATATAGGCAGGTTGGTGCGCATAACCAATGCCCTAGCCACCATCTGAAGCCTTTCGATGGTGGCTTCTGCGACACTATTTTGTGTATGCACATGGGGTACAGGATGCTCTATATCGATCCCGATAGACATGCAATAATCATCAAATATTTTTGATGTAAACTCTAGCGTTATCAAGCCTTATAGACTTGATAATGTGATCAGGGTGGTGAGCCCTTAAATATATAATCTGTGCTCGGAGTTTTGCAGCATTTCTTGTGGACAATAAAAAGACATGTGACCACTGTGTCGAAGCATTCACCAGAACTAAAAAGTACTTAAATGGTCCGCATTCTGGATGGATAGGTCCACATATATCTCCTTGTATTCTTTGTAAGAATGGAATGTTTTATTTTATATCTTTAGCATAAGAAGGTCTCGATCCTGTTTTTACTAAAGAGCAGGCTTTGCAAAACGAGTGATGTGCCTTTGAAATAGTCAATGAGACATAATGGGAGGGAGGTAGTGCTTCAGGTACTTCAGAAGGCAATGACTACATTTGAGCAGTACTAGAACTGACACCTTGCAGTGTGAAGGATTTTTGTCCCATTTTATTTTTTACTAGAAAGAAGGGATGTCCATATGAGTTCGTTAAAATACAGATCATCATGTCACGATTAGGGTGCCCTAGGCGGTCATGCCAAAGCCTGTATGAGTCAGTGTCCCACATTTCATTTTTGGTGACAGTATAGGATTCAATGATCTGAATCATAGTGAGGTACAGTCCACTAGATTGACTCATAAATTTCTCTAAGATGCGTTTCCTTCCACATTCATTAGATGTAATATCAAGGTATTCAGTTCCATTCTCACGGTATGTTTTTACATGATAACCGTTGGCACAAATAGCTTTGAAGCTTTAACAAGGTTCGATTAGCTCTTGGTGCATATAGAGTGTGTGTGACTTTAAATGTTGTGCCATTAGGCAGCAAAAATTTGGCAGTTCCTCGCCCTTTTATTAGTTGTGATGATCCAATCATCGTAGTCACAGAGGAATTATAAGCTATTAGCTCGATGAATAATTGCCTATTTCTTTATATTGTGTGGGTAGTCCCACAATCATTTAAGCACTCAAGTTCTCCTCCATTCATTCCTACAAATAAATGGGAGGTATTTAGAAAATATAACACATATTCTTTAGAGTATTTCTATTTGTGTAGAATGGTATTCTTTTCATTCTAATAATTTTTCCTTTTTTCTAGATGTATTTCTGTACATCTTTATAGTGCTATTTCAAACCATGTAAATATGTGTATAGAAAATAAATTTGAATAAATTCAGTGCTTCAGAATAAAATTTGAAATTTATTAATAAGCCAACGATAATCAAATCAAGGTCTTTGTTCATAAATCTAATTCATCAAACCATTCTTTAAGACCAAATAATAGTCTAATTAAAAATGAGGCATTATGCCTTCACAACTATCTTTGGAAAATAAAATGAATAAGACGGATCAGTCAAGATTGAGAGCATCCATTGACTTAGCAAGTTCCTCTTTGCCATTGAAGTCTGCAATTGTAAGGTTGACGTCTAGGTCATGACCTCCTTCTTCCATATAGTGAGCCTCTTGTTCTTTAGACTCTCTATACCTCTTGTAATTGGCTGCTACTCTGTTATTTGCTTGGCAGTTCTTGTACCAATGCCCAATGAATCCACACCTATAGCATGGTTCATTGTCAACTCTTTCCTTTTGCATCTTGTTTCCATGATCCCCATGTCCATTTCCACGTGGTGCATGGTTGCCACGTGGGTAGGGATTAGCACATCTAAACCCTTTTGTATTTGAGCTCTTTCCACCTTTCATTTTTCCATAATGAGTCTCGGGAATTTTCTTTGTCCCAGTGGGCCTGACATTGTTATTTAAGAGAATCTCATTATGTCTCTTAGCCACTTGCAGTAGGCTTATCAACTTATTGAAGATTGTGATTCTTTTGTTGTCATATTCCAACTAATACTGGTTCGCTAGTATAAACGCTGAAGTAGGAAAGGTGGTAAGAGTCTTGTAGATCATATTATCTTCTGTGATTTCCCTTCCACAAAAATTGAGACGTGCCTTTAAGCACAACATGTCATTGTTGAAGTTATTGACCTTTTTATAGTCAAGCAAGCGGATTCCATTCCACTGAATAGCTAGTTCTGGGAGTAAAGTGTCATGAATGTTCCCAAAACGTCCCTTAAGGGCATCCCACAATTCTTTGGGTGTCTTCAACTTAAGGTACTCCCAGCGTAGGCTAAGATCAATATGTTGCCTCAGAAACATTAAGGCATCTGCTTTCACCTTATTAGATAGTTCATCATCTTTGGGGTCGGTAATGGTGGCAGTGCAGTCTTTTGCCACAAAAGCAGTTTCCATATCGGAAACCCAATGATGGTACTCAAGTCCTTCTGAGTTCAAAATGTCAAACTCAGGTTTAGTTGGATCAGCTATCTACATAAAACAAGAGAGAATATATAAATTACGCAGTCATAAAGACATCCACGAAAATTATTTTCCAAAAATGTGAATTAGATTTCAAGACCAAGATTTGTAATGGTCACATTTTTTCTTTCAATGCTATGTGAAAATGCTTCATCACAGTAAGTGTATATGGATAATGCGCATTAATTTTCATTATCATAGCAAAACGGAATTGATATGTTGCATTCTAAAATTAACTATAACATAGTTATAGTTAATAATAAAACATAGCATATATATAAAAAAATAAAGTACATGGCATTGTAAAAAAAATTCACAAATAAACACCAAAATATGTGTTACACATACTATGCTATGTAATAATAAAACATAGCATATATAAAAAAATAAAGTACATGGCATGCTAAAAAAAATTCACAAATAAACACCAAAATATGTGTTACACATACTAATAGCAATAATATATCATGTGTAAAATAAAAATCACGAAACATGCTAAAAAATTCATAACAAAAATATAAGCAATAAAATATAAACAATAGCATAATATAAAGGCATGCTTAGGAATAAAATTATATTAGAGTAAATAAAATTCACAAAACATGCTCACAATTGCATAAATAAATATAGCAATATATATATATATATATATATATATGGCATGTTCAAAATAAAGTAACCATAGCATATTTAAAACATGCTTTAACATAATTATGTAAAACATAAATAACAAGACATGCTTAAAAGGGATCAAAATTATCTAATTAAACATTTTTTCTTGGGCCACAGGGCCTGTTTTGTTTCTTTTTTTCTTTGTTTTCTTTTTCTGTTTTTTTTTCTCTGGGCCACAGGGCTTAATTTTTTTTTCTTTTTTCTTTGATTGTTGGGCCGGGTATCACCTTTTTTTTTCTCCTTCTTTTTTTTTTTTTTCCTTTTTTCGCGTCTTCCTTCCTCATTTTACTCTTCTTCTTGCTGATTTTCTCTCTGTTTTGTTTTTTCTTTTCTGGTTTGCAGATGGGGTGGGTAGATCGATGACGATCTAGCCTTCTCAAGTCATAGGCGAGCAGGCAGTGGTTGAGGCTGGAGGCAGCGACTGCAAGGCGGAGGCTGAGGCTAGAGGCAGCGACTGTGCGTGCGATCTGTGCTGTTGTAGCAGCGATGGGTGGAACCGGGTGGGCTGCTGTCGCGGGGGCTCTGCAGGTGGGTTGCTACAGGCGGGCGGGGGTTGGAGGAATGCTCAAGGCTGGAGGCTGCAGCGCTGGGATCGAGTGGGAAAGCCGCCAGATCGAGATGAAGGCCGGTCTGGACGCTAGGATTTGTGATTAGGCAGCAAGGGCAGATCGAGGTGCTGGGCTATGCAACTAGGCTAGGTGATATGGGGCTTGGCCGTCGGAAGAAGCGCTGTGGGTCGGAAGAATTTTTTTTTTTTTTTTTTGTGTTGGCAGCAGAGAAAAGAAAAATCTTCTAGGGGTTTTTTTTTGTCTCTTGGCTATTTGCTCTGAGCGTGCTGATAACGTATTAAAGTAAAATGACAATTGGAATTTGTCTACTTATTTCATTTCATAGTCACTTTAATAAAATTACAACGGAAATATTAATTACATTAAATACATTGAATGCTGATTGATCTATAATTGTGCTGATTGATGGTAATCGTTGATTCCTTGATTCCCTCTCCGTCAGTCGTTTTGACGAAGACACATAATATGTTTTTCATTTAACAACATGGTGTATAATAGATTGAAAATATAGAAAAAAGTTGAGCATATAATTAGTACTTGCAAATAAAAGGTAATTTTAAAGTATTTGATAATAAAAATAAATAAATATTTTGAACATCTTTTTAAATCCTGACCACCCAAGCGTCATCCATACTAGTCGAGGTGGCTACCATTTCCAAGCACCTAAGTGAGGTCTAGGCAGCTGCCCATGAGAATTTTTAGAATTATGTTGTTTATTTACATTAAGTCTATAATATTTATAATAAATAAACTAATAGATAAAGTAAGTGAATAGTCTTTCTTATTTTCACCCCCCCAAAAAAAATGTACCATGTCCTAGAGACATTTTTTGAGTAAAATGAGGTTAGCCCTTTATTGAAAATGAAAGATTACAAAGAAACGATGCCAAAAAGCATTAAGAAAGAAACAAATAGTACAAAAGAAAAAAGATGCGAACATTGCCTCAAAGATACAATAATTAAAAATGCAAGAGCAATTACGTCTAAACGCATTGCTGATTTTACACTCCAAATTGCAGCCGTGTAGTGATTTGAGTAGTCGGTGGTTTGACTTCCCATGCAACTCCAACGATCAAATTGACAAGAGTCAATTTGGCACCTGAATGAGGGCACTCTCCCACCTAAAGATCGAAGCCGGCCAAGGGTTTAGAACATGGCCATGTTGGCAGACGATCTTTCACGAATAGGTACCATAAATTTGGGTCTCGAATCCAATACTAGTAACACCAAAGCGCCCCACGCCATTCTAGCATTTGACCAACAGCCCAACAAAGATAGTGGGTCACAGTCCAAATCCAAAACCCACTCGGATCCTAGATTCGGATCCTATTGCAGATTTCACATGGATCCTAGATCCAGATCTAGATGCACAGTCTGCTTCGGGTTAGAAACAACAAACTCCCATTTGATTCCCACCGCCAGGAACACCTTCGGCTCAATCCCACACTGACCGCTCCCCCATGAAGTAGAGACCAAGATGAACAACAAACCACTAAACCTGCAAGATGAAAATCAAAATGAGTAGAACCAACCAAATCTCGATCAATCCCTGTCGACCCCAAGCTATGCAAGGCGGCAGTACCTTTATCGAGAAAATTGCCGTAGTCTGCCACCTCTATACCTGTTAGCCAGCCATGGTGAACAACAGCCAAAACACCACCACTGTCCCATGTCCCCCCCTGGCCCAACAACATCTTCCTTTACCGAATCTATGTCAGCAAGCATCTATACCGACAATCCACAACATCTCCATTGCCCAGACTTCGGAAGCCCTAGGAATTGACTATCGCTGCTAAAGTCCTCTGGTTGAGCATTAAAACTAACACCCCACCACCGCCATTGTGGAAAACGAAGAGAATAGAGAAATAGGCTAAAACTCATGAGAGACTCCATGAAGATGGAGTAGGTACAAGAGCGGCAAACCTAAAGGAATGCTGAAGTCCAAACCCTAGCAGAGCTAGGTCAAATATTTCAAAAATACACACCCTTTGTCACACCCCGAATTTTGAATAAAGAAATTCGAATACAAGATGCGAAACTTAACAAGCACAAGAAACACACATAGAAAATTCTTCATTTAAATTAAGCAATAAAGCAAAACCGAGCCCACCAAGATCAAATACGGACTCGTTCTTTAGAGTCACATTTTAATGTAGAAAGAGTTTACAAATTAAACTGATCGACAATTCAATAAGTAAACACACTCACTACACGGCGGAAGAATAAAACTAACATACACTTTAACGTCCAAGCTACAACAGCAACCAAACCTCAACTCCAAGGATGATCACTCGATATTCTAACATGTACAATAAGCCCTACACCATGGAATAGTGCACCGGGTTGAAACAACAAACCCGGTAAGCTTTTGAAGCTTGTATGAGTAAACCTAAATAACCCCAAATGTCATTCCGACAAGAGAACAACAATCAACACAATGATTAATTCCAACAATAAAATCATTTTCTTTTTAAAGCACACATGTCACAACCGTGACAATCGAATCATTATCAATGAAAACCGGAAATCCCTGGATAGAAATTTAATTCAGGAATTCACCAACAATATACAACCCAAAACCATAGTAATCCTTGCATATCATTTAGTTCAGGAGATTACATTTAAAATCAACCAATTAGAATGAAACGGAAATTGATACAGAAGTCAAACAACTCACACTAA
This sequence comes from Rosa lucieae, assembly GCA_024704745.1. NCBI lineage: Eukaryota > Viridiplantae > Streptophyta > Magnoliopsida > Rosales > Rosaceae > Rosa > Rosa lucieae. The sequence goes on along the minus strand of CM045492.1, from coordinate 14,467,604 downwards.
AGTCGATGATCACCCATCAATACTAAAGTCGATGATCCCCTATCAACACCACCACATTAATAGAATCCCATTCTCACGTATAAACCAAAGAAAGAACACCAGCAAGGTTCTCCGAAAACTACATGCTCATGTTGCAGTAACATCGTTACCACCATGACGGTATGCATACACAGACTACGCACTCATGATGGAGTAACCCATTACCATCATGACGGTACGCTTGGAACAGACTAGAGCTCTAACTGAATTGTAATCTGTCATCTCGGCCGAGGTTCAACTTTACGATATCTTGCACTTCGGTTATCACTATAACGGTCGAACTTTGGACCCTTCGACCCTTAGAGCAAAACATTTAAAGGAATCCCACTCGACCCTAAAATGCTACCCCATGGACACATGGTACTCTTCCAAACTAATATAAATCAACATTCTCAAGTATATTGTTCTCCAGCAAGGAGCAAAACCACAAAACGCCAACATGAATAAGTTCATAAATTTTGTACCCACCATAACACCACACCATCGATATATATATATATATTTCACGTAAATATATATATATATATATATATACGTGGTCATTCACTCAGGAATACCACTAATACGTATTAAAACCAAGAAATTCATTTTATAATTAAATTCATTTTTTTACTTGTGAGCCGTAGCCCTATAAACCGTAGTCGATAGAGTTCATATTATTTCAAACAAATCTTTATTTTCGAAAACGATTTACAATTATCAATCAATTCCGACAATTAAATAACTCGGTTCGTAAATGAACCACATGAGATTTACTCACTTCAAAATCTCACTGTGTCTTCTCTTACAGCAAGGAAAATGTATTGACTAGTCTCCGTCAATCACCTAAGGAATGTACGACACAACTTAGTACACGAATCGAAAACAATTAAGTGTCGAACCCCCATTTGCACTAAAATCTCAAAAGTATACCAATCGAGATGAAACTTCATCCGAGACCACCCGAGGTCTCCGGAATACTTATACGTTCAATCTATCAAAATTACAAGTCGATCAGACGGCTGAATCCTCTCGGATCGAAAACCGATCGAACCGAAAACCCGTAAACTTTGAAAATTCATAACTTGCTCATACAATTTCCAAAAATTACAAACCATATATTGAAATGATCGTATCGATTGTAGAATAAAAAGAGGAACATAAACTGTTCCTGGGGTGGCCGGAAGTGGTTGGAAACCACCACCACAGTGCCGGCCCAAAGTCAAAATTTGACAAAACTTCCAATGAAGAACTTTTGTATCTCAACTTCAATTACAACTTTCATAACTACACCAAAGTCAAATTATAAGCCAAATTGTCAAATTTCACCTCAATAGCTTTGAAACCCGAAGAACCTAGTTTCCCAATCTTCAAAATTCGATCACCACGAGTTGAATCGTTGCAAGATACCTCAGAAGAAACCTTCTACATCCTCTGAGCTCTAAAAGCCCCCAAGAATCACCAGCTATGATGGCCGGAAATGTGAACTCCGACCAAGGACATTTGCAGTGTCACTGCCAAACTTCCCGGCCTTGATGCGTCTTGCACGTGCCGACCCACATTGTGAAACTTCACAGGGTTGTAGATGAGAGTGAGGCGAAGAGGTAGGGACAAGAATCTCGGCCTATGGTGGCCGGGTGGCGGAGAACGAAGCAGGCGAAGGGGAGAGGGCGAAATTGGGTCGGGACCGAGGAGAGAGAAAGAGTTTCCGTTTTTGGAAACTTTCCAATTTTCTGATATTTTCGGATTTTCCTATTTAACCAAAATGGAAACTTTTTCTGAAAGCCATAACTCCTTCATACTAACTCCGATTTTCGCGTTCCACATGTCCACGAACTCGTATCGACGTGCTCTACAACTTTCGTGAAGGAAGTTTTCACAGAATCCAAAAACTCAACTCTTGAGATGAAGCATTCCGAGCGAATAATTATTCAAAATACTTTCAGCTCCACCTTCGAACCACGAAATCATGTTATTGAACACTTTAATAGTTCCCGAAACATTTAGAAATTAATAATGAATTTCCAGAGTCTTAAACCCTTTTTATTTTGCGGTATGTCCTAGAGACCTTGATCAGTCAAGTGGAAGAAAACATAAAAAATGAATGAATAGTATTTTGCTTCAATGCTTTAGAATCTCAAAGACCCAATAGACGAATTTGCTCTTAATAATATCAAAACCTCGGCAAATTTGAAATGCATAATAGTCCTGAGGACTTGTAGCTTTAGTAATAAGGATAATTACTGTCCCTATATATGAGGGTCCTGAATTTGGCCGATGAAAATGGGGAGCTATATATGCTGCTCATCAACCTCCATTGCCCCTTGAATTATCTTTTATGGATATTTAGAAACCAAAATAGTGGACAAAGAGTAATCAAGCGGAATGATCATTTTGCAGATCACTAGCGTATGGCATCAATTCTTGAAAAAAAAATCCATGTCTAAATTGGTCATTCTACAAATAAAAAGGACAAGCCAGTTTTGAGTTTATGAAACACTTTGTCACTGCTTTTGCCATTAACAACACTTACAAAAAGCCAGTTTACCAAACACTCAGCTGCTTTGCTTTTCAGCAACTTATTTTCAGAATTAAGCAGAAGCTAGTTTTTTTAAAATCACAGCCATACCAAACACACCCTACATACCCAACTCTATCACTATAGAAAATTTTTACCGTAAACCAGACCATATTTTCCATTCGAGAGCAGAATTCTCACTTTATTCATAGACCACCCCCTCCCTCATGTAAATTTTTCCATTTGGCCAACGTGGCCATTGCCTTACCTCCATTCCAAAACGACCTCGTTTGCCAATCTCTCCATTTGGTTGTGCTTTTCTGCAGGCTCACAACGCCAAATAGCTCAGCCTATTTCTCCTTCCTTCCTTCCTTCCCAATTTGACAGACAAACCCATTAACCCAGATAAAAGGGAAAAGGGGAGGATGATGACATACGCAGCCTCAGCTTCAAGGCCTCTCTGTTTCAACACCCAACCGGCCATTGTGAACACGGTCTTAATAGCAGTAGCGCTTCTAGTATCATCGATTGCAGCAGAACAACAAGGAGGAAGCGCGTCGGTCTAGTTCAAGCCTCGTCGCCTACAAGACCCACCTTGTCCAGCAATTGGGATTTTCAGTTCGCAGCTACTACTACTACTTCCTCTCCACGCGTCCCCAGATTCGAAGAGCTCGACACCACCAACATGCTCCTCCGTCAGCGAATCATCTTCTTGGGTTCTCAGGTTTCATTTTCATTTGAATTATTGAAATGGGTTTTGGAAAATGTTGTGAATTTTTGTGCTCTCGTGTTTGTTGGAAGCTGAATTGAATTGTTAGAAAATGGAATTTATGGGGTTTGTTTCATTGAGCTTTGATGTTGGGCAGGTGGATGATATGACGGCGGATTTGATAATAAGCCAACTGCTATTTCTGGATGCTGAAGACGAAGACCCCAAAAAGGACATTACATTGTTTATCAATTCGCCTGGTGGCTCGGTTACTGCTGGTATGTTTTTATGAGTCTTTTCAACGTGTTTGATACTTATTCCTCTCCTGTTTGTTGCTCTTTGAGTTTTTCTTTTTTTTTCACTTGATATGGGAGCTTTTGGAATTTACTGATGAAGTACCTGGTTTTTGACATAAGTAGATGAACAAGCTTTGTGTTTAGGATGACATGCAAACTAAATAGTAGACTAGGAAAATGGTATGCCATGAAGCCATGCTTTGGCATCATTTGGCATCAAGCACAAATATAGAATGAAGGATGATAATTGTTTTTGCAACATATTTGCATGAGGAAATGTTGAAAAGAGTGTTGGCAAGAAGAACTTTCCATCAATGTAAAGCAAGTAATCCTATGGACATGAGTAAGCCTAGGCGTATTCTCGACTTACAGTTATCTATTGATCAATTCAATAAAGTTTCTGGGGTTAAGCTTCAGTAGGTATAACACTTGGGCTTTTGGAAGAAACTTTGCAAAATGCCTTTGCATGATAAGTTCCAATTATGACCTTTATCATTGTATCTGAGCATGCAAAGCATGGTTGGATCAGCTAGATTTTATTAACGAGGGTCAATGTTGAAGCCCGCTTGTGTGGATTTGCCATTGTTATAGGTTCTCCAAGGTTTTAAGTAGCTTCAATGAAGATGATTTAGGGAAGTTGCATCAACAGCCTTCCTCTGTGTACTTTTGAGATGTTTAAGATTCAATAGAACAAGAATAGCTGAAATGCATTTGTATGGATGTTCACAAGCAGATTGAAGTGAACTTAGTGGTTTAAGATGGTTCATTCAGGTGCACAGAAGATCCTAGGATGCACCAGCAATAACAATTGAGTTGATTCAAGTTGATGCTGTAATATAGTGTAAAGGTGCACTGAAAAGAACACAAGTCAGAGTAGTGAGAAAGGCATGACTGTAAGAAATGAATTAGAGAATATGTCTCAGTTTTATTAGTGGTATATGTTGGACATTTCTTTTTTCTCCTGTGGTCAAACCTTAGTTCAGTTGGGTTGATCATCCTTCTCCATACTTGAATAGTTGCATGCTTAACCGCACAGCCATTCATGTATAAGAGCTTTGAATTTGATGGTAAAGTATCGTAAGTGCATCAAGTTTGACACCCTAAAAGGATTTAGCTCTGTCAAGTGGCAAAACGATTAAAAAGGAAATTAGTTCAATACAGTCCAGGTCTTCATTAGTTACAACCCTTCTCTTACTTGACTTTGTCCCTCTACTGCAATCTGGAATGCTAATGTACCCTATAAGGTACATGTGTTAGCTTGATATATTGCCCATGGGAAGAGTAGTACCTGTTAAGAGCATTGTTTCAAGTAAAGGAAAAGGAGATGACTTTTAGTGAGCAGACAGGAAAAGGAGAAGTGTACTTGTTGATTTCATACTTTGATGTTTGGTAAGGCCTCTAGGATAAATATAATTTCAGAATGAAGAAAGTGAGTGGCTGCATGCCTTATAGAACTTCTTTGTGCCTTAGATACTAGAACTTTCTACTGGAGAAATTGTTTGAATCTTCTTTCTTCTTTCTATCTTAATTTCTCCCGCATAGTAATGTCTGGAGTATTACCGCAATATGTATGCCTTATCCAAATACAAAAGCATTAGATCGGACATCCGAGGCTTTCTTTTGTAATGCAGCAATTAACAGAAACTTGATGATAAATCCTAGGAGCTTCTCAGATTTCTCTAGCAATTAGTTACTTTAGCTTTCCAGCTCTCTTTGTAATCCAAACCGTGTCATCTTCTACACACTTTCCTTTAGAGTTCAGCTGAGGAACTTTAGGACATGATCATTAATTCTGCAAACCATTTTAGTAGCAGATACTTTCAATATTGCTACTGAGGTAAACAAGCATGAATTTCAAATCTAGGATTTGTATCAATCTTTTTTTTCTATTTTCTTTCTCCATTTTTGGTGAGATTATTATATTCAATGTATTGGAACTTCTGTTAATTGGTCTTAACTCAATTAAGGAAGGTCACAGATGGCAAGAAATATATAACAGGTGTGGATAAGAGATCCACAGCCTGGAGCTAAGAAAAGTTCTAGAAAGAACTCCAGAGAGGCTAGGAAACAGATATGCACTATAAACCAGCCTCAGTTCACAATAGATTCATCATAATAGAAGAAGAGGAATAATCCCTGAAAACAACAGTAGCTTAGTAGGGTTTTTGGTCTGGAAAAAGTAATCAACAGCTCAGAACACCCCTTTGGAATAACCCAAAAGCTTCAATGTCCATAATTAACTTCCACCACAATTGTAAGGTATAAAGGCAATAGAACAAACAATTGTGAAGTGCTATGCATCTTTTTGGTGAACTATAGAAGTATACGCGTGTAATATAGCTTTGTTTGTGTTTGGGAAAACTCGGCTCTGCACCAGCCTTCAGCCCTGCCACCAATGTTCTAGAGATGTGACTTTCTGTTGGATCCAGTATTTTCTGTTAAAATTTCTCTTGGCCTTCTTTTGTTCTCATTACCAATTTTGGGATGTGTGTAGGAATGGGAATATATGATGCAATGAAATTGTGCAAGGCAGATGTTTCAACTGTTTGCTTGGGGCTTGCTGCTTCTATGGGTGCATTTCTCCTTGCTTCCGGTTCAAAAGGAAAGAGGTACTGCATGCCCAATGCAAGAGTGATGATCCATCAACCTCTTGGAACTGCTGGAGGCAAAGTAAGTGCTTACTTTCTGCTTATATTGTGTATTTTAATTTTCATTTGTGGGGGATTAAAACCTTACTACATGTCAATTTTATGGGGGATTTAACCTTTTCATACGCATTTTGATTAGTATAAAATTTAAGCTTCATTCAATATTTGATGGTTTGAAGTAAATTGCTGTTATTTTTATGTACAATTTCTATTTGAGTCCTTTTAGTGCAAGCACAATTTCTTTACCTTCTCCAAGAGTCCAAGGGTATCTTGTTATTTGATGAGTTTTGTAATAAAACTGCCCAAGGGAGATATATTTGAAAGTTGAAACCTATGAGTAAAGTCATCTGTTGCAAGGCAATCAGTTTGGATGTTCCTCACATATACAGGATACATGCTAAGATCCCAAAGGTGCCATAACAGAAACCCCTGAAAAATCCATGGTTGACCAGCAATGAGAAAATAGAACTCCAAGAGCTCCGTCTGTATGACGATGCAGTGAAGGTTGATTTACCGATTTCGTAGTACGTTTACATATACATCACCAATTAGCAAACACTCTTCCCTTTATTACATAATAAGATTATAAGAAGCGATCATCAATGCTTCCTATTAGCAGCTGTAAGAACAAAATATGCCACTCAAAGAAGGGTCTTTAGTTCCAATTTTGAAACAACAAATCCCCTGTCAATAATTGACAAACTCTATTCAAACCCCGAAATCCAAGATTCTGTCCACTAGCTAATCTCCTTTGTGTAGATTCCTCCCCAGTCCATTCCATCTATATATTTGCTTTTCTCATGTGTTTGAGCAGTTATGCCAATTATGCATGATAGAGGACAAAGCAATTGTGGGTGTCAGTGTGATTATGGTGGCTTTGAAAGATACAAATTTTAAGAGATAGTTTAGGGTGAAAGAAAGTTTATAGCTACTGTAGTCAGAGAACTATGGGAAACGCAAATAAAGGGAGGAAAAGAGAGACAGAATAAGGTAGTTGAGGATGCTGCCAAGGCACCAATCCTTCATCAATACTCGGGTTGCATTCATTCAAGTTTTCGAAAGCTGAATGACTATTCTTTGGATTGTTGTGAGGATTTGGTTTTTGAGTGGAGAGTTTTCCCCTTGCTATTGTTCAGGTGATGCCTCTATCACCTTCAGCTTCACTGTTGGGATTAATTGATGCCTGGAGCAAGAGCAATTACGAGCTCAGACTTTAAAGTTGTCCCTCATGTCTATTTAGGACACTTTATTGTAGACACTTGACACTTCTCATGATGCGTCAGACTCCACAAGTATGCTAAAATGTTGGTGTGTGTGTTATATTTTTTTACTTGTCTAAGTAGGTGGACTCTTTTTTTTTATAATTTTTTTATTGAACTGTTCTCATTGGTAGACTCAAAAACCAGAAATGCATGTTGAACCTGAACTTGTTTTTTCTTTCTATCTTCGCTAGATGTTTCTATTAATTGGTGGCTTTCCAATTATGTATGAGAAAATGTACTTGAATCAATGCTCATCAAGTCATACAAGGCAATACTTCATAGAAAATGATGCAGCCATTTAGATATTTTCTTTGATTATATATCAGAAGACCTTTCCTGTTTTTTTATTTTATTTTATGGTTAATTTTTGTATTACTTTTTCTTTTCCAGCAAAAAAACTTTGTATTCAATTTCAAAATAATTAATACGTGCATTAATTGTCACTGAGGAGTTTGATTATCAGGCTTTTTTTTTTTTTTTTTTTATCCTTTCCTCCCTTGCTCCAAGAGGAACACTTTTGAGTTTATACATTGACTGGTGGTTTTTACATGTGAATCAGGCAACAGAAATGGGTATACGAATTAGAGAAATGGCGTACCACAAGATTAAATTGAACAAAATATTGTCAAGAATCACAGGGAAGCCTTTAGACCAGGTTAGGGATCAGATCAGATTTCTGTCATTGTAATATTTAGTCTAAGAGAGTTTTAAACTCTATTTGTAATTTCTTCCGTATTGCAGGTTGAGGAGGACACAGACCGTGATAATTTCATGAATCCCTGGGAAGCTAGGGATTATGGGTTGATTGATGAGGTTATTGATGATGGAAAGCCAGGGTTAGTTGCACCAATTGGAGATTCCACACCTCCACCCAAAACAAAAGTCTGGGATATGTGGAAAGTTGAAGGTACCAAGAAATCCAGAAAGAATTTACCCTCGGAGCTGAAAATTTCAGATAATGGATCTAAGGGGAGTGAAGGTCGTGAGAATGAGAAAGGTTTGGAAGCACCTACTGCAACATAGGACCTGAGACAAGACTAGTGGCTTTCATTTGAATTTTGATCATGTTTAGCTTTTATTAAATGTCATAATGCTTACCTGTCAAAGTAGTCTTTTGTACATTCCTTATCCAAAATAGTGAACATGGATTATTAGCGATGATTTAGGTGATTTAGTTTAGTTCTCATTTCTATCAGTGGGAAGGGCCTTAAACGGCTGTTTCTCAGAATTTGCTTTTTGATCTTATCAGTTACTCTACCCTTGATTGTGGAGAGGTTACCCTACCCTTAACCTATCTAAAGCCTATAAACACATATTTTTCAGGCATTTTGGCAAGTATCGAATGACAGAGTCTACAAAGTACCAGACACACGAACTGAAAAAAGAACAATTGTAGAAACTGAGAGGAAGAATCACCCACCTTGATGCGTGCAGTTTAGAAACTCTTTTCACTCGCAGGATCTGGCCGCAACTTCCTCTTTACCCCAAGACGACGACCTTGCTCCAAACTCGAGTCCCTCAAGTATAGGTTTTCGAAGGTTGCAGACCAATGGAGAAGATGAAAATTTGAAGAGTAGGTTAAAGTGTTAACCTCTCTGGTTTATCCCCTTTTATGTCAACATCGGCTAAACCTCGACCGTCTGTTGCGTAGTGACACCTCCCCGGATGATGACACATGCCTCACTACCTCAATAATTGCCTAGTGTAACGTCTCATTTTCACATTCTTCGGCGAGAAAATCTCCCCTACTGGAACTTCTCGTTTTCAAATTCTTCCACGAGAAAGTCTCCGCTGCATGAAACTCCGCTAGCGGAACTTCTCATTTTAAATTTTTCATCGAGAAAGTTGCCGCCAGCCGAAACCCTGCTAGCATACTATTGTTTGGACCCAAAATGAGCATTTTGGCCTGACAAGGCATGTGTTGGAGAAATTGAGCCAATGTCAGTGGCTCAAGCTATATATTGTCGACAAGTTCGAAATATATTATTTAAAGGCTAAATAAAGCCTACTATGGAGAATTATGCGAGCTGTAAGAAAAGGAAATGATGGAAGCATGGAAATGAAAAGTCAACTTTAGCACATTTTCCTACTTCGGCTAGGAGAAACCGAGCTAAATAAGGAAAGAGGGGCGGAAGACTAACCAAACAAGATCCAAATAAGCTGAAACTTTCCAGATTAATACTAGACATCCCAAGGATAATTTCTTATGAAGAGTGCAAGATCTAGTTTCAAGTGGAAAGCCTTCAAACAATCAGTCCAATTTTTTACAGAAGCAAAACTGGAAAACTGAACCTGTGAGGAGTCCAGCAGCATTTCCGACCCAAAAATATGGAACTAACCTCTGAAATTTCATCACAATGATCTACACTCATTGTGGATCATTTTATATGAAGGAGTCGAAGACCCATTATGACTTCTTGGTGGAGATATAATTGAAGAAATAAAGGAGCCGAAAGTGATTCAAAATCACTCCAAAACTCATCATTTCTATCTCCATTTAGTGCTCCACTATCTCCAATTAGTGCTCCACTATCATTTGTTTAAGGCCAACCACTTTGGCATGGTAGCCTATAAATAGAGGTTACAATGAAACACTTGAAAACACACAATTCACTCATCAATACATCTCTAAGATGATCTAAGTTCTCTCTAGAGCAACTCCTCTCCTTCTCTTTCTCTTACCGGTGATCACACTCCTAGTCCTAGTCTTCTCAGAAGCCGACTTTCAGTGCCACCAAACCTTCTGTCAACGTACTTCGGTCCTAGTCTCCTCGGGAGCCGACGGTAGTGCCGCGACCACAACAGTTACAGAACCAGCCAAGCAAGGGTAACGCCCTCGCACTACAAGACAACAATCGAAAAACACACAATTCACTCATCAATACATCTCTAAGATGATCTAAGTTCTCTCTAGAGCAACCTCTCTAAGAGCAACTCCTCTCCTTCTCTTTCTCTTACCGGTGATCACACTCCTTGTCCTAGTCTTCTCAGAAGCCGACTTTCAGTGCCACCAAACCCTCTGTCAACGTACTTCGGTCCTAGTCTCCTCAGGAGCCGACGGTAGTGCCGCGACCACAACGGTTACAGAACCAGCCAAGCAAGGGTAACGCCCTCGCACTACAAGATAACAATCAACAAAACACAATTCACTCCTCAATACATCTCTAATATGATCTAAGTCTCTCTAGAGCAAATATCTCTAAGAGCAACTTCTCTCCTTCTCTTTCTCTTACCAGTGACCACACTCCTAGTCCTAGTCTTCTCAGAAGCCGACTTTCAGTGCCACCAAACCCTCTGTCAACGTACTTCGGTCCTAGTCTCCTCGGGAGCTGATTGTAGTACTACGACCACAATGGTTACGGAACCAGCCAAGCAAGGGTAACGCCCTCGTAAACCAGTCAAGCTAAAGTCACGCTTTAGCAAGTTCTCCTCACTTCCCAGTGGTTCTCGCTCTGCTCGATCTACAACATCAAGTATCGATTGTAATTTTCAAGAAGCTCAGCAAAAGTCCTCACCACGAGGCACAAAGAATCCCACGACGAGGTTGGTGCTCTCCTCGTCCACAATCTCTTGAAAGAAGTCAGGTCAAGGGACACCCCTGATGACCTCACCCGAACGGTGCTGGCACGCCCGCGCAAGAAAAGAGACTGTTGACCAGCTGCAACAAAATTGGAGCCAAACATTTTGGCACACCCGGTGGGTGCCAAACAACTATCTCACTTTCCACTGCTATCAAGCTTCTCATAGAGGTCATGCCTCATAATGATCATGGCAGCTACGCGACATGACAATCAAGTCTTCTTCTCAGGGAAAGAGTAAAGGGATAGATCAACAATGTCCACAACAGCCCTGATCAGGCAGTTGACCCTCGACTCTTGCGCTACCAAAGATTAGGCTTGCAACCTAACGCCCCTGCTCTACGCAGCTCCCCCCATCAAACAATTAGGCCAGTCAAACGAAGGCTTATCAGGGGCCCACCCGACAGGGTATAAAGCGTTTGTTCAAAACGAGTTCGTGATTGACAAGGCACTGACGGTAATTATGCTCGGCAAGATTAGCAGAAGTAACGCTTCAAACTGCTAAGAAACTACCCAACCAAGATAGCCCTCCCTAACTGTGGCCTTGGGGGACTTGTACTTACATGAACATTTATCTTATCATAATTAGCTACAATAAGCCACACTCATACTGCCGCCAGTGGCACCAACAAATATTGAGTGTGTGACATACGGAAACACCGCCAAACAGGCTATCGCCTAAAGTCCGGATCAGCCCAAGATCACCTCGCTGAAGTATCAGAAGCTGAGAATTGAAGCACATCAGTCCCACATTGAAAATAAGGAGAAGATCAATCTCTCCCTCACCTATAAAAGGTCCACTCCTCTCTCCTCATTAATTACACATTCATTATCTACCTAACGCTATCCTGTCAATATAAATATACTGACTAACTTAGGCATCGGAGTAAAGAAGTCTGCCAACCGTGGTCTCCTTCTGACGCCCTTAGTATTTCACTTGACAGGAGGGGTTAACACTACAATTTCCTCAGTAGTGATCCCAACTTGGACCAGCGTGACTTGATACATATTTACGCAAGCGTACGTATCATTGTCAAGATAGGGAAGTATAATGCCCAAAGTTATCGTACCACAGAGATTAGTGGCTAACCCCCAATCCTTGGGTAGTCGAAACTAAAGTCACGAGCAAATAAAGGAAAGTAAAACAAATAAAAAGGCTAATCTAAGGCACAAGTCTTAGCAATGCTCGGCTTTAGTTTTCACCAAAGCCTAATCAAAACTAAGAGCCTAATGATGACTATCTACAATGAGGTAGAAATTGTCTTTAAACATCGTGATTTTAATTTATCTAAAAAGACTAAGTCAAAAACTAAATTAACAACAACAATTAAAAACAAAGAAAAAACTAAAAGAGAGATAGATTTTGGGTGCTAGGGATCACTCTCTAGCAATTTCAATGCAACGAACACATTTCAAGCAAACAAACATATCTCCATGAGAACCAAATCACGTACTTAATGCCGGTCACGGCCACTAAGCCGAATTTCCTTGAGGATATTCTCATTTTCGGTTAAGACAAATATAAACTCTCTAACTCATGAATCAGTACCTTACCAGGGCTACCAAAACATGAGCTAAAGGCATAGAGCTCTAGAAATTAGGGATTTAAGCATGCAATAGTTACAACCTAGAATGTAATGATTACGGAGTTCTCTACCTAATGCCGGTTAAGGCCACTAAGTCAATTTCTCTCATTTGGTATCAATTCTTCCGGTTAAGGCAAGAATGAACTCTCTAACCCTAATCATTATGCCTTGCTCGGGCCACAACATCTAGGATTAAAGGCGAAGGGCACAAAAAAATCGGAACATATGCAATTCTTAATTCTCGGTTAAGCAACTACTTGACACGCCACACTAATTACATGAAGCTAGTGACCAAAAGAACTACCAATTGTATCACACATCACAAAGCTCAACACATAACAAAGAGAGTGGTTAATTCCCTAAATTCATGCATCAAGAATTAATTAACATAGTAATTAGAGTGCACCCATATGAAAATACATTATTTATCAATTGAAAAATATGTCAATTACATTAAAATTGAGCTATAGTTAGAAACCCTAGCCTCCAAAAGTAACTACTCACAACCCATATTCATGAACATCAAAATTACAAAATTCAAATAGCAAAGAGTAGAGAAGTGTAGGAGAAAACAAGGATAGTCACAAATAGCTATGAAGCTAGCATGATTAGCCTTGAATTACAACTTCCACAAAATACCCAAATCTTAAATCTTGTAGAAATTAATTGAGTCCCTTGATTGATCCTTAAAGCTTATATGAGTAGTCATTCAAATCTCAAAACAAAATAGAAAGAAAATAGTGAAAATGAAGGAGAGGAGAGGTGAGTGAGAGCAGCCTTTATGGTAGTGTGCGGCGCTGCTGTTGGTTGAGAAGGAGAATGGGTTCTGCCCTTTTATTTCTGTCGAAGAGAGAGAGTCTAGATGGCTCTTCCATGGTGGTGAGAAAAAGGAATTGGAGCTGCACGTGTAAGCATCCAATTGGCTCAAGGCAAAGCATAATTAAGCCATTGCTTAATTAATTAACCAACACGTGCAACAAGCAGATTCCACTCTTCTCCTTTATATCATTTTCTTTTTCTTTTCTTCTTTGAAGAAATTCTCTATAAATATATTATATATATAAATATATTCTCTGCGATCTCAATATATTTTCGCACCCACCATCAAGGACGTAGTCGGGTTGCACTTCTCTCGCTGACACTGACCATGGTTGACCAGAGCCACAATTTCGTCTTTTTGTCTGAAACTCCGAATTGCTCCTTTTTCCTGTCATTTTCTCTCAATTTCCGCAACTCCACTTATTACCTATAAATAAATAAAAATGAATTAATTACATAATAATTGACTTTTTTTTTGGTAAAGAGAGAGATAGAAGAGAAGGAATCCTCTCTATCACTCCATGGGATTAAAGGAAAAAAGAATACAAAGGAGGGGGACCAAAAAACCAAAACCTCCCAATCCAAAAAACAAGCATAATGAAATTCTAGCTAGTTACCGAAAACGAAACTAAGGAAGACCCAACCTATCTTTCTCATAGTGCGAGAGGATAAAAGAAGGAGGAGAATCCCACCACAGCATGTCGGAAGAAGATGAACCATAGTTTGCTAAAGTATCAGCTACTTTATTCCCTTTACTGAAGATGTGAGAAGACCAAAATGTCATCATAGAGACCTTGATTAAACTATTATTCCACCTAATTCGAAGATTCCAAGGCACAAGAGAAGGATAACCAAAATAATCAAGTACCAAGGAGGAGTCAACTTCAAGCTAAATATGCTTCCACTCACGAACCCAAGCTATCTCAATTGCCTTGATAACCACCATAACCTCAGCTGCCACGAAGCTAGGAATGTCAATATTAGCTGCAAAAGCTCCAAGAAAGCCACCTCTATAATCCCTGAAAATTGCTCCATAACCCCCCTTGCTTGTTTCATGCTTCCATGATCCGTCAGTATTGATCTTGACCCACCCATTTATAGGAGGATGCCAATTAACCTCCAAGACTACTGAAGCACGCCGCTGCTTACATTGCACCCCAAAACCTTTCACAATACGCAGATCACTAATAGTGTTATGCATGGTGCCCCTGGCCAAACCACTTGCAGCACGAATATGGCTAGAAATAAGCCTTAAGGATTAACTTATTTCTAGTGTTTAAGATACAATTACATGCATAAAAATGTGTGTAATCGTAGCGTTGACAAGGTTTAGCTACCACTGAATCTCTGGCATTAACACCCAGCAAAAACCCTATGGGGATTTCGCAGATTGCTTCTTACAAAGAGTTCAATTGTGAGAGAACCCGCCCAACATCAAACACGATGTATTGAATAATCCCTTAAATATATTGATCTTGATTTGGGGGGAAGCTTGGATTTAATTGTTGACACTCCATGACTCAATCGAGTTTGAGCTTCCAATGGAAAGAAAGATGAGAGAGGAATCAAAGAATTGATTCAACGGAAGATGAAGGATTCGACTGTGAATGGGAGGAAGACGGGAAAGTGATAGAGAGATAATAGAACTTTGGATGACATTTAAGGTCTGTTAACAGTGAAGTTCTAAAACTTTGCGAAAATGTTCATCTTGAGCAAGAAAATAATGCTCAACCACCCTTGGATGTAAATCCAATGGTAGAGAGAATTATTATGAAGTTGAGGTGTTTTTTTTTCCACCATTGGATGTAAATCTAAGGGTTACTGAACATAAATTCTTTGGTTAGCAACTGACCAGGTGAACACCACTGTATAACAGAATATATTATTTAAAAAACAAAGAATATATTTTGTTTAATCTCGACCAATAGTTGTTCTCTGATGTAATGTACTAGAGTCAGAGTATAATCTCAAGTATAATTTCGATCGATATTGGTCTGCCCCAATTATTCTTGGGATAAATTCATTTTACCTAGTTGGACTTTACACTTAAAATTGTTTATGCTCTTGGACTTCTAGTTTGTCTATGTCTGCCTTATACTTTATTCAAAAAATAAAAGATAAAAAGCCGGGCACTTTTCAATTTTATCAATCATAGACATTAGTGAACTAATTCATCAATTTTTTTTCATGAATTCCTGACTTGATGAGTCCATTCGGGCTAATTTTCAGCATTGAAGATGTAATCAATGTGCTTCTAGGGTGATAAAGGAAAAACTCATTTGAATGGGCTTGTTAGCCAAAAATTCTATGAGGGTCCTTTTTGAATTAAGTAGCAACTAGGCCAAAATCAACCCAATAATTTGATTAGTGGGAGGACTTTGTATGTGATTCAGATAATATGAAA